>OY740773.1:19917395-20517395 GCA_963513935.1 Aphrophora alni | reverse complement strand
CAGGATACATTTTTTCTTTTTTCAGAACTTAAAAATTGGAATTTTCATCGTGCCTTTCCAAATGCCTACGATAAACTCATAATTCTGTTAACACGTAACGTCTCAAAATTGACATTTTCAGTGAAATTTGAAAATTAATGATCCAAAATCGCAAGTACCAATAATCGTATTGTTCACGAATAATTAGAAAAAAAATATATTAATATGAACATTGATTTTTGCTGACGTAAAAAAGTAAATAGGTTGGTTCAAAGAAAACACCAGCAAAGATGGCACTCCCATAGCAAACTACTACTAAGAAATATCCATTAGGTAGGACAATACTGACCTTCGGTAGGGGGAAACTCAGAAAATTCACGAGACTTATTACGGGACACAGTGGTCTGTGGTTATACTTGAACAGGATAGGAGTACCAATGACAAAACCGTGTGTAGACTGTGCAGGATGAGTGAAGAGACCGCACGCCACATAATAGAATAGAATAAATTTATTGCAACAACAACAATTTTTACAACAAATAAAATACAAAATTAATTATGTTGCAAAAGCAGCCCCAACAGGTTAAAACCCAATTACTGGGGTGCCACATATAACAAAATACCTAAGTCTGCCTAAACTATAGTAAAAGTAAAAGTAAAAGTACAACAACCAAATACACAATTACAAATATACTAATTTAAAACCATATATACTAAAAAAATAAGTAAAAACATAAAAACTAACATTTTACAATAATTGTTGATTTCCACCAAAACTTGCAAATCTAAAACCAAAGTTGGTTTAATACAGCCAAAGTTTCCCTACGAAACCTCAACAAACCCCAGGAAACATCCACCCTATGAGCGACTGCATTATACAGAGCAATCGTAGAGTTCAGCGGCGACGACGCATGAGCATTGGTTCTACCGCGCTCTTGGTAGAGTGGTCGTCTGATTCTTATCCCGCAAGGTGGAACATACCAGCATACTTGTCTCAGGCTCTCAGGATCCTCAATCACGCCACACATAAGTCCTCTCAAGAAACACAACTTCAACAGATTTCTCCTAACTGTCAAAGAATTTACTTCAAATACCCTCA
This sequence comes from Aphrophora alni, assembly GCA_963513935.1. Lineage (NCBI taxonomy): Eukaryota > Metazoa > Arthropoda > Insecta > Hemiptera > Aphrophoridae > Aphrophora > Aphrophora alni. The sequence goes on along the minus strand of OY740773.1, from coordinate 20,516,317 downwards.
AAAATTCCCTATACCTTATCGCACAAATTTGTGGGTTATTAAATCCAAATCTTTTATAGAACAACACACGCAAAAATGTTTTCTCAACCTTCTCTATCATATTAATATAATATTTTGCTGATGGGGACCAAACAATACTAGCAAATTCCAGCCCTGATCTAACTAGACTATTAAATAAAACTTTAAGTACGATAATATCCTTAAAATCTCTTCCCAACCGACAAATACAACCTAAGGTGGAGTAAGCTCTCTTTACTATATTAACAATATGAGAACTAAAAGATAAAACTTGTGACATAAGAACCCCCAAATCTTTGAACTTATCAACCCTATTTAACGACTGCAAATCAATGTATAATGTTCGATTGTGGGAGCTCTTGCTTTATAAGAGGTATAAAGTTTGACTTCCAAACTCCTGGTGAACTCTCATGGACGAGTTAGTAAATGGACTACGTATGGAGGAACTACTCTACTGGGCTAAAATAAGAGGCTCAGTTGCACAATAGGCCAGTGATTGCTGTGCCCGGGGTTGGTTTACCCCCTTAATCACTTTTTTTAAAATGTAATCTAAGGAACCAAACAAAACGTATTAGTAGCTATTTCTCAAAAAACGTAAATTATTGGTAAAAAAAAAACACACAAAATAAGTCCTGTTTAATTTATCCAATTCGAATCTACCGACTTTATTTAAATTTAATGTAGTACGAAGTTTATGATAGAAACTCTTGTGCAAAACCACAAATTAAAAAAAAAATTCAGTTCAGGAATAATTTGGTAAAAAAAACTTGACCATCGTTTTGAAAGCTTGATTTTAAATTTAAAAATCACAGCTCGTTTTTCGGCAATTATTGCGATTTTTCACAAATATTTGGGTTTTGAATCTTCACATTTCCCAAAAATTGGTTTAACCAATATTTTATAACAACAGCCTAAGTTTCTTTTTTTCAACCTGGATTTTCTGAAAAATGGCGACCATTAAGACCATTTGGGTTTTTAGAGGCTACATTTGATAACAATGTTTAGAATAAGAGGTCAATGTTCTGGTGTATTTAACCTCTCTTTTTAATCTAATCTACCCTGCCGCATCATACAATAATATCCTCTAAACTTAATTCCCTAAAGTGCGTTTCCTGGGCCTTGTAACAACTGTTAAATTTATTTGATATATCAAGTGGTCCTATGCAGTAGAGTAAGTATCTTGAAACAGCTGTTACACATGCATTCTGAAACTCGACATTCTATATATCACTACTTCCTTGACGAAAGTTAGACCATAAAAGATGTGTAGGCCTACCACTCGCCTCAATGTCTTAACCCTCGGTGGCATCAAAGTTCTACATATCTACAAGTCTTCATTCGCTACGCTCGTGTCGGTGACTCGGCCAGATCTTACAACTATACCAACCATATTTTCTCGGAAAGAATGGTTTGAAAACTAGATTTCTATCACAAACTTCGCTATTTGTTATCGTAGAGGTGTGGAATTGGTATCATTAGATGCACAATTGAGTGTTCTACAAGTTGAATATCACAACAGATATGAACAAATTGTAAGGTTGGTACGATTGCATGCAGAATATACCATTTTTTTTACTTATTTAGTGTGTTAGTTAAATAACATACGAGTGTGTACAAAAATTCTTAAAAATGGCCGCCACTTTGATCGTTTTAACTTGACTATTACGAATTTCAATAGAGCAGACTTTAGTCCTCTTGTGGTGATCCACTCGACTTTGAGGGATCAAAGCCCAAAGATAAGCGAGGCGATGCGTGCGCACCGGAAGGAGACGGAAGCCGACTCTCCTCAGTCGTCAGCGAGTGCTTCGATCGAGCAGTTGTAAGTTCGCGTGGTTTCTTATCTCGTGAGAAATTAACCCAAATGACTACCTAAACCGCGAATTTCGGGGTCTGATCGACCCCCGGGGACTACGCAGTCATTCGTAGGTCAACTCCGTAAATTAAGAAGAATTATTATGGCCTAAAGGGTTTAACATAATTCATCCATCACGCCCTGTCCCTAACCGAAAGTTGTAATCATAAGCTAATCAATTATATTAATTAGTAAGTTGGTTTAGTAAAGTAATTATAACTCATTATAAACTGGCTGAGAACATGGTGATTACTAGGGTTGAGACTAAGCGTAATTAATGTCGCAATATATTTAACGGGTGAGTCTTAGCACGTTTTCCAAAACTCCCATTCCGGAACATAAGCGGATCAAACGTCGGGTCCTAACCAATAACCAGGGCTGACGTTCCCCGCACTCTAGAACAAATTTTATGTTCCTATCTAAAATGTATTAGCCACTTATTACAGACAAAACAACGGCGGATGGACGTCATTACGAAAATCACTTTTCGCGTTACTGAAGTCATGAAACGTGAGATCAGTCAAAAACCAGAGATCGAAATTTTTTACCAAACTTATCCTATACCGGATAACAAAGCATAAATATCGTACTTCATTTTTCATCACGTCAATATTTTAGTATTTGATTTAGCCTTTCAACTTTGACACAGACTTTAAATAGGAAATACCTTGAACGTCACGATAAATTCATTCGTTCTACAGATACGACAAATATTCTGACCTTTATAAGCAAATTGAATTGGATATAAGTAAAAGAAATACACTTGAGTTAGTGTTATGTCACATTTCGTTGTCATGGATACCATGATACAATGAAAAGAATAGAATTGTGTTCTTCAATGTGAACTAAAGATAAAGTTAAACCTTATAACCTTAAAATATCATCAGTTAAAGGTGTATTTGTTGTAGCATCGTTAAATTAGTTTTATTTTCCCATAAGATTAGAGAATATTTGTATGTAAAGCTGAAATTAACATTAGAACAATTTTTTGTTGTTTTAAGGCAAAAACCTATCGGTCATCATCGTCTTATAAAAAGTTAGAATTTAAAGAACGTTTAATAAACTACCTATCTCTCGGATACTCTAATAGCATAACGGTCGGTAGGAACAAAAGAGACCTGATTGGAAAGATGTATATTTAACCAAAGACTACATGAAAGATACCCTCTGGATTGCTAAGCCTGTACAATACTGTAAACCTTTGAGCGACTAAAACTAATAATGTAATATTATTTTATGTTTAATTTAATGAGTTACACTTGTGTAAACTTCAATCATCAAATGAACGAAAATATAATTTTCCAAAATATACACTTTACTTACAATACAAGAAAACGTTTCAATGACTAAGTCATTATCTTCAAGTTTATTACTAAATTACTTACGTCTTAGCAATCTTGTATTTAGTATTTATTAATATTTCATAACAGCTGTTTCGGTATAGCATAATTATACCATAATCAGATGAAACAACACGTTTACACAACACACTGATACACATTTCACAAAAATAAATAAAGATAAAATGTTTGGTACTGCAGTACAGGTCGAAAATAATATATAATAAAGTTGAGATAATATAGCAACATCTTGCTAATGTAGTGGTCAACTGTTCACTTCTAGCAATTCTTCTTTCTTCACACGTACATATTATAGAGAATATTTGTGACTAAAGAAAAAGAAAAAAAATAAGTGTTCTGTTATTTATTAAAATATCAATATCTGATTTCCCTTGATTCCAGAATTTGCGTTAAAATAACGAAAAAGTTTATATAAACATAAATCGTTTTCCGTCTTCAACCATTTTGTGTTTTTACAAAAAAAAAAATAATAATAAATAAAAAATAAATAAAAAAACATGGCTTTGAAATTGGATAAAATATTGATTGTATATATGTTAAACGCATTATTTATGTAACCTTTTATTTTCTATAGAATCATAATAGCGGAACGTATAAAAATGTTTAATATCGAATATCTTGAAAACCATTAACATTACAAAATATTTACAAGAAACAAAAGATTTTCCTCTTTAAACGAAAAACCAAAAGATTTTTTTTTTCCTGTAGGTCAAAGAGTAACCGAGTTTTCGACAAACATAATTAGAAAACATAATTTCTTGGTAATTGTTTACAACACCCAAGATAGCCTAAACTAAAATATTATGGAATTACTATAAATGTTGATAATAATATTATAATCAATTGGCCAGAAATTTACGAAAATTAAAATGTTTACCTTTACTGTTTTAAAATAGCGACTGGTATTTTAATATTTTCTTGTTTTCTTCTCGCTAGTAACTCAGTTATCCTTTGACCTACAGAAAACTATAAAAATACTTTTTGGTTTTTATTAAAATATCTATTCTTGTAAATATTTCGTAATGTTAATAATATTCGAAATATTTTACATTAAGAGTTTTTAACGTTCGCCATTTTGAAAATATATAAAATGAAATATTGATTTTCTGGTATACTAGTAAAATATATAAATAATGCCTACTTCTAAAGATAAAAATACAAAATGGCCAACAGATAGAAAACAATGTTTCCATACATATGTTTATATAAACGTTTTTCTTATTTTAATTCTCTAAAACCAGCTCCCGAAATATTGCCGTGTAATTTTGAATCACCCTGTATACATTTTAAATTCGGAGAGTTACCTACACAACAAATAAACAAATCAAACTGAAAAAGCAGACTATAATATAAGATTATAGTTTTGCTCTAAAAATCTTTAATCTCAAACTAATATTTCACGATGACATAGAATAGAGGCGGATACCAAGCTTACAGCAAGCAATCATGTCACTGCTTTATTTAATACAAAACATTATTGTCAGAATGTTGACGTTATAAAGAAGGAAAACTCATATTACATGAAGCAGGATTACCTGTTGTCATTGTCGTACTCAATAATGAATATGTTTAATCGATTTTATGCCGAGACTTGTTAAGATGTCTAAGTAAATACAGCATGTCATATTAAATATCTGGTTAACTGAGTAGGTTATTATGACTTATCTGCATCACAAATTCTATAGGAAGAAGTGACTTTTTATTTCTTTGAACTCAAAGGTATACCTAGCAGCAAAACTACAATATTCATCTGAGATGTCAAACATTTTGTATTTAAACCTACAAATACATACATAAATAAAATATAATATTAAATTAGCCTACATGAAATACAAATACGTTAAAACATTTACTCTACACTAGAATGTATCAGTTGAGGTACACCTCTAGTGGATACAATGAGGTGGAATCTAAGTAAACCATTTAAAACCTACCGAAGATTTTTTTATTTTTTTTTTTTTTTAGGTTATTAAATAATTTCTGCAATAACTATCTAAAATGGTAATTTGATAACAAAATATAAATATGAATAAAAAATTGTTAATAATGGCCGCCATTTTAATTTTCTCATTTCGATTTTTTGAATATCAATGAGTACACAATATTTCTCTATACCATATTTGATTTTCCTCTCTCAATTTCTATGGCTGCTGTCGAGCTTCCGTACAAACGACAATTAAATTTTTCTGTTTCCAGAGATCATGAAACTCTAAAAACAATCAAAAAATTTCAATCTAAGTACCAAACACACTATATTTCGTATTGCCTACTGGTAAATAATTAAAAACAATAACAGTGATATATTATACAGAGTGAATTATAAGTCCCTTCCCCTAGCTTTTTTTAAGTGGTTTAAGTTAGAAATTTAAACTCCGTGACTCATTATTTTTTAGTTCCAATTACACCATCTTTTATAGCGTTAAATTTTTTAGTTGATTCCTAGATCAAGGACTTCCGATGATTCCCTAATTTTTTTTAACACCACAAATGATAAGTATTTCATTTAGGTGTCTAACAAACAGCTTGTAGGAGAAAATTTTGGGGTAAACTTTTTAAAAAGTAGGTAAAAAGCGGTTATAAAACGTACTCTTTTTGTAAGATTTAAAATCGTCGTCATTTTCGATTCGATGAACTTTAGAGATCTGCTTTGTGGCGCGGTACTGTGCTCTTCTAACTAATATCTTTAATTTGATGTAAATATTGACCTAGGCTCTCATTAAAAATTTTCTTCTGACTTCCTTTGTGCTGTCCTCCATTGGAGTTGAACAGTCAGTGACCGCATCAAAACCAAGGTATTTAGGTACAATATGGATATGAGGTGAATACTTATTTTGAAGTGAATACTTCTTTACGCCCGGTAGGCAATTTTTTGGTGCTGTTAAATCGATGTGATGAAAGGAAAAATCGTCACCAAAATAATAATAACAGTATACGTACAACAACGGTTATATATTAAAACTAAAATCTACGAAAAATATAGCACTAACTTTCTCAAAATTTACATACATAGTTAAACTAAAATCAATGCAAAAATATCGCACAAACTTTCTCACATACCCATACATATTAAAACTAAAAATCTACGAAAAATATAACACTAACTTTCTCAAACTCATATACATAGTCAAACTAAAATCAATGCAAAAATATCGCACAAACTTTCTCACATACCCATACATATTAAAACTTTAAATCTAAGAAAATATTGCACTAACTTTTTCAAACTCATATACATAGTCAAAGTAAAATCAATGCAAAAATATTGCACAAAATTTCTCACATACCTACACATATTAAAACTAAAAATCTACAAAAAAATATTCCACTAACTTTCTCAAATCACATACATAGTTAAAATAAAATCAATGCAAAAATATCGCACAAACTTTCGCACATACCCATATATATTTTTTTAAAAACTAGAAATCTAATCAAGTCACAGTAATAATCAATGCAAAATATAATTAATAATTGTATTAAATTTATTGAAAGTTTAAAATATTATTAATTTTTGAAATTGACAAGTTTTCACTTCTCTCTACCGTCCCGCGACGGTAACATTTTTTCTAACTTAAAACCAAATAAAAAAAGATGGGGGGATGGTACTTAAAACTTACCCTGTATGAAAACATATTAACATTCTAACATATGAAAACATATTTATTAATTGAAAATATATACATTTTTTAATAATATTTTCACCAAATTTTAAAATAAGACTTAATTAAATAACAATCAATATCTAAAGACAATCCTTCAGAAATATCTAAATTATTCAAATACAAAAATTTAAAAAGTTTATTTTGTTTAATTAAATTATGATTATAGAATTTTCAATAATTTTTAATAGAGTTGATAATTAAAAACAGTATTGTCAGACATTATTTTATGTTAAGGTTCATAATAAGTTTATAACAGCTATTATATCACTGCTATATTTCATAATATCCTGTGGCTTATAAATACTTCTATAAAATTCATATTAAATACAAATCCAAGGTAACATAAAATATTTAATATTGTCGTATATTATGATAGTGTCTGTAAAATAAAGGATGACGTAAAACCGTCAATTTATAAAGTCGAATTATATCCCCACTTTCTCCGAATATCACACATTCTTTTGTTAGGTTTTGCTCCATCAGATATTGGACTCGAAATCAGTTAGGTTAAACCAAACTACTAACACAGTCTAAGAGGGAAAAAAGGACGTTACAGCAACTGCTATTCAGGGCATTATCCTACAAACAAGCTGTTCTCCTTATAGACTCCAAATCTTCAGTATAATGTATAGCATCAATAGACAGCCCATAAACTAAACAATAAAAAAATCAAGATATGCAACATAATGTTCCACGACTAATACATGTACTTTTATTCTCGGTTGATAAAGTTAATTTGGCTAGCACACACTGGATCTAACTTTAATACAATAATCTTAAAACTATTCCTTCATAGTTAATGTCCACATCTCTGAAGTCCAAGTAAACATTGGAAATATCAATGTATTTGAGTTTTACATTTCAAGAAATAATTTTACTTTTTATCAAATTAAGCTGTGATCAGGATTCTTAATTCTGAAAATATTTTTTCTATTTCATTTCTTGACAATTTTAAATTGTCTCAAATATATAATTATTCCAGAATGCAGAACATTCTATTTTAAGGTTTTAAGTAACGCGATAAAGCCAAATATTTTGTTCTATTTTTGTTAAACGAGGATCTTCGGAAACCAACCTCTCTTTTTGTCTAGAGCGAGAAGTAATAGGTATTGTAACCTGTAGTAGTGTGTTCAGTATCTCAGTGCGCGCCCAGCTGTGCTAGTGGTAAGGTTATGTCGCTTTTTGTTTGCCTCTAATAATAGCCATTCAAAATAAGCGTTGTAATAGAAAACTTTACGAAGTGCAAAGTGCATGCTGTATAAGATTTCTGATGGCAAAAATTTGTCAGAGGCAGGCACACATCGTGAAAGATCAAACGAGTGAAGATATTTTCATTAGATATTGCGGTAAAACGACACTGAATATGATTTCACAGGAGGTCTATTTGAATTTAAAACTGAATCACAGTTAACATTAACCCCCTTTAACATTATAATCTACGAATACTGCGGTAAAACGACAAAATCCTGTTATCAGGTGAAAGAGCATAAACTTTCACGTTTTCATGTATAAAAAATATTTAGTAACACGAAAATTAAAAAAAAATATATACTAATAAGAAAGGTTTGTATACATATTTCTGTAATTGGTAGTAATATTAATTATAAATTCAACTGTAAATGCATCATGGATGATTACTCCACCGTCGGTGAATTGCGCGTAGTTCATTTCATTTGTTTGTGTATTTTTAATATATATTATACTTCATCTTCATTTTTTTTCCTGTGCCTATTTTCGTCCAATTTTTAATATATAATATTCCACAGTTCCTTATTTTTAACGCTCTTATTTCAGTGTATCAGCTGTTTTAAGTTTCTACAAGTTCTCTACTGGACCCGCTTTGAATAACAATCAGCTGTTGAATATTTCCCTTCTCCTTGACACTCGGGTTATTAATTCGCAGTAGACTCATTCGTAACGCAAGACATGAACTCTTTCCTGTAAAGGTCTTTAAGAAACGGAATGTTTTTATATACCAAACATGTTCCTAATCCACCGGGAAAGTCAATTTATTTTAAAAAGGAAATAAATATAAATTGAATGATCTAAGAAACTTATTCCTAAGTCTTGTTATAACTGTCTAAAACTTATTTAGATCAAAGTTTGGGATATTTCACGTTATACTGATACAATAATATCATAAATTTTTTTTTAATACACGATTTAAGGAAAAGGGGCAATATTGTATTATAACGAAATAGAGGGCTCCCAAAAGGTCAGTGCTCGGCAGGCTATAAATTGTAAAGAGTTGAAAGGGTTGACAGCTAGAAAAACTATTCTAACATTAGTCACAGATCTCAAGAAGTCAAATAAACCATTCCAAAAGTCAATACCTTCAACTGAAAATGTTTGAAATGGACCAATGAAATAAATTGCGTCAGACTCGATATAACCTACAAGATTTAAAATAAGCCAATGAAGGAAGAGGATCGGAAGAAAGCATTTTGAAATTAGAACCTATATATAGGGGTGGAAGAGAAGCACACGAGGTTCATTCTTTTTGGTTGTTACTGTTTGAAGGAGGGAGTTCCGGAGCAAGTGTTTCTTTAGTAGAAAAGAAGATCGATTTTGAAAGATTTAGCCGAGATCAAACGTCAAAATAAAATATTATCTGCGTCGTTTTTTTTTATATATAAGTATTAATAGTAATCTCCGAAGAGTAGTTTAAAAGATAATCGTCGTTATAAGTTTAAAAGATAATCGTCGTTATAAGTAAAAAAAAAATCATCGTCATAGAAGTGTGTGATAAATTGCGTCGTTATAAAAGTGTTTGAACAGGAATATTAATACAAAAAATTAAAGTAATCGTCGTCACGAAAGTGAGTGAGAAATAAGTGAAAGAAGAAAAGAAGTTCGTCGAAAAGATCAAGGCAAATCGATCCATCTACTGGCAGTCTACACGGGAACCACGTGCACGGAACCAGGAACAACGGAACCAGGAACATCGGAGCAGCGATAAAACTTCCAAGCGATAAGTAAAAATTAATGGACAATCTGAATTAAATAAACTACCACCAAATTATATTTTATATGTAAATTAAAGTCACCAAAGAACCTCACGAACCCGTGAAGAGAAATTAAATAAAATTAAAATAAAAGTAGGCCTACATTTCAGTTAGCCGGAGCAATTTTATAATAATAAATTAAAAGTAAAAAAAAAATTAAAAGTGAAAATATGATGCACTCTTATTTCTTTATTTAGGTTAAGACATGGTAGAATTAGAATTTTATTTAACTATGTACTTAGAATAAGTAGTAGGTTAAGACGTTAGTGTATAAGTAAAAAGTGCATCAGATTAGACAATAATTGATTTTTATTGTAAATGTGTTTAAAAATTATATGTATAATGAATAATTAAAGAAAAGGTTAAATTCTATAATTGTGTGAAGTAAATTTGTTATAGTATATTCCAATAAATGTAAATGCATTAAAAAAAATTTATAATATAAAATGTATTAATTAAGAAGGGATCCCTACTTCTAATTATTATTATTATTATTATTAATAGTACATTTCATCACTAGAACCAAACGTGAAGCTTTTCGATACAATCTCAAGTTTAAGTTTAATGAGCGAGGATCGAAAAGCTTCTTTTGGTCCAAGTAATGAACTATATTTTTCATTATTCTGCAAACAAATAAGAAAAAAAAATTCACAAAAACTAATATGTTATTTACCTTCAAACGTTTGCACAAGTTACACAAGTTTGCAGCTGTTTGTGTTAGTAGTACACTAACCATTAATATGTTAGTGTATAAACAGCTGTTTTATCGGTTATTTACAATCAAGAGTATCGATTATTTTTATAGATTCTTTACAATCGTTAATTAATTCGTATAAACGAAGTAACAGCTGATGTTTTTAGATCCCAGAACTAAAAAGAACAACTTTAGCGTCTCAATTCATGCATTGAAAACAACTGTTTTTTGAAGCAGTATAAAGAAATAGTATATTTCATCACTAGGAGCAAAAGTGAAGCTTTTCGATACAAGCTCAAGTTTAATATCGCTAGGATATATGAGCTATCGAAAAGCTTCTTTTGGTCCAAGTGATGAACTATATTTTTCGTTATACTTATACAAACAAATAAAAATCATTAAAAAAAAAAAAAAAAAAAAAAAAAACTAAAATGTTATAACCTATTTACCTTCAAATCGATGGTAACAACTGTTTTATCATTTATTTAGAATCGAGATTATCGGTTGTTTTTATAGATAAAACATATAGTTTTATCGAATGTTTTTATAGAATTCTTTACCTTCGTTAATTAATTCGTATAAACGAAGTAGCAGTTTTTAAAAACTTACCAACTATATTGTTTAAAATACGGAAAGAAATATACATAATCTGTTCTCGGGACAGTTATTCACCTTTAAGGGCAACCTTAGAAAACCTATTTACTCAATCCAGCAAATCTCCTCCCTCTCCCACCACCCTATCTCTAAAATGTGTAAGAGACACACATGCCTTGTGATACCTCAAATTAAAGCCCTTTTAAAAACTATGAGTGTCAGTTGTAAGAAAATAAAAATCACTCTATTCATTCGTTCGCTACGCTCAAAAATGTTATTGTAAACGTTATTTTCAAGAATATTAATAAAATACTTTGTCTCAATGTAAAAATAGTATTTATTACAAAGTTCAATATTTAAGATTGGACAACGTCTACAGCATGCAATGGACAAGTTTAATTGTTTTCAAGATAGTAAAACTGGAACAAACATAACACTTTTTAGCTTAGAGAACGCAACCTTGGCCATTTTTTTTTTTTTTTTTACAACAGAAATTCATGGGTTTTAAAGGACTTTAATTTGACGCATCAAAAGTCCACTAAATATGTGTTCATTACACAATTTTGAGATGGTAGTGGATGGAGGAGTTGAGGTTATGTTTTGATTTTGTAGGCCTAAATAATTATTCTAAGGTTCCCCATTAAAATTAATACCTCTCCCGAAAACAGATTACGCATATCTCTTTTAAATAATAGAGTTGGAACGTTTTCAAAAAATCACTTTTAATATATATAAATCACTTAATATATAATCACTTAATTTAAAATAATTAAGGATATCAATCATTCCCTATTGAGTTAGATTGTATTTCCTTCTACAATTACTAAAAAATGTAATGTTAATATTATTGACGTTCAAACCCACACAGAAGGGCGTGTTTACCAAACACAGATTAGATTTCATATTGACGCAGACCATTATCTGTGACAGAACACGTGTAAACGAAAATATATTGCGCATGATGAATTCAATAAAAAACTCATGTATGTAATCTTTTAATTATAAATTACTTTCCATTCAGTTTATTATTATCTGAATGGAAATGCTATTATCAATTTAACTCCCGGATTTGGTTTCCTAGTCCGGGATTTGTAACATTGTATGTATTTTTGTGATGCGTGAACGTGAGCGGTTATTGATGATTCTACGGCGTAGAATAGGCAATCCAGTTACATCAGTCAGTTGATGTTAAATGACCAGCCAACCGTCTTACGGGTTGATAGACAAAGCGGCAATCTTTAAGTTCGCTCCATCCTGTGGTAAGGCAGTGGGAGTTAAAGTTTACGAGGCACAGTTGGAAAAGAAAATTGTACAGAAAACACAATTTTTTAAAATGATATTTTTTTAGTTGTGTCAATTGTAATATAAATATAGGATTTAATAAAGCAATGAAACTAAAGTTTAAAATATTTAATAACATAAATATGCTACAATTTTTTCCCTTTGCGGGATTCACAATTGCTCGAAGATCCCGCAAGGCGAAACAATTGTAGCATATTAATGTTATTAAACTTTGGAAATTTTAGCTTCAGTCCTTTAATGAATCCTATATCAATGGAGTTTCAACAAGAAATACCTGCTGTTACATTAAACATGTAATATATAATATATAATATATAACTTATGTTTAGATATGTTTTGAAAAAAATATATAAATATCAGTATCTTCCCTTTGATTTCCAAGTCATCACAGTAGCTTGTGTATATTACATATACAGATTACACCATCTGTTCTAGTCTCACTTGCAACTCGTTATAAAATTGCTGCAACTCGAAAAATACAGATCAGAATGTGGTAAAGGTTAGGTTAGGTTAGATTAGGTTAGGTTAGGTTAGGTTAGGTTAGGGTGCTTAGGGCAGGTACATCAACAGGCGATTATCATGGCAGAAAAATGGAGAAAATTTTAAAAATGGATAAAAGATAAAGTTTTACCTCATTTGCCTCCGGCTTCTATTTTAGTTCTCTACAATGCTCCATATCACAGTCTACAGATAAACAAAACTCCCAGTAAATACTACAATACATTCATTAGTTGTTATTGTTTTTATATAAGATTAATTATATTTTCCTCCCTTTTTATCATATTATAATTGACTATTGAAGAAGTATAAAAAAATAATGAAATATGTTTTAAATATTATTTGTAAAGTGGTACTTAAAATAATATTAAATAATTTCATTCATAAATTGGCCACGAATGAACCTTGTTTAAGAAAAGCATTCAAATTAGCAGTTGTAACTCATTTCGGAGTATGTATCATGTCAAACCATTGAGTCAATGTTATTAATTAGAGTAGTAGTAAGATGTTCAGTATCAACTAAAATATTTTCTTATCCTCCGCAGCAGTACTGAACAGACCTATAAACTACTGTAGCATCAGTAGCCTGAAAAAATGAATCCAGCTTCCTGTACCGTCTTCTTTTAATGACTATTTGTTATTCAATATATTTACTTCATTTTAATATTTTCAGACATTAATATTTTATATACGCATTGTTCTTAAAATAAAATCTAACAAGTTTGAATTGAAATTTTAGCTTTCCTATTGCATTGAACGTAGTAAACCATAAAATAAATTAGATTATTTAACGTTTGAGTGAATTCCTTGATGTGTAACACGAAATCCATCAGAGATCTTGATCTCACAGACACAGTAGTTGCATGTTACTGTATTTCATAGCCTTCTATTACTTTAGATAAAGTTAACTGAAGTCCAAATCCACAGAGATTTCTTTCTATTCTTGTGACGTGACAGCTCCCTTCGGGAGTACAACTTTTGTCGCACTTGTCAACTTTGTAACTTAGGTAACTTCCTTCAGATCTGTCAAGATTCCAACTGGATACAGTTTAGAAAATATTTAAATTTGTCAGAATAATTGCGTCTTAGGAGAAAGATGAGAATATCACGACACAGAAACGTTTTCACAGATATTATAATAGTGAATACACTTGAACGATGTTATGTTAATAAATAAATAATTAGCTTTACTTGTGACAGTTATAGTTTATGCGCGTTTCTATGGTTTATAGTTAGGTTTCCTGGAGATTGCCAGGGCCATACGCTGAAGTGAGCCTTAAGGATTAAAAAGATTTACAAATATCTTTAAATTGTCCATCAACCAATTTTCAAACCATTTAAAATTTAATTAACCATTTTAATTTTTATTTTATATTAATTCATTAAAACGTTTTGGGTCCATCGCATTGTAAGTAAATACAAACACAAACAATAAAAACTCTGGACAAAACACACACGTACAATCAAAACACTACATTTCAAATTCTGCTCACTCTTGTCTACAGAGACTAAATTCTAAAAGGAAATTAAGATTTTTGTCTAATTATAAAATGGTATTATAAACCCTTTTATATAAACTAAGATATTTGTTTACGACAATCAATATTGTTAATGAAATTAAACTTTCCCACCCTCCCTAAGTAAATGATTTTTCCCAAATCCTTACATGAAGCGAATTTAATTGCTTTCAACCAAGTTAATTAATGAATAAATTAATTACAAAAGTGAAACTATTTGATAGCGTAAGCCCTAAAATCAACAAAGAGATCTTCACGTGTGGAATATTACTCTGTAAAGGGTTTAGCTGGTATACAATACAATTCCCCTCATTATATCCAGGCCCAAACTGGCTTACATTACCAATTTCTAAATGTTTTAAGTATTCCAAAATTCGACTTCTTTTTAAAAGATTCATAATTTCATTTCGGACTCATCCATTGGAAAATGTTAATCACAAGGACGAATATTATTTTTAACTGTCATTGTGCTAATATTTTTTTTCTTGATTAAAAGCGAAAAACTTTTATATTATCATCGCCTTATAAAATAAAGAAGAAACTAAGTTAAAATAAAGGCTCCTAGCCTTTGAATATTCCAACAGCGTCATGGTCGAAAAAGCAGATCGAGATATAACTAATACGAATGGTAAAAAAGAGGGATATAACAAAAGATTATATGAAAAGAGGTGTAGATCCAGCTAGGGTTCGGGATTGCCCCGCTCTTTGTGAACCCTATGCATCTAAATTACACACGTATTTTAAATTAAACTTCTAAATGTTAATTTACAAATAAAATAGAACTCTTTACTTCATAGTATTTTGATTAAATCCACCAGCCTTTGAAACTTAACACTCGTAGTTTTTCCTTTTCATTTCATTGCCAACCTGCGACGACAGTTTCTGACACGTCATAGATTGAACTCGAGGGTATTGAAATGTTTAATTAAATTAGCCATTAAATAAAATAAATATTAACTAACCTAAACTTTTAAGATAGGTAATATAAAACTGTGAATACTTTTAAAATTAACTTTACGATATTTGATGAATTAATAATAAATATATTATTACAAGGTGATCAGACTAGCCTAAAAGAGACCCGGGTCTAAATAATGTATTAAAATTAGGTTATGTACAATTTAAATCATTTCAGCTATTGTTGTACACTATTTTGTGTTGGCTATCCTGGATCAGGTGATCTTAATCGAATTACTTTGGATTGTTGTTATTCAATTACAGAACATCATTTTGCGATTTAAAGAGCATTTTTTGCGTGTTAAATTTGACGAGCCTGAAAAATCTAGCGTTACTGAGCATGTTATTTTGTACATTTCATTTTGTCGAAATCAATAATGTTAGTTTGATTAATGAAATTGAGAACAACAAGTTTTTGGATAGTCTGTAAAGCATTTTCATAGCTAAAGCTGAAAATGATTTCTTGTTGAATTCCAATAAGGGGCCGATTCTGAATTCTTCGTTATTTTCTATGTTAAAACCAAGTTAAGACACACATCAACTCTTTTTGACTTGTATTTTCTACAACATATGGTAGTTATGTTTTAATATTAGTGATATTAGAGAACTTTGATTTGTATTTTCTGTATATACAGAAAGGCGTTGAAACCGGTCTAACTAATTAGGGGGGGGGAGAGAAGAGAGAGAGAGAGAGAGAGAGAGAGAGAGAGAGAGAGAGAGAGAGAGAGAGAGAGAGAGAGGAGAGGAGAGAGAGAGAGAGAGAGAGAGAGAGAGAGAGAGAGAGAGAGAGAGAGAGAGAGAGAGAGAGAGAGAGAGAGAGAGAGAGAGAGAGAGAGAGAGAGGAGAGAGAGAGAGAGAGAGAGAGAGAGAGAGAGAGAGAGAGAGAGAGAGAAGCGCAACGTACACGTGAACTAATAAGACGTTTCACTGTTTCACATAGTCTAGTATTGGTTTATTTCCCTCTGAAGATGGTAACTATGTTACCGAACTGTACATAAGAGTTAATTAAACTTGCTAACGTTAATTGTGGTTTTAGATCACTTCTTCCATATTGTTATTAACCACAAGTCTCATTAGATGTTGTTTGTATCAATATCTTATCTATTTCTAAAAGTGTATATTTAGAAAGGATGTGACAAACCCGAGAAAACCTACCTAGAGATACATATCTTACTTCATCAAGTCTTACGTTATATTCCTCTCTTTCATCTTTCAGTAACTCCAAATTTTAGAGAACGATTATAAAGATTTCGATCAAACTTGTCTCTAAAGATCCAAACAAAATGTATTGGTCACCAATTCTGGGACGTGAGGTATATGTTAATTAAATTAATCGACACAAGAACTGCTATAGAGGACGTAATTTCTCAAAATCGGTTACACCGATTTCATTAAAATTTTAGTGATTTAAAAGCATAAATAAACAAATTAATATTCAGGAATAATTGGCAAAAATATACCTTAACGGCTTTATAAAAGCTTGATTTTAATCAAATACTATTTACGCTAAGGACGCGTTTATGGCAAAAAAGAACCAAGTTAATACCATATATAAATATTTCTTTAAAAACTGGGTCCATGATTCAATTTCTTCCAACTAAAGAACTGACGATTTTAGTGTCAAATAATTTTCATTGGTTTTCATTTAGTGATTGGGGATGGGTGAATGAGAATACTTGCGCAATGATTTGTACGTTTTATTTATTTTACTATTGTTAATTGAAACTCTCGAATTCTTAATGCGTTGCCGGTAAAACAATAAACAAAATATATTTAAGTTTTTGTTAAATTACACATAAATAATTAAAATTGTTATTACCATATTATTTCTATTTGGTTATTCACTCTAGAGAGCAAAATATGTTTAATAAAACTGTGATTTGAAACTCTTGAGTTGAAGCTTCCAACATTAACGCGACAGTTTCAAGTAATTTGAACCCAAAGGAGACGAACATTAAAGAGGATACCACGACGCTATATAAATTATTTTATCTCTCTAAGGAGGAGGAAATATGTGACTTGATTTACTGTTTGATGGAAAATACCTACTGCGTAATAATATCAACCTGAAACCTTAGTTCAGTTGTAGCAGGAATACCTCCTGGTAATTTATAACAAATAATTTATTTTCTCAACTCACAACACACTAAAATAGATTTAAAACTTTCGGATTTCAATTATGGGTGTAATGGTACCAACCCCACTATGTGTGCCAGAACGGAAATACTGACACGAGCAAAGCGAATGATTTTTTTTTTAATATATACACATCTAGCCAACAAAGAAAGTAGTGATATACGAATTTACGACGTTCGGAAAACAACTATTTAAAACAAATTACTAGGTAGAATCTTTAAACTACCAATACAATTCAACATTTCCTACAAGGCCCAAGAAACCAATTTTTCAGCATTACATTCAGAGGATCTCTTTGTAAACATTGTATGATAAGAGCTGGGTAAGTACCATGATGGCGTCAATCAACTCGTTTGTTTACCAAATCGCATTTGGAAGTTTAATAATATGTAAGTCGATTACTTTGATTCCAGACTTGTTCCAAGTTTGTGTATGACCTAAAATAATCCACTTACACTCAAATAAAATATCTAATGGGAAGTTTAGAATACACGCTAGCCCAGTTTGCCCCTACGACCTGGAGAGTATTTTATAGTGGTTCTCATACTTATTAAAACATTAAAAACATTCTTAAAAAGTAAATCTATTTTATTTTTAGTGCAATAAAAATATTTGGAAACACAAAATGACTACAATTGGATACAAAGAAAAACAATTTGACCTTCCATTCGCTAGCGTATGAAGCTCTAGCGAATTATTTGTAAACAGCTAAACAACAAACAAAAAACACTCAGGAAGAAGCAGAAAAGATAGACCTACAAATAATATTTGAAAAATCTAAATACATGACGGCGGACATCGGAATGACCCGACGATGAAAACCAAGTTGGGAGAAATCAGAATTGTTCACAGGTGATTATTCCGAACAACAATGATAGACTAGCAGTGGTAGGAGAGACTATAATTCTGAAAACAATCTTTAGGCTGTGTCAGTAAGTCTACAAATCCAAATCAATGGCACACAATGGATCAGTCAACCCGTAATGTCTTTATATAGCAGAGACAATCGCAAGAGAGTCTGGCTGAGATCGAGACATAAAAAGAGTGAAATTATTTGATTGTTTTAAAGTTCAAGTTAATTCAAGTTCACATAATAAAATTCTTGAAAGACTGAGATGTGACCTAACTGTTTGTTGTATGAATAGTTGCTGTTACACGATCTGTATTTATTTATAATATATTTATTATTTAATTAATTTTAAATTTATGTATTAAACTATTTAGTAAAATAGTTGTAAATAGTTAGTTTTCGAAATTCCATTAATTTATCTGAGACTTCAAAACGACAATAATTGAATTTTATCTTTAAGAAATAGTAAACTTTAATCGAAATTAATTGAACTCATTCATAGCCCACATGACTCAATATTAATTTTATCATTTCAGTTGTTTAATTTCATATTATCATCTTCCAATATTTGATGTAATACAACCCTTTCAAGCTTCACACAAAAGGGTTGTTAATAAATAACATGGAGATAATATAGGGTTGCCCCCACCCTCCACCCCTTGAGGCGGTTGCTATTGTGTAAAGTAAACCAGTAGTAATATATTAGTTACCCAGTAGTATATGAAGTAAAGGGTAAGTTTTAATAATCGTCAAGATTTTCGATCCTCTTTTTGTTACTTATATTCACGTTTCATGACTTCTGGAAAAGGAAAAACCTTTCGTCGCGGTCGTTGTCTTGGTCTCCGTTGTCGTCTGTAGCGACCACAAAAGGAACATGGAATTTTGTGTATGAAACTATAGTGTACTCATAATATAGATATAGTAAACTCAGTTGGATATCACATCACAGAGGATACGAAGGAAACGGAAAGGCAGATAAAATGTAATCCAAAAATCCTTCATAGACCCAGAACCTAAAAACTAAATCCGTAGCAAAAGATAATCTAAAACAATGGAAAAAACTCAGAAATTGAGGAACGATGGACAAAATACTCTACTGGGAAACTACACAGATTACTGGTCCAACCAGATCTGAAACTCTCTAAATTCGTCACTTCACAAAGTAAACGAAATCTGAGGAAAATCCTAAGCTTCGCATCAATCTATGGCGCTTTTAAGAAGCATCTTAACACTGTGGGATTATTCGAAGGAAACTTGAAAAGCAGACTATGTAATCAGCACCTAGAAACTGCAGAACATATAATTCGAAAAATGCGAAGCATTATGACGTAGAAGACAATTGATCTTCGGTCCAGAATTTTGGCCCGGACGGTAGAAAAAGACTGAGAATTGACCTAATTGTGTATGTTGTATGAATGGTTGGTGTTACACGATCTGTATTTATTTATTATTTAATTAATTTAAAATTGAGGTAATAATTTTGATTTTATAATTTCTTACATAGACTATATTTTCTTAATTTTGAAATTGGTTAATAATTTTAATCGTATGGTAAATTTATTATCATTTTATAATCAGTTATATAAACTGTATTTTTTATTGTTATTATTATTATGTTCTTTAGTCTATATTATTTTCGTATTTTGAGTTTTATTTGTTACTAATTTGTTGATAATACTTTATCAACCTAGTTATTTGTATTGTTGTGTGGAGTTGGGTGAAAGAGATGACTACACAGTCCTTACCTCGCTACAAATAATGAAGGTATTCATTTATTCATTCCCTCCTCTCCCACTAACTACCTTGTTACAACTAGTTACATTTTATTTTATCATTGTTGTAATTACCTCTTCAACTTTGACACAGAGCAGTAGGTTGAGTACTTGGAGGGTTTCTTTGAACAAGTAAGCTTCGTTAGAATTCATATATAAATCAATTTGCACTCTCCTTTTACCGAGCCTAGTTAAGTGCTTCCAGTACGTGGTAACACAAAGTAATTGCAGTTGTATTCACTTAATATTATAATAACGTGATTTTTTATATAAGTATCTGAAAGCTATATTTCTTTAGGTTTTGACCCCATAGTTATTAGTACATAATAATAACGTAAATAGTGTCAGGAATGTATACCACATCCTGTATCTACAATGATCTAATGACATTTTCAGTTTATATTGTTGCGGTAAGTCAACCTACCAACACAGTCACCCACCACTCCAAGTGGCATTAATAAACAGTGTCAGGATATATAGATATTTACACTCATAGAAATTTATGTTCCTTTGAATATTAGCGTCTTTAACTGCTAATAAAAAAATTGTAAGAAAAGTGTTGTTTATTGTTATCGTCAGTTAGCTTTATCATAGAAGTCTACAGTATACGTTAATGTAAACCTTCGATATGTGGGTTCAGGTACAGAATGCGCTAGTGAGGTAGGAATCGGAGTATGACGTCCGTGGGATTACCAGAAGTGGGCTGGTAGAAGGCAGCACTTTAATTTATTATTATCATTAGTTAGTTATATCTAAGAAGTCTACAGTATACGTTAATGTAAACCTTCGATATGTGGGTTCAGGTACAGAATGCGCTGGTGAGGTAGGAATCGGAACTGACGTCCTTGGAATTACCAGAAGTGAGCCGTTAGAAGGCAGCATTTTAATTTATCATTTATTGTTATCGTCAGTTAGTTATATCTATGAAGTCTACAGTATACGTTAATCTGAACTGTCAATATGTGGGTTCAGGTACAGAATGCGCTGGTGAGGTAGGAATCGGAACTGACGTCCTTGGAATTACCAGAAGTGAGCCGTTAGAAGGCAGCATTTTAATTTATCATTTATTGTTATCGTCAGTTAGTTATATCTAAGAAGTCTACAGTTTACGTTAATGTAAACCTTCGATATGTGGGTTCAGGTACAGAATGCGCTGGTGAGGTAGGAATCGGAACTGACGTCCTTGGAATTACCAGAAGTGAGCCGTTAGAAGGCAGCATTTTAATTTATCATTTATTGTTATCGTCAGTTAGTTATATCTAAGAAGTCTACAGTATACGTTAATCTGAACTGTCAATATGTGGGTTCAGGTACAGAATGCGCTGGTGAGGTAGGAATCGGAACTGACGTCCTTGGAATTACCAGAAGTGAGCCGTTAGAAGGCAGCATTTTAATTTATCATTTATTGTTATCGTCAGTTAGTTATATCTATGAAGTCTACAGTATACGTTAATGTAAACCTTCGATATGTGGGTTCAGGTACAGAATGCGCTAGTGAGGTAGGAATCGGAGTATGACGTCCGTGGGATTACCAGAAGTGGGCTGGTAGAAGGCAGCACTTTAATTTATTATTATCATTAGTTAGTTATATCTAAGAAGTCTACAGTATACGTTAATGTAAACCTTCGATATGTGGGTTCAGGTACAGAATGCGCTGGTGAGGTAGGAATCGGAACTGACGTCCTTGGAATTACCAGAAGTGAGCCGTTAGAAGGCAGCATTTTAATTTATCATTTATTGTTATCGTCAGTTAGTTATATCTATGAAGTCTACAGTATACGTTAATCTGAACTGTCAATATGTGGGTTCAGGTACAGAATGCGCTAGTGAGGTAGGAATCGGAACTGACGTCCTTGGAATTACCAGAAGTGAGCCGTTAGAAGGCAGCATTTTAATTTATCATTTATTGTTATCGTCAGTTATTTATATCTAAGAAGTCTACAGTATACGTTAATGTAAACCTTCGATATGTGGGTTCAGGTACAGAATGCGCTGGTGAGGTAGGAATCGGAACTGACGTCCTTGGAATTACCAGAAGTGAGCCGTTAGAAGGCAGCACTTTAATTTATCATTTATTGTTATCGTCAGTTAATTATATCTAAGAAGTCTACAGTATACGTTAATGTAAACCTTCGATATGTGGGTTCAGGTACAGAATGCGCTGGTGAGGTAGGAATCGGAACTGACGTCCTTGGAATTACCAGAAGTGAGCCGTTAGAAGGCAGCATTTTAATTTATCATTTATTGTTATCGTCAGTTAGTTATATCTAAGAAGTCTACAGTATACGTTAATGTGAACCTTCAATATGTGGGTTCAGGTACAGAATGCGCTAGTGAGGTAGGAATCGGAGCATTACGTCCTTGGAATTACCAGAAGTGAGCCGTTAGAAGGCAGCATTTTAATTTATCATTTATTGTTATCGTCAGTTAGTTATATCTAAGAAGTCTACAGTATACGTTAATGTAAACCTTCGATATGTGGGTTCAGGTACAGAATGCGCTGGTGAGGTAGGAATCGGAGCATTACGTCCTTGGAATTACCAGAAGTGAGCCGTTAGAAGGCAGCATTTTAATTTATCATTTATTGTTATCGTCAGTTAGTTATATCTAAGAAGTCTACAGTATACGTTAATGTAAACCTTCAATATGTGGGTTCAGGTACAGAATGCGCTAGTGAGGTAGGAATCGGAGCATTACGTCCTTGGAATTACCAGAAGTGAGCCGTTAGAAGGCAGCATTTTAATTTATCATTTATTGTTATCGTCAGTTAGTTATATCTAAGAAGTCTACAGTATACGTTAATGTAAACCTTCGATATGTGGGTTCAGGTACAGAATGCGCTGGTGAGGTAGGAATCGGAACTGACGTCCTTGGAATTACCAGAAGTGAGCCGTTAGAAGGCAGCATTTTAATTTATCATTTATTGTTATCGTCAGTTAGTTATATCTAAGAAGTCTACAGTATACGTTAATGTAAACCTTCGATATGTGGGTTCAGGTACAGAATGCGCTAGTGAGGTAGGAATCGGAACTGACGTCCTTGGAATTACCAGAAGTGAGCCGTTAGAAGGCAGCATTTTAATTTATCATTTATTGTTATCGTCAGTTAGTTATATCTAAGAAGTCTACAGTATACGTTAATCTGAACTGTCAATATGTGGGTTCAGGTACAGAATGCGCTGGTGAGGTAGGAATCGGAGCATTACGTCCTTGGAATTACCAGAAGTGAGCCGTTAGAAGGCAGCACTTTAATTTATCATTTATTGTTATCGTCAGTTAGTTATATCTATGAAGTCTACAGTATACGTTAATCTGAACTGTCAATATGTGGGTTCAGGTACAGAATGCGCTGGTGAGGTAGGAATCGGAGCATTACGTCCTTGGAATTACCAGAAGTGAGCCGTTAGAAGGCAGCATTTTAATTTATCATTTATTGTTATCGTCAGTTAGTTATATCTAAGAAGTCTACAGTATACGTTAATCTGAACTGTCAATATGTGGGTTCAGGTACAGAATGCGCTGGTGAGGTAGGAATCGGAGCATTACGTCCTTGGAATTACCAGAAGTGAGCCGTTAGAAGGCAGCACTTTAATTTATCATTTATTGTTATCGTCAGTTAGTTATATCTATGAAGTCTACAGTATACGTTAATCTGAACTGTCAATATGTGGGTTCAGGTACAGAATGCGCTGGTGAGGTAGGAATCGGAGCATTACGTCCTTGGAATTACCAGAAGTGAGCCGTTAGAAGGCAGCATTTTAATTTATCATTTATTGTTATCGTCAGTTAGTTATATCTATGAAGTCTACAGTATACGTTAATCTGAACTGTCAATATGTGGGTTCAGGTACAGAATGCGCTGGTGAGGTAGGAATCGGAGCATTACGTCCTTGGAATTACCAGAAGTGAGCCGTTAGAAGGCAGCATTTTAATTTATCATTTATTGTTATCGTCAGTTAGTTATATCTAAGAAGTCTACAGTATACGTTAATCTGAACTGTCAATATGTGGGTTCAGGTACAGAATGCGCTGGTGAGGTAGGAATCGGAGCATTACGTCCTTGGAATTACCAGAAGTGAGCCGTTAGAAGGCAGCACTTTAATTTATCATTTATTGTTATCGTCAGTTAGTTATATCTATGAAGTCTACAGTATACGTTAATCTGAACTGTCAATATGTGGGTTCAGGTACAGAATGCGCTGGTGAGGTAGGAATCGGAGCATTACGTCCTTGGAATTACCAGAAGTGAGCCGTTAGAAGGCAGCATTTTAATTTATCATTTATTGTTATCGTCAGTTAGTTATATCTATGAAGTCTACAGTATACGTTAATCTGAACTGTCAATATGTGGGTTCAGGTACAGAATGCGCTGGTGAGGTAGGAATCGGAGCATTACGTCCTTGGAATTACCAGAAGTGAGCCGTTAGAAGGCAGCACTTTAATTTATCATTTATTGTTATCGTCAGTTAGTTATATCTATGAAGTCTACAGTATACGTTAATCTGAACTGTCAATATGTGGGTTCAGGTACAGAATGCGCTAGTGAGGTAGGAATCGGAACTGACGTCCTTGGAATTACCAGAAGTGAGCCGTTAGAAGGCAGCATTTTAATTTATCATTTATTGTTATCGTCAGTTAGTTATATCTAAGAAGTCTACAGTATACGTTAATGTAAACCTTCGATATGTGGGTTCAGGTACAGAATGCGCTGGTGAGGTAGGAATCGGAACTGACGTCCTTGGAATTACCAGAAGTGAGCCGTTAGAAGGCAGCATTTTAATTTATCATTTATTGTTATCGTCAGTTAGTTATATCTAAGAAGTCTACAGTATACGTTAATGTGAACCTTCAATATGTGGGTTCAGGTACAGAATGCGCTAGTGAGGTAGGAATCGGAGCATTACGTCCTTGGAATTACCAGAAGTGAGCCGTTAGAAGGCAGCATTTTAATTTATCATTTATTGTTATCGTCAGTTAGTTATATCTAAGAAGTCTACAGTATACGTTAATGTGAACTGTCAATATGTGGGTTCAGGTACAGAATGCGCTAGTGAGGTAGGAATCGGAACTGACGTCCTTGGAATTACCAGAAGTGAGCCGTTAGAAGGCAGCATTTTAATTTATCATTTATTGTTATCGTCAGTTAGTTATATCTAAGAAGTCTACAGTATACGTTAATGTAAACCTTCGATATGTGGGTTCAGGTACAGAATGCGCTGGTGAGGTAGGAATCGGAACTGACGTCCTTGGAATTACCAGAAGTGAGCCGTTAGAAGGCAGCATTTTAATTTATCATTTATTGTTATCGTCAGTTAGTTATATCTAAGAAGTCTACAGTATACGTTAATGTAAACCTTCGATATGTGGGTTCAGGTACAGAATGCGCTAGTGAGGTAGGAATCGGAACTGACGTCCTTGGAATTACCAGAAGTGAGCCGTTAGAAGGCAGCACTTTAATTTATCATTTATTCTTATCGTCAGTTAGTTATATCTATGAAGTCTACAGTATACGTTAATCTGAACTGTCAATATGTGGGTTCAGGTACAGAATGCGCTGGTGAGGTAGGAATCGGAGCATTACGTCCTTGGAATTACCAGAAGTGAGCCGTTAGAAGGCA
Organism: Aphrophora alni; assembly: GCA_963513935.1. NCBI lineage: Eukaryota > Metazoa > Arthropoda > Insecta > Hemiptera > Aphrophoridae > Aphrophora > Aphrophora alni. Next base: position 20,490,482 of record OY740773.1, on the reverse strand, counting down.
GCATTTTAATTTATCATTTATTGTTATCGTCAGTTAGTTATATCTAAGAAGTCTACAGTATACGTTAATGTAAACCTTCGATATGTGGGTTCAGGTACAGAATGCGCTGGTGAGGTAGGAATCGGAACTGACGTCCTTGGAATTACCAGAAGTGAGCCGTTAGAAGGCAGCATTTTAATTTATCATTTATTGTTATCGTCAGTTAGTTATATCTAAGAAGTCTACAGTATACGTTAATGTGAACCTTCAATATGTGGGTTCAGGTACAGAATGCGCTAGTGAGGTAGGAATCGGAACTGACGTCCTTGGAATTACCAGAAGTGAGCCGTTAGAAGGCAGCATTTTAATTTATCATTTATTGTTATCGTCAGTTAGTTATATCTAAGAAGTCTACAGTATACGTTAATGTGAACCTTCAATATGTGGGTTCAGGTACAGAATGCGCTAGTGAGGTAGGAATCGGAGCATTACGTCCTTGGAATTACCAGAAGTGAGCCGTTAGAAGGCATCACTTTGATTTATCATTTATTGTTATCGTCAGTTAATTATATCTAAGAAGTCTACAGTATACGTTAATGTGAACCTTCAATATGTGGGTTCAGGTACAGAATGCGCTAGTGAGGTAGGAATCGGAGCATTACGTCCTTGGAATTACCAGAAGTGAGCCGTTAGAAGGCAGCATTTTAATTTATCATTTATTGTTATCGTCAGTTAGTTATATCTAAGAAGTCTACAGTATACGTTAATGTGAACTGTCAATATGTGGGTTCAGGTACAGAATGCGCTAGTGAGGTAGGAATCGGAGCAATACGTCCTTGGAATTACCAGAAGTGAGCCGTTAGAAGGCAGCATTTTAATTTATCATTTATTGTTATCGTCAGTTAGTTATATCTAAGAAGTCTACAGTATACGTTAATGTGAACTGTCAATATGTGGGTTCAGGTACAGAATGCGCTAGTGAGGTAGGAATCGGAGCATTACGTCCTTGGAATTACCAGAAGTGAGCCGTTAGAAGGCAGCATTTTAATTTATCATTTATTGTTATCGTCAGTTAGTTATATCTAAGAAGTCTACAGTATACGTTAATGTGAACTGTCAATATGTGGGTTCAGGTACAGAATGCGCTAGTGAGGTAGGAATCGGAGCATTACGTCCTTGGAATTACCAGAAGTGAGCCGTTAGAAGGCAGCATTTTAATTTATCATTTATTGTTATCGTCAGTTAGTTATATCTAAGAAGTCTACAGTATACGTTAATGTGAACTGTCAATATGTGGGTTCAGGTACAGAATGCGCTAGTGAGGTAGGAATCGGAGCATTACGTCCTTGGAATTACCAGAAGTGAGCCGTTAGAAGGCAGCATTTTAATTTATCATTTATTGTTATCGTCAGTTAGTTATATCTAAGAAGTCTACAGTATACGTTAATGTGAACTGTCAATATGTGGGTTCAGGTACAGAATGCGCTAGTGAGGTAGGAATCGGAGCATTACGTCCTTGGAATTACCAGAAGTGAGCCGTTAGAAGGCAGCATTTTAATTTATCATTTATTGTTATCGTCAGTTAGTTATATCTAAGAAGTCTACAGTATACGTTAATGTGAACTGTCAATATGTGGGTTCAGGTACAGAATGCGCTAGTGAGGTAGGAATCGGAGCATTACGTCCTTGGAATTACCAGAAGTGAGCCGTTAGAAGGCAGCATTTTAATTTATCATTTATTGTTATCGTCAGTTAGTTATATCTAAGAAGTCTACAGTATACGTTAATGTGAACTGTCAATATGTGGGTTCAGGTACAGAATGCGCTAGTGAGGTAGGAATCGGAGCATTACGTCCTTGGAATTACCAGAAGTGAGCCGTTAGAAGGCAGCATTTTAATTTATCATTTATTGTTATCGTCAGTTAGTTATATCTAAGAAGTCTACAGTATACGTTAATGTGAACTGTCAATATGTGGGTTCAGGTACAGAATGCGCTAGTGAGGTAGGAATCGGAGCATTACGTCCTTGGAATTACCAGAAGTGAGCCGTTAGAAGGCAGCATTTTAATTTATCATTTATTGTTATCGTCAGTTAGTTATATCTAAGAAGTCTACAGTATACGTTAATCTGAACTGTCAATATGTGGGTTCAGGTACAGAATGCGCTGGTGAGGTAGGAATCGGAGCAGTACGTCCTTGGAATTACCAGAAGTGAGCCGTTAGAAGGCATCACTTTGATTTATCATTTATTGTTATCGTCAGTTAGTTATATCTAAGAAGTCTACAGTATACGTTAATGTGAACCTTCAATATGTGGGTTCAGGTACAGAATGCGCTGGTGAGGTAGGAATCGGAGCATTACGTCCTTGGAATTACCAGAAGTGAGCCGTTAGAAGGCATCACTTTGATTTATCATTTATTGTTATCGTCAGTTATTTATATCTAAGAAGTCTACAGTATACGTTAATCTGAACTGTCAATATGTGGGTTCAGGTACAGAATGCGCTGGTGAGGTAGGAATCGGAGCATTACGTCCTTGGAATTACCAGAAGTGAGCCGTTAGAAGGCATCACTTTGATTTATCATTTATTGTTATCGTCAGTTAGTTATATCTAAGAAGTCTACAGTATACGTTAATCTGAACTGTCAATATGTGGGTTCAGGTACAGAATGCGCTGGTGAGGTAGGAATCGGAGCATTACGTCCTTGGAATTACCAGAAGTGAGCCGTTAGAAGGCATCACTTTGATTTATCATTTATTGTTATCGTCAGTTATTTATATCTAAGAAGTCTACAGTATACGTTAATCTGAACTGTCAATATGTGGGTTCAGGTACAGAATGCGCTGGTGAGGTAGGAATCGGAGCATTACGTCCTTGGAATTACCAGAAGTGAGCCGTTAGAAGGCATCACTTTGATTTATCATTTATTGTTATCGTCAGTTAGTTATATCTAAGAAGTCTACAGTATACGTTAATGTGAACCTTCAATATGTGGGTTCAGGTACAGAATGCGCTGGTGAGGTAGGAATCGGAGCATTACGTCCTCGGAATTACCAGAAGCGAGCCGTTAGAAGGCATCACTTTGATTTATCATTTATTGTTATCGTCAGTTATTTATATCTAAGAAGTCTACAGTATACGTTAATGTGAACCTTCAATATGTGGGTTCAGGTACAGAATGCGCTGGTGAGGTAGGAATCGGAGCATTACGTCCTTGGAATTACCAGAAGTGAGCCGTTAGAAGGCATCACTTTAATTTATCATTTATTGTTATCGTCAGTTAATTATATCTAAGAAGTCTACAGTATACGTTAATGTGAACCTTCAATATGTGGGTTCAGGTACAGAATGCGCTGGTGAGGTAGGAATCGGAGCATTACGTCCTTGGAATTACCAGAAGTGAGCCGTTAGAAGGCATCACTTTGATTTATCATTTATTGTTATCGTCAGTTAGTTATATCTAAGAAGTCTACAGTATACGTTAATCTGAACTGTCAATATGTGGGTTCAGGTACAGAATGCGCTAGTGAGGTAGGAATCGGAGCATTACGTCCTTGGAATTACCAGAAGTGAGCCGTTAGAAGGCAGCATTTTAATTTATCATTTATTGTTATCGTCAGTTATTTATATCTAAGAAGTCTACAGTATACGTTAATGTGAACCTTCAATATGTGGGTTCAGGTACAGAATGCGCTGGTGAGGTAGGAATCGGAGCATTACGTCCTTGGAATTACCAGAAGTGAGCCGTTAGAAGGCATCACTTTGATTTATCATTTATTGTTATCGTCAGTTATTTATATCTAAGAAGTCTACAGTATACGTTAATTTGAACCTTCAATATGTGGGTTCAGGTACAGAATGCGCTGGTGAGGTAGGAATCGGAGCATTACGTCCTTGGAATTACCAGAAGTGAGCCGTTAGAAGGCATCACTTTAATTTATCATTTATTGTTATCGTCAGTTAATTATATCTAAGAAGTCTACAGTATACGTTAATGTGAACCTTCAATATGTGGGTTCAGGTACAGAATGCGCTGGTGAGGTAGGAATCGGAACTGACGTCCTTGGAATTACCAGAAGTGAGCCGTTAGAAGGCATCACTTTGATTTATCATTTATTGTTATCGTCAGTTAGTTATATCTAAGAAGTCTACAGTATACGTTAATGTGAACTGTCAATATGTGGGTTCAGGTACAGAATGCGCTGGTGAGGTAGGAATCGGAGCATTACGTCCTTGGAATTACCAGAAGTGAGCCGTTAGAAGGCAGCATTTTAATTTATCATTTATTGTTATCGTCAGTTAGTTATATCTAAGAAGTCTACAGTTTACGTTAATCTGAACTGTCAATATGTGGGTTCAGGTACAGAATGCGCTGGTGAGGTAGGAATCGGAGCATTACGTCCTTGGAATTACCAGAAGTGAGCCGTTAGAAGGCATCACTTTAATTTATCATTTATTGTTATCGTCAGTTAATTATATCTAAGAAGTCTACAGTATACGTTAATGTGAACCTTCAATATGTGGGTTCAGGTACAGAATGCGCTGGTGAGGTAGGAATCGGAGCATTACGTCCTTGGAATTACCAGAAGTGAGCCGTTAGAAGGCAGCATTTTAATTTATCATTTATTGTTATCGTCAGTTAGTTATATCTAAGAAGTCTACAGTATACGTTAATGTGAACCTTCGAAATGTGGGTTCAGGTACAGAATGCGCTGGTGAGGTAGGAATCGGAGCATTACGTCCTTGGAATTACCAGAAGTGAGCCGTTAGAAGGCAGCATTTTAATTTATCATTTATTGTTATCGTCAGTTAGTTATATCTAAGAAGTCTACAGTATACGTTAATGTGAACCTTCAATATGTGGGTTCAGGTACAGAATGCGCTGGTGAGGTAGGAATCGGAGCATTACGTCCTTGGAATTACCAGAAGTGAGCCGTTAGAAGGCAGCATTTTAATTTATCATTTATTGTTATCGTCAGTTAGTTATATCTAAGAAGTCTACAGTTTACGTTAATCTGAACTGTCAATATGTGGGTTCAGGTACAGAATGCGCTAGTGAGGTAGGAATCGGAGCATTACGTCCTTGGAATTACCAGAAGTGAGCCGTTAGAAGGCAGCATTTTAATTTATCATTTATTGTTATCGTCAGTTAGTTATATCTAAGAAGTCTACAGTATACGTTAATGTGAACCTTCAATATGTGGGTTCAGGTACAGAATGCGCTGGTGAGGTAGGAATCGGAGCATTACGTCCTTGGAATTACCAGAAGTGAGCCGTTAGAAGGCAGCATTTTAATTTATCATTTATTGTTATCGTCAGTTAGTTATATCTAAGAAGTCTACAGTATACGTTAATCTGAACTGTCAATATGTGGGTTCAGGTACAGAATGCGCTAGTGAGGTAGGAATCGGAGCATTACGTCCTTGGAATTACCAGAAGTGAGCCGTTAGAAGGCATCACTTTGATTTATCATTTATTGTTATCGTCAGTTAGTTATATCTAAGAAGTCTACAGTATACGTTAATCTGAACTGTCAATATGTGGGTTCAGGTACAGAATGCGCTGGTGAGGTAGGAATCGGAGCATTACGTCCTTGGAATTACCAGAAGTGAGCCGTTAGAAGGCAGCATTTTAATTTATCATTTATTGTTATCGTCAGTTAGTTATATCTAAGAAGTCTACAGTTTACGTTAATCTGAACTGTCAATATGTGGGTTCAGGTACAGAATGCGCTAGTGAGGTAGGAATCGGAGCATTACGTCCTTGGAATTACCAGAAGTGAGCCGTTAGAAGGCAGCATTTTAATTTATCATTTATTGTTATCGTCAGTTAGTTATATCTAAGAAGTCTACAGTATACGTTAATGTGAACCTTCAATATGTGGGTTCAGGTACAGAATGCGCTGGTGAGGTAGGAATCGGAGCATTACGTCCTTGGAATTACCAGAAGTGAGCCGTTAGAAGGCAGCATTTTAATTTATCATTTATTGTTATCGTCAGTTAGTTATATCTAAGAAGTCTACAGTATACGTTAATCTGAACTGTCAATATGTGGGTTCAGGTACAGAATGCGCTAGTGAGGTAGGAATCGGAGCATTACGTCCTTGGAATTACCAGAAGTGAGCCGTTAGAAGGCATCACTTTGATTTATCATTTATTGTTATCGTCAGTTAGTTATATCTAAGAAGTCTACAGTATACGTTAATCTGAACTGTCAATATGTGGGTTCAGGTACAGAATGCGCTGGTGAGGTAGGAATCGGAGCATTACGTCCTTGGAATTACCAGAAGTGAGCCGTTAGAAGGCAGCATTTTAATTTATCATTTATTGTTATCGTCAGTTAGTTATATCTAAGAAGTCTACAGTATACGTTAATCTGAACTGTCAATATGTGGGTTCAGGTACAGAATGCGCTGGTGAGGTAGGAATCGGAGCATTACGTCCTTGGAATTACCAGAAGTGAGCCGTTAGAAGGCATCACTTTGATTTATCATTTATTGTTATCGTCAGTTAGTTATATCTAAGAAGTCTACAGTATACGTTAATCTGAACTGTCAATATGTGGGTTCAGGTACAGAATGCGCTGGTGAGGTAGGAATCGGAGCATTACGTCCTTGGAATTACCAGAAGTGAGCCGTTAGAAGGCATCACTTTGATTTATCATTTATTGTTATCGTCAGTTAGTTATATCTAAGAAGTCTACAGTATACGTTAATCTGAACTGTCAATATGTGGGTTCAGGTACAGAATGCGCTAGTGAGGTAGGAATCGGAGCATTACGTCCTTGGAATTACCAGAAGTGAGCCGTTAGAAGGCATCACTTTGATTTATCATTTATTGTTATCGTCAGTTAGTTATATCTAAGAAGTCTACAGTATACGTTAATCTGAACTGTCAATATGTGGGTTCAGGTACAGAATGCGCTGGTGAGGTAGGAATCGGAGCATTACGTCCTTGGAATTACCAGAAGTGAGCCGTTAGAAGGCAGCATTTTAATTTATCATTTATTGTTATCGTCAGTTAGTTATATCTAAGAAGTCTACAGTATACGTTAATCTGAACTGTCAATATGTGGGTTCAGGTACAGAATGCGCTGGTGAGGTAGGAATCGGAGCATTACGTCCTTGGAATTACCAGAAGTGAGCCGTTAGAAGGCAGCATTTTAATTTATCATTTATTGTTATCGTCAGTTAGTTATATCTAAGAAGTCTACAGTATACGTTAATGTGAACCTTCAATATGTGGGTTCAGGTACAGAATGCGCTGGTGAGGTAGGAATCGGAGCATTACGTCCTTGGAATTACCAGAAGTGAGCCGTTAGAAGGCAGCATTTTAATTTATCATTTATTGTTATCGTCAGTTAGTTATATCTAAGAAGTCTACAGTTTACGTTAATCTGAACTGTCAATATGTGGGTTCAGGTACAGAATGCGCTAGTGAGGTAGGAATCGGAGCATTACGTCCTTGGAATTACCAGAAGTGAGCCGTTAGAAGGCAGCATTTTAATTTATCATTTATTGTTATCGTCAGTTAGTTATATCTAAGAAGTCTACAGTATACGTTAATGTGAACCTTCAATATGTGGGTTCAGGTACAGAATGCGCTGGTGAGGTAGGAATCGGAGCATTACGTCCTTGGAATTACCAGAAGTGAGCCGTTAGAAGGCAGCATTTTAATTTATCATTTATTGTTATCGTCAGTTAGTTATATCTAAGAAGTCTACAGTATACGTTAATCTGAACTGTCAATATGTGGGTTCAGGTACAGAATGCGCTAGTGAGGTAGGAATCGGAGCATTACGTCCTTGGAATTACCAGAAGTGAGCCGTTAGAAGGCAGCACTTTGATTTATCATTTATTGTTATCGTCAGTTAGTTATATCTAAGAAGTCTACAGTATACGTTAATCTGAACTGTCAATATGTGGGTTCAGGTACAGAATGCGCTAGTGAGGTAGGAATCGGAGCATTACGTCCTTGGAATTACCAGAAGTGAGCCGTTAGAAGGCATCACTTTGATTTATCATTTATTGTTATCGTCAGTTAGTTATATCTAAGAAGTCTACAGTATACGTTAATCTGAACTGTCAATATGTGGGTTCAGGTACAGAATGCGCTGGTGAGGTAGGAATCGGAGCATTACGTCCTTGGAATTACCAGAAGTGAGCCGTTAGAAGGCAGCATTTTAATTTATCATTTATTGTTATCGTCAGTTAGTTATATCTAAGAAGTCTACAGTATACGTTAATCTGAACTGTCAATATGTGGGTTCAGGTACAGAATGCGCTGGTGAGGTAGGAATCGGAGCATTACGTCCTTGGAATTACCAGAAGTGAGCCGTTAGAAGGCATCACTTTGATTTATCATTTATTGTTATCGTCAGTTAGTTATATCTAAGAAGTCTACAGTATACGTTAATCTGAACTGTCAATATGTGGGTTCAGGTACAGAATGCGCTAGTGAGGTAGGAATCGGAGCATTACGTCCTTGGAATTACCAGAAGTGAGCCGTTAGAAGGCAGCATTTTAATTTATCATTTATTGTTATCGTCAGTTAGTTATATCTAAGAAGTCTACAGTATACGTTAATCTGAACTGTCAATATGTGGGTTCATGTACAGAATGCGCTGGTGAGGTAGGAATCGGAGCATTACGTCCTTGGAATTACCAGAAGTGAGCCGTTAGAAGGCAGCACTTTGATTTATCATTTATTGTTATCGTCTGTTAGTTATATCTAAGAAGTCTACAGTATACGTTAATCTGAACTGTCAATATGTGGGTTCAGGTACAGAATGCGCTAGTGAGGTAGGAATCGGAGCATTACGTCCTTGGAATTACCAGAAGTGAGCCGTTAGAAGGCAGCACTTTGATTTATCATTTATTGTTATCGTCAGTTAGTTATATCTAAGAAGTCTACAGTATACGTTAATCTGAACTGTCAATATGTGGGTTCAGGTACAGAATGCGCTAGTGAGGTAGGAATCGGAGCATTACGTCCTTGGAATTACCAGAAGTGAGCCGTTAGAAGGCAGCACTTTGATTTATCATTTATTGTTATCGTCAGTTAGTTATATCTAAGAAGTCTACAGTATACGTTAATCTGAACTGTCAATATGTGGGTTCAGGTACAGAATGCGCTAGTGAGGTAGGAATCGGAGCATTACGTCCTTGGAATTACCAGAAGTGAGCCGTTAGAAGGCATCACTTTGATTTATCATTTATTGTTATCGTCAGTTAGTTATATCTAAGAAGTCTACAGTATACGTTAATGTGAACTGTCAATATGTGGGTTCAGGTACAGAATGCGCTAGTGAGGTAGGAATCGGAGCATTACGTCCTTGGAATTACCAGAAGTGAGCCGTTAGAAGGCAGCACTTTGATTTATCATTTATTGTTATCGTCAGTTAGTTATATCTAAGAAGTCTACAGTATACGTTAATGTGAACTGTCAATATGTGGGTTCAGGTACAGAATGCGCTAGTGAGGTAGGAATCGGAGCATTACGTCCTTGGAATTACCAGAAGTGAGCCGTTAGAAGGCATCACTTTGATTTATCATTTATTGTTATCGTCAGTTAGTTATATCTAAGAAGTCTACAGTATACGTTAATGTGAACTGTCAATATGTGGGTTCAGGTACAGAATGCGCTAGTGAGGTAGGAATCGGAGCATTACGTCCTTGGAATTACCAGAAGTGAGCCGTTAGAAGGCAGCACTTTGATTTATCATTTATTGTTATCGTCAGTTAGTTATATCTAAGAAGTCTACAGTATACGTTAATCTGAACTGTCAATATGTGGGTTCAGGTACAGAATGCGCTGGTGAGGTAGGAATCGGAGCATTACGTCCTTGGAATTACCAGAAGTGAGCCGTTAGAAGGCAGCACTTTGATTTATCATTTATTGTTATCGTCAGTTATTTATATCTAAGAAGTCTACAGTATACGTTAATCTGAACTGTCAATATGTGGGTTCAGGTACAGAATGCGCTGGTGAGGTAGGAATCGGAGCATTACGTCCTTGGAATTACCAGAAGTGAGCCGTTAGAAGGCATCACTTTGATTTATCATTTATTGTTATCGTCAGTTAGTTATATCTAAGAAGTCTACAGTTTACGTAAATGTGAACCTTTAATATGTGGGTTCAGGTACAGAATGCGCTGGTGAGGTAGGAATCGGAGCTGACGTCCTTGGAATTACCAGAAGTGAGCCGTTAGAAGGCAGCATTTTAATTTATCATTTATTGTTATCGTCAGTTAGTTATATCTAAGAAGTCTACAGTTTACGTAAATGTGAACCTTTAATATGTGGGTTCAGGTACAGAATGCGCTGGTGAGGTAGGAATCGGAGCTGACGTCCTTGGAATTACCAGAAGTGAGCCGTTAGAAGGCAGCATTTTAATTTATCATTTATCCCTCAATTTATTTTGAAGGAGCATTAAAGTAAAGAGAGGTGGCATAACATTGTAAGAAATATGCAGAGTGATTTTTGAAAACTTATCACCTCTAATATGGAAGATATGGAAAGTGATATGCATAATCTGTTTCGGGACAGTTATTCACCCTTAAATGGACGTTGGAATACCTATTTACAAAATAAAAAACCCTCCTCTTTCTCACCAACCCTATCTCATAAATGTGTAATGAATACATATGGCTTGTGATAACTCAATTAAAACATAAATACCTTTCAAAAACATGATTTTGTTGTAAGAAAATTGAAATCAACCGACACGTTCGTTCACTTTGATCAAAAATGTTATTTTGTAATTTATTTTATAAAAGTACGTCATCGTAAGTATGAAAATAGTATTTATTACAAAGTTCAATATTTAAGATTGGACAACGTCTACAGCATGCAATGAACAAGTTTTATCGTTTTCATGGCAGTAAAACTGGAACAAAGAAATACAATATTATTTTCGTGTCACCTTTCCTTGATTTTCAATGTCTTTTCATTTAGTCCAAACTTCCATTTCTAAAAATGAACATAATATTATTTCTTGTACACCAAACCAATAATTTATTAATGTTGTCAGAACTTGTACACCAATTTTATTTTAGCGATAAATTTTCATTATAATTAGTTAATGACAAGAAGTCAGTTTTCCTTAGTGCCATCAAATATTTTTCATAATTTAATAACCTAGTTTTATAAAACTCTAGAAAATAATACAAAATAATATGTTGGAACATAAAAACGTAATGCGTAACCCGATTTTTATTTTCTTGCAACTTAAATTCGTGATTTTTAAAGGGATTTAATTTGAGGTATCACAAGCCATTGTGTCCGTACATATTTTTAGATTGGATGATGGGAAGGGGAGATGGTTGCTATTTTGTAAATCAGTATTTTAAGTTTCCCTTTAAAAGTCAAAAATATCCCAAGTACAAGATTATGCATATGTTTTTACGTTTTTTATATAATACAGATGGAAAGTTTTAAAAATTCACTCTTCTATTAGGTGAACTGTCTGTCGTGGTAATACAATAGCAACAAATTAAACCAAACCAACCTAGAGGAACCTGATGAATATTCAAGGAGTGAAATAAACACAGATGTGGAGGTGAAATAACTGGATCCACTCCTCAGAAAGTTCCAGTGACATCACCTGAACCAGAGCATCTTGTGATAGATATAGAGTTAGAGCGAACAGCTCAAGATCAGTATTATGGTTTAGATAATGAAACAGCTTACCACATAATATTTGATCATTTGGAGCACAAGAAGCAATTAAACATTTACAAAAGAGCTACTCAGTGAATTATTAAAACTTCTCTAAAGGATAAATCTGATTGAGTAGATCTAGGAGCTTGGCTGTACAATAGTGTTTAAAAGATATTAAGAAACTCGATAGTTAAAATTCGTTAAAATTCATATTCTAATCTAATAATAAATACTTTACAGCCAATTAGTTTAGAACTATAAATAGAGTTTAACAGTAATATTGCACGTCTAATTTAGACAATATTCTTCTGTACTCAGGGAATATTTGTTAACGTTTCACAGTTATTACTCACTTAAACAGACAGTAAGGGGTATTTGTAACATTACGCCTAATCATTTTACAATAACTGTTACCCTTATAGTGAATACCTGCGTTGCAATCCCGAAGGACCTAGCTGGATCTAACTTTTTCATGTACTCTTAAATTAAATCCCTCTTTCATCTTTCATATCATGTCTCACTTGACCAACTCTTGTTCTCTTCCGATCCTGAGGGTTAGAGTTATCGAGGGCTGAGTCTTTGTTGTATGTTTTTTCTTTTTTTATTAGTCGATGATTAAAGAGAGGATGTTCGTCTTTAAAAAAAAACAAAGAAATATTACAGAAATTGTTGCAATGAAAAAACACCGTCCATTAAAATCAAAAATATATTTATTACAGTGTAGACTACCTTACTAAATGTACAGCGTAACTTTAGAATCATAGTACCTATGATTCAATTGGCTGTTTTCCAACTTGGAATTCTTTTCTATGATTAGAACTAAGCGAGGGCCTGATGATCACAGAGCATACCAACACTGTCCACGGTTGATTACACTGGAGTCATGAAATTGTCTAAAGGTTATTTGTCCAGCACATGTGAAGTTTTCCCTTCACGCTGAAAAATATAATTTTTACACCATCGAATTCTATTGCTGCGTGTGTAAGTATAATTTTTAAACTGTTAAAATATATGATGTTTTTATTTAAAATGTGTGTGGTTCTATTATGTAAAAGCTAAAAGAATCAATGTATCTTATTATTTTTTGTATTTAACTATGTTGATGAATAACTCCGAATTTAAGGGTAGCTGTCATCATGAAAAAAATACATAATTACGATTATCTAAAAATCTGCTCTAACGATTTTGATTAAATTTTACTCTAAGAATCCACAAAACGTATCAGTCGCTATTTCTCCAAAAATGCCGATTTTAGAATTATCAGTAAAAAACGACTCTACCGGTTTTGATCAAATTTTAGTGAAAATATCCAAACCCGTATGGAAACTCGCAAGCAATTACCATTTATGAAAAAATTACAAACAATGGACCTTGACTGTCGTTATTGAAAGCTCGATTTTTATAAAATACGATTTAGATATATAAATATTTAAAATATCAAAATAACGGCCATTTTAAACGGTTTTTGTTCATATCTTATATGTTTTTACACACTTTCATATAGTTTGCTTTTACGTCTATCTGTCATGAAATCTGGGAAGCTCTATTTGAGACACTTCTTGCCGATAAAAAATATTGACACTTTGTATAGATGTTGATAACGGATGACAATATACACATTAATTCATTGTTATATACACATGTTTTGGTGGGGGAAACGCATGCGCAGTAGGTACGTATGTGTAGTATACATATGCAGCAGTTAGTGAGAAGTACACATGCGCAGTAGGTTATCATCTTTCAAATGAGAACCAAGTAGAACGCGAAGCGCGTTTACAATCTGATTGTCGACACAAATCGCAATGCCGTGCTGTGGAAACCCTTAAAGAACTTCAAGTTCGCTTAGAACGTGATCGACAACAGCGGCAAGAGCGAAATGTTAGTCAGGCAGCGTTCGAAAAGGCGATCAACAAATTTTGTGACAATGGCGATCTGTGAAATTTGTACGAAGCGATGCTATCACAGCTAAATTTCATGTTCACAGAAAATTATGTTTTAAAAATATATATTATTTATTTTAATTCTGCATGTAATGATACCAACTCCCTCCCACTCCTCTACAATGATAAATAGCGAAGTTATTGTCAAAAATGGAACTTCGTACACTGATCCCCAAAATAATCGTATAGTTACGAAGGCCACATCACCGACGCGAGCGAAGCGAGTGCAGGTTTCCTCACAGACACTGACACGAACGAAGCGATTGGATATTTTTCAATATATACATATTTACAAGACACGTGAGCCTAGCAGACAGAAATGAGTTGTATACAAAATTAAGGAGATTCAGAAAACTTGTCTTAACCTGTTTTTAAACAAACTTATCCTATAGGGTAAGACCCATTTAACCCAACACACAATTTAACATTTCTTTCAAGATCCATATAATCATTTTTAACCTACATTTTGCTTGTATTACAGTTTACGATAGGGCTGGGTAAGTATCATGACGACGACCATCAACCATGTTTACTTAGTTTTAGTAAGGATGAATGTCATGTTTTTCTACCATTTATTTGTGTAGTACAACGCTACAAAACCAGTTCAGTTTACAATAATTGGAAATTTCAATTATCGTTGGAAATATGTTTACGTCACGGCTTAAGGACAGTAAAAAATTTAGTTGTCATAGCAACTCAATATTGTCAACATTATAACTTCAGTTTGAATTGTTTGGAGCACCTCTTATTCTTTTACCAATCAATATTGATTCTGAAGTAAATACAGAAAAGCGAAATGACTTTAAATATAAAGAGGTATTTTTAGAAAAAATAAAAGTTTAAATAAATTCACATTATATCTTTTTTTAAATCATTGCCAAATACAATTAAGGTATTTATTGTTTTCTTAAAACTGCATATAGATCAAATGTAATGTTAGGTATTTACACATATGTCTCTTTTATGTAACAGAATTTTCTTTTGCTTTTTCATAACCTCCAAATTTAATGCATATACAACCAATAGAAACTAACAAAATTGAACGAAACAAATATATGGAGTATTGGGGGATATAAATCCATGGGATGGACAAAACGCCTCTTGACCATTAATGCCTCCAACCTCTCAGGAGGAAGGTCACCGACTACGGGCAATGCCGAGGGTTTCTAACCGGATTTACACCTATCTCCATGTATTATTTTATTAGATCTTACTCTCATTTTTATTAACATATGAGGGCTAGGAGTCTTTATTTTATGCTCTTTTTATACCTTTTTTATAAGTCAATGATGACCATAAGGTTAGCGTCTCAAAAGAATACTTTGGAATATTTATTAAGAGGATACATCGTATAGAACTGATTAGGTTTTGAGACTATTATTTTTTTAACGGCCTCACGTATTCGTAGTATAAAGAAAGTTATATGGTGGATGAAAAATTTCTATCATTTTTTTTTCAATGTTATCTGTCGTTTTTTTTTACCGTCTATCGTCTTATGCACTGCAGTGCTCTATATCTCAACCCCTGAATCGATTTCAATCAAATTTAAGATATATGGCCAGAAATATTTTGGCCCATATATGGGCAAATTTTTTTCATTTCTAATCAATATTCTAAAAAAATTATTTTGATTACTTATATGGTCAAATATATGCCCATAGTATTTTTAAGACTCCCCTCTTTGGATTATGAGGATTAGGCATAAGAATCATATGAATCTTGCTCCTTAAGGAGTACAATCTATCCACTCCCAGAATTTCCTCGCTCATTTTAAAACTCTTCGAGGACACTAAGCCTCCAATCTAATGTAATGTTTAGCTATATTAAACAGCCTCCTAACTTGTCTTCTTTGATCCGAAAGTGATTGGGTCCACCATTAACTTCACCCCTCATTCTGACTCCTTCTTAAGAAGTTAATTTTCATGAAATAAGTCCACCACGGCAACCTATTCGCCCTCAATTCTAATTCCTGTGAGTTACCTATCGACCTCCGAAAACCTGAACGTTAATTTTGAGGCAAACCTTGTGTTCCTAGGATTACGAAAAGTATCAACTGATAATTATCTACTCGGAATTCAATGACATTGTGTCCAACATTGACGGCTCACCTGACACAAAACATTTCCTTAAAGCATTGTGTAAGATCCGAAATCTCACGTCTAGCCTTAGTATTAAAGGTAAGTTTTATTGGAAAAATAAAGTTAGATTTTGAAAACATATTTGCGAAAATTTAGGCTCTAAGGTCTCAAACAATCCCTAACTCTCCGAAAATGCGGGTTTGTGATTTAACTGTAAAAACCCTAAAAAAACTGTTATGAAATTCGTAATTTTTCAACATCGTCTAGATATTTACAAAGCTATTTATAATTTTAGTTTAATTATAAACAATATATATTACTTAGCTACAATAGTACTGGCAGCTTGAATCCTTTATTTCAAAAGGTAATTAAATTTGCTGGAGAAAATAAAGTTACATTAATTACAGAGGATTGCGATAAAACAAATTGAGTTTGGTTGATCAAACACATAATTTAGAAGTTAATTTGTAAAGTAAAGGGAGACCTTGTGTAGTTTTGGCAGTCATTTGAACGTTCTCATAAGTACGAAGTAAGTTACGACGAGTCAACATTTCTATTTCGAGTTCAATAAAACAATTTTTAAGAGTCTGTCTGTCTTACAACCCAAAAAATAAAAGTTACCGTCGCGGGACGTTAGAGAAAAGTGAAAACTTTAACTATCCATTTTAAAAATTAATAACATTTTAAACTTTCAATAAATGTAATAAAAGTATTAATTATATGTAATGGTCCGTTTTTTTAGTTTGACTATGTATTGGAGTCTGAGAAAGTTAGTGCAATATTTTTAATTTTAATATTTATGAGTATCTGAGAAAGTTTGTGCAATATTTCTGCATTGATTATTACTTTGCCTACGTATAGGAGTCTGAGAAAGTTTGTACAATATTTTAGCATTGCTTATTAGTTTGATTGTGTATGGGAGTCTGAGAAAGTTAGTGTAATATTTTGAATTTTAATATTTATGAGTATCTGAGAAAGTTTGTGCAATATTTCTGGATTGATTATTACTTTGCCTACGTATAGGAGTCTGAGAAAGTTTGTACAATATTTTAGCATTGCTTATTAGTTTGATTGTGTATGGGAGTCTGAGAAAGTTATTGAATATTGTTCGTAGATTTTTAGTTTTAATATGTCTGGGTATGTGAGAAAGTTGGTGCAATATTTTTGCATTGATTATTAGTTGGACTATGTTTGGGAGTCTGAGAAAGTTAGTGTATTATTTTAGCATTGCTTATTAGTTTGAGTATGTATGGGAGTCTTAGAAAGTTAGTGGAATATTGTTCGTAGCTTTTTAGTTTTAATATGTCTGGGTATGTGAGAAAGTTGGTGCAATATTTTTGCATTGATTATTAGTTGGACTATGTTTGGGAGTCTGAGAAAGTTAGTGTATTATTTTAGCATTGCTTATTAGTTTGACTATGTGTGGGAGTCTGAGAAAGTTAGTGGAATATTGTTCTTAGATTTTTAGTTTTAATATGTATGGGTATGTGAGAAAGTTAGTGCAATATTTTTGCATTGATTATTAGTTGGACTATGTTTGGGAGTCTGAGAAAGTTAGTGTATTATTTTAGCATTGCTTATTAGTTTGACTATGTATGGGAGTCTGAGAAAGTTAGTGGAATATTGTTCGTAGATTTTTAGTTTTAATATGTATGGGTATGTGAGAAAGTTAGTGCAATATTTTTGCATTGATTATTAGTTGGACTATGTTTGGGAGTCTGAGAAAGTTAGTGTATTATTTTAGCATTGCTTATTAGTTTGACTATGTTTGGGAGTCTGAGAAAGTTACTGTATAATTTTTCATAGATGGTTATGTGAGAAAGTTTGTGCGATATTTTATCATTAATTATTAGTTTGACCACGTATGGGAATCTGAGAAAATTCGTGTATTATTTTTCATAGATTTGAGTTTTAATATGTGTACGTATGTGAGAAATTTAGTCCAATATTTTTCATAGATTTATAGTTTTAATATGTGTAGGTATGTAGAATAATAATCGAACGAAAACACAAGATATACACAGCACTAATGTTGCACAATAAGTCAGCTGTATAGCTACAGATATACTGCTATTTAAGCATGTCGGTGACGCGAACACACGAGATTTCACCCATCCAAAAAGCGTCTAACGCGCACAGCACACGGCCGCTGCGCATGCGCCAGTCATTAGCATGTCGGTGACGCGAACCCATAAGATTTTCCCCTACCAAAAAGTGCCCAACACAGCTAAAGAAGTTTTCACTTCAACAAGAGGGGTATCGTTTATAATAAATTTTGGTCATATCTTGGAAGATTTTATTTTTTAAGTTTTAAGTTGTTGTTTTTTTATCTCTAAGTTTTTTTAACTCATAATTTAGGGCTATCTGCGTTAGGAAAAAACTAAGTTACGATTTTTCAACATCTGTGTTAACGATTTAATTCAAATTTTGTTTCTAGTGTAGCCACTGAGGATTAAACAAAACGGTTCAGGAAAAATTGCCAAAAACAATGATAAATCTTGACAGCTTTCATTAAAAACCCAATTTTATCTAATACACTCTGAACGCTTTTATGGCATAAAATGAAGTAAATTTACCCCCTATGTAAATATATAGCCTAAATATTTGTTCAAAGATTACGTGAATGGTTAATTTTCACTACTAACTTGACATTTTTTATTCACGAATAGTTTTGATTGCAGTTTTTATCTGTGAGGAAGGGTGAATGAGAGAGTTTGTGCAATGTTTTTAGACGATTTATTTTCACACGTAAAATAAATCTTTTTGAGAAAATGATGAATATTATTTTTAGCAAAACAGTTTTGGATTTCTGGGTGAGAAAAAGCGTGCAATATTTTTACAACCGTATAATTTAAATAAAATTCCATTCAAACACTTGAAGTTTTAGCTATTACACTTTACTAATTACTGAGATATTCATGTTAAAGTGTTTTTGTGGCGTTTACATAGAAACAATTTAAATTAAAACCATTTGGCCTATACAGGGTGTTACAGAAAGGTTGGGCTGGCTATGCATTTACATATTCTATGTGTGATTCTACGCTTAAAATGAAGAATACATTTTTTTCAATTTCCACTTTGTTTAGCAGCTAGACGCCATTTTGTTTTTTTACAAAAACTCACTGTAACTCTGGAAATAGATAAGATATCGAGTTCAAATTTGGAATAAACGTTTTGTATGTTACGATGTTTAAGTGTACCAAATACAAATAATTTATTTTTATAATTTTCAAAATGGCGGCCGTTACAAAGTGTTAACGTGGAATATCTTGAAAACCGTTAACTTTACAAAAAAATGTACAAGAAACAAAATATTTTTTGTCGATAACTCGGTTATCCTTTGACCTAAAATGAAACTACAAAAAAGCATTGTGTCTGTTGTTAAAAAATAAAAATATATTGTCTCTTGTACATTTTTTGTAAAGTTAACGGTTTTCAAGATATTCCCCGTTAAAAATTTGTAACGGCCGCCATTTTGAAAATTATAAAAATAAATACTTTGTGCTTTGTACACTTGTTAATCGTAACATGTAAAATGCTTATTCCAAATTTGAACTCGATATCTTATCTACAGTATTTCCAGAGTTACAGTGAGTTTTTGTAAAAAAAACAAATTTTCGTCTAACTGCTAAACAAAGTGGAAATTGAAAAAAAATGTATTTTTTATTTTCAGCTTAGAATCACACATAGAATATGAAAATACATAGCCAGCCCAACCTTTTTGTAACACCCTGTATAACAGCGTTTACACACATAAGCTCCGTGTTTCAAAAATAAACACACGTTTGAGATATTTATTTTTGATTGGAAAAGAATGTCTTTAAAAAATGTGTACGAATTTCCATTACCAATGATTTTATTAAACTTAAAACTAAACTGTTAGAATTTTTTTAGAAAAGTACTCATTGATCTATTCATTACGTGAAACAAAATGGGAAATATTTCTCAGGAAATACTGAAGCACGTGCTTGGAATAGTCTTGAGAGACTTTAACTGTTTTTATGAGGTTAAGAGAGAATTATATTTACAAAATCAATTCTATTGCCATTAAAGTTTATACCATTAAATTGAGCAAATAGAAATCCATTAGTACTGGAAGAAGCAACCTTAGTTAATAATGTATCAACAAAATCAATGGTAATATTAAATCAAGTAAATTATTACAAATATTGGTGATTAAAGAAGAATTTTTTTATACAGAGTGTCCCATAAGTAAGCTGCCAAACTTTAGAAAAATATTCTTAGAGTCAAGATAGATAAAGAATATTTTTTTATCCAAAAAGGCTTAGTTTTACAGATATCTATCAAATTATTTTTTTAAGATGAAACTTTGGAAATAGAAAAGATATTGAGTTCGGATATAGTATGCGAATTTTGTATGTTACGTTTTATTAGTATAGGGCTACTCAAAATAAAGACTTATATTTGTATATTTAAAAATGGCGGCCGTTTAAAATATTTAACATTGAATATCTCAAAAACAACTCTAAAAAAATTCACTAGAGATAAAAAGTTTCCTTTTTTAATGGCAAATTTATTTATATTGAATTTCTTAAAAAAACTTATCTGTGCAAATTTGCATAACAGCTGTTTTAGGAACTAAAGAGTACCAATTAACTAGCTGATAAGTGTATTGCCAACATTATTTTTATTTAGAAAACTAATTATTAACTTCTCAAAAACGTTGCCATTTTTTAGTCCTGCTGCGTGAATAAAAACAACATCGAAAGTTGCTTTTAAAGTTTTTTTTTTTTTTTTTATAAATGACAGTCTATCCATGTTTCTATTTTAAACTGTGTAAGATACAGAAAATGAATCTATGAAAAATGTCTTAAAATGTATTTTCACAACTTTTAGCAGTCCTAAATGGTTAAAGTAATTGAAAAAAGACAAGAATAAAAAAGTGTTAAATTTTTTTGTTTCAATCAAAATAGGAGTTCCTATAAACAAAAAATGTAGTGCCAACCGCCATATTTGAAAAATGGCATGATATGAAGAATTTGTTAATACTTCTAATATTAACTCCAAAAACCTGGGGGTTAGCTTTTAAAGTTGTTTTTTAACTTTTGTACTAATAGAACAAAACAGCGGTCACTCCTGTTTCAGTCATTCTGTATATAAAAAATACTATATAATCTATATATACCAAGTAGTGTCCTAAAAGTCCCCCCCCTATTACTTTTTTAATTAATGGAAATAGACAGATTTGCTTTGGGGCAAGTTTAGATAACCAAAGGAGGAGTTTTTTGAAGTATCAACATTTTCAACCCTTACCCCCAAAATGGGGTAGTTTGGGGGTAAGTCAAGAATTTTAAATAACAATTCCTATTGACTGATACCTAATTTTAAAGGCCTTTTAAAAATAAGAATAATGGCGCAAACCAGAGGTCTCTAAGTTCATCCTATCCAACATAGCGACCAATCGAATTGTGAATGTTAACCTACAAACTCCGGTTGTTTTTATTACATTACAAACTGCTCTATGTTGGTAAAATGATGGTAAAAAACCTTGTTTTTTTAGCTCAGATTAAGTTCTCGAAGTGGCTACCATTTACTTCTTGGCAGAAATAGAGTCTGGACTCAAAAGCATGTTGTACATTTCGTAACATTTACGGTGTAATTATTAACGTAAAATTCACAATTCGATTGGTCGCTATGTTGGATAGGATGAACTTAGAGACCTCTAGTTTACGTCGTTATTCTTATTTTTAAAAGGCCTTTAAAATTATGTATCACTCAATAGGGGTTGCTATTTAAAATTCTTGAGTTACCCCTCAAACTACCCCTTTTTGGGGGTAAGGGTTGAAAATGTTGATACTTCAAAAAACTCCTCCTTTGATTATCTTTAACTTTCTGCAAAGCAAATCTATCTATTTCCATTAATAAAAAATAATAATAGGGGAGGGTGGGACATTTAGGACACTTGGTATATATATATATATATATATATATATATATATATATATATATATATATATTATCAAATCCACTGATTGATCATAAAGTCTCTGGGTCCAAGAATCCTAAAGCTATTAATTTTTTAACATGGTTTGGAGTAGGTCTGTAGACGCATAACAAGAAATGCTTTTAAAAATGCTCCACTCCAAGATTTTTTACCTCTAAAGCATATCCCTGGATCCAAGAAGCCTAGAGCTGTGAATTTTTTAACATGATTAGGAGTAGGTCTATAGACGCGTATTAGGCTTGTGCTAAAAATCTTAAATCTGAATTATTTGCGAGCGAAGCCGCTGGTACAGTATAAACGTATTATTTAACTGATAATACATCATACATTACAAATCATGACACAATTGTTAAGTTGTATAATTACACGAAGACAGCTGTTATTCACTCCCCATTGTCCACCTGCGCTGCACAATTATTTTAAGTGGATATTTATTATGAATCATGACGATGGAATTACATGTTTCAAAGCGACAAGGGACTTCTTGATGATGTATGTTTTCTTTAACACTTTTACTTCCATCACATAATACGTGTACATAGAAAGTTATGTGATAGGTCAAAACATTATTTAGATATATCCATTTTGAGCTTTCCTCAGTTCAAAAAAAAGTGCAGTGCCTTACATCCCAAGCGCGTAGACCAAATTTGGTGTATTTTAGCCATATATCGAGACATTTAAAAAAAATGTATAACTAAAATCCGGGGGTAACTCCCATAACTAAAAAGAGACAAAATCACCCAAATACTCTAACTTTATTCAAGTGTAGCCCATAAAATCGACCATGAAACAATAATATGTAATTTCTCAAAATACTCAACCGATTCTGATAAAAAAAACATATAAAATACAAATAATAATAAAAAATAAAATTATCCGTGCTATTTAAACGTAAGAAGAAAACAAGTCAAGTACTACTTAAGGAAAACACCTCTTACGTTTAAGGTTAATAAAATAAAGTATATTGTGGTTTAAACTCAACGTAGGCTAAGTTTAAGCATATTTGATTAAAATTTAATTTTTAATTTTCTTTTAACAATTAAATCTCGCGTCTTCATCTTATAAAAAACAAGAAAATAGCATAAAATAGAGAACCCTAGCTGTAGAAAACTCTAACAGAGACGAAAGAGAACAAAAGTTGGACAAGAGAGACTTGAAACCGGGAATATATCGTTCTATAACTTGATACTTGGACACTGGTTCGGGTCGTTATTCTTCCCATTCATCAAAAACTGGTTTTAAGCAGAGTCTCTTTTTGTAAAATTAAGTGTTAACATTTCCATGAGCTATTTTTTCAATTTACTGGTTAATCAGACAGTCATTTTCTTGTTAAATTATGACGTGTAAGTGTTGTTTAGACACTAGAGTATCAGCAGATTTTGAGAAAATCTAATTATTTGTCATCGCAAACATGTAAAAGGTTAACTGAACAAAATTTGATAGCTAACCAAATAAAAGAAAGTAACAGAATGCAAAAATAACATGAACTAAAAATAACCTCTCGGAAATTATCCCCTTATAAAAAAAGTGTGAAAATAACATAAAATAAAGAACCCCTAGCTTTTGAATACCCCACTAGCGCCAGAGTCGGCAAAGAATAACATTTGGTCAAGAGAGACCAGATTAAAGAGATAGATCACAAGACTACATGAAGAAAGGTGTAGATCCAGCTTGGTTCCCTCAAGATTGCCAGCCAGTACTCACTAAAGTTACCCTTGAGGGGAGAAACAGTATAACGACAAAAGGAAATGTTTACATCGTATTACCAAAGAATAAGGGAAGCGTCACACTCTCATTCCACTTAGCAGCATTTGGGTCAACTCCAGCTGCGAGCTTTATTTAACTTGGATGTTAAGGTCGCTTTATGTTGTACAAATAGAAGCTTTTTAACTTTAATTAATTTGTAATTTACGGCTTTTATTGTGTGGAAGTAAATTAAGATGTTTATGATAATATAAACAGGCTTATATCATAAAAATCGATTAATTAATTTATGGAATTTGTTTTGTTTCTGTTTTTTTTTTTTTTTTTTTTTTTTTTTTTTTTTTTTTTTAATGTGTCACCTATATTTCAAATAAAATCACTTTGCAAGTGTTTTAAATGCATTTTTCTCGGCGAAAAGACTGTTGGTCAAAAAGAAGAAAAGAACATAAAATAAACACCCCTAAACCACAAATACTCTAATAACGTCAGGGTCGGAAGAGAACAAGAGTTAGTCAAGAAAGACCTGATAGGAAAGATGAAGGTTAGGAATTAAACCCAAACAAAGTGGAAAAGATGTAGATCATCCTCGTACTGACGTAAAGAACCCTTGAAGAGATTTTTAAGTGTAAATGACTATTAATAGGTTGAAACTGATAATCATCAGTTAAACTGGTTGAAAAACTCATCATTTGATATTAGTACGGTTGTCATTATTCTTCGTAATATTTAATACTAAACTAAAACAAACGAACCCTTATTCTAAAATTTAAAAACATCCGCTTTTCTCTGTGATATTTAAAAAATGTTGAAAAATATTGCACAAACTTTATCGCTCACACATCTGCAAAACTGAATTAAACCAATTACAACTACTCGTCACCAAAATTAATTGTCAGTTGTCAATCAAAATGTAAAAATTGTATAACGGACGCCATCTTTGAAAAAAATACTTGCTTCGCTTCTACCATAAACACTGCCTCAGCGTAAATTCAATTTGATTAAAATCAAGCCTTTAACGTCAAAAGTTCATTTAGTTTCTAAAAATTATGTCTTAACCGTAATTTCTTTATTTTTTTCACTTGCGATTTATCGCATAAGTTTGGGTAATTTATCTTCACATTTCACTAAAATTGTAACGAAATCGGTTGAACCAATTTTGAAAAATTACGTTTTTAACACCCCCATCGTCGTTGTTTAGGCTTTTTGAATGATGACAACCAATACTGTGTTTATTGTATTTACATGAATATTTGAAAAAAAATTTAAAATTAACCCATCACATAACTTTCTCTATAGACTACTATAAAGTAAAAATATATCTTAAAATTCTAAGATACAAAACTAATTAACCTTTTATATTCTGAAAATATATTTTCTAAAAATGTATTTATTATTTTGTTAAATTATTTTACTTTACAATTACGAAACAAGATAAATTGTGATGGTGCTATAATTTGTATAACTTGTTTTCGATTGTTTTTCTCAAAACCAGATGGACCGATTGATTCAAAATGTTTAAGTCACAAATAGGGTGGATGCCTCATTATTAGTTTTTGTAGGAAAAAAATTTAGGATAAGGATTTTTTTCTAGTTGTTTAAATGCGGAAATATTTTTTTGTTAGGTTTAGGGTTAAATCCCGGCTCTTTCATTTTTCTTATCAGGACTCTCTTGACCAACTCTTTTTCCCTTGGCGCTATTAGAGTATTCGAGATCTTGGGATATTTCATTTTTAAAGCGATGATTACCGAAAGATTTTTCACCTTAAAACAAACAAAAAATAATTTACCCCTAATAAAGTTCTATAAACTGTATACATTTATATAATTAAACGATCAAGGGACATTCGTAGCCCCTTTTAGTATGTGCAGCTAGACTGTAAACCCCTCCCCCTCCCCCTGCAGGGACAAGATAAGTTAAAATTTCCTATTATAAATTAATATTTTTTAATTTAATGATTTATTAACTTCTTAGAATCTCATATCTGATTATAGCTAGTATATAATTTCAATTGTTTTGTTTCACATAGTTTTTTAGTAGGGCTTACTGGTTGATTTAAGATGCCATTTCATTGTTTTTACATATTTATTCATTGAAGAAAAGGATTAACCCTTTTGATAGAACTTTCACTTCATTGAACATTTTCCTTTCAATAAGCTTGAACTTCCAATAATTTACATTTGCTAAAGTTTTGAGAAACTATTCACTTTTACATTTTTATTGAGTGCACTAGTTATGCAATCTACTCTCATTCAAGACTCTGTGACTTATGATGGCCACAAAAATTAAGAGATGGCCTTATTGAAATTCAGAAAATGTCAAAATGTTGGTCGTTTTATACAGTTGTTTATTCATATTTTGTGTATTATTCAACCAATAATAAACTAAATTAGATAAAAAGCTAATTGAAAACTTTTGCATAAATATCCTAGAGATTGTTCAAACATTTCTGCAAATTTCCATATGAACTTTACTCTTATTTAGACAAGGCGACTGACAACATGAACATTTGTGAGGGCCACTGTAGAATTACTGTTCTGTTGCTTATAGTTTTTTTAAGTTATTCCATCTTTCGGAATAGTCGACACAGTTCCATATTTTAATATTTCAAGGGTTGCACTGAGTAGTTTTGCTACATTAGGTAGCCTACATGAGCAATTCTAATTTTCCCTTGAGCACCACGGACACTTGTAGATCTATTATGTTTGAATTGCTCCTTAGCAAGTCAGAAACGTAGGAACATACGTTACTAAAATATCCATAGTATATCCATATTAGAAACCTGTGCTACAAAACGTTCATAGTTGAAAATAATAATTTAATGAAAAAATGTATAGATATTTTAATTCCTAATGATAACTTTTAAAAAGTATCAAATAGATCTAAAATAATTCACGGTGATTAATATAATAAATCAACAAATAAAAGTGGAGTTTAAACCAGTCCAAGGTCTTTAAAACTTCACATAGAAAAACATATATGGTGCCCTAGTCATGGGATTCTTCATATGTGGTTCAATCCATTTCGGGTCCGGTTGTGCCTGTTGAAACCTGGTGAGAATAATATTCACAGGTGCATCCTTATACTCCCATGATAAATCCCAAAATAAAATCCATCTATTAATTAACTATATACTGTTAGGTTACTAGTTGATACAATGAGAAATTGTTACTAACCAAGCATTATATAAAATCACATGTATACCAAAATTAACAATATTTTCAAACAAAGTGTGTCAATAAAAGGAGACAATGTGTGACAATAAATTTTACTTTGAGTATTATATTATAACAGTCTACTTCGAGGCTTTATGAAAAATATCCAAGCCTACATGTTCTATGTGAATTAGACACTAATAAGGTAGTGGGGACTTATAATGTAATAGAAATTCAAAATATTTATCCACCACTAGATAGGGTAGATAAGGAACCAAAGAAAATCAACATATGGACAGTGTCACTGGAGATCATTGACTGGAAGCTATTTATGGGGATTGAGTTGAACTGAAAAGACAAACATTAAGTCACAGAGTAGAAGGAAATGACTTCTGATGTTACATAAATGTTTCGTAGAGGTGACCAGACAGGCGCAGGTGGAAAAAAGAAGACGGTTCAAGAAAATGGTTTGTAAATATGGATGGATAAAATTTTGAGAAGAATCTATATTGTGAGTATTATATGTAAATGTAGTTATGGGTAGTGTGCCCCAAACAAAACAGCCATCATCGTGTGAAATTTTTGAAGATTGTAGATTGAAAATTTTAACAAAAATAAAGAGATGTTTTAAGTATTCTTCTATAAAAGAAACATTTTTATAACTATTAGGTTAATTACATATGAATTTCAAATAGTTTGAATGGAATAGTACCAACTCAACCTTGTGGTGACAAGACTATAGCTGGATAGAAACTCAGTACGCCGAAGAATCTAAAGCTCCGGCGAATTCAGATAGGATGTGCTATCAAAACGGCTAAGTCATAAGTCATGTGCCAGTATGATTTAATGATTTAAGGTTGTAAATCCCATAAAATGTAAAATAATTAAGTAACAGGTTAAAATAGTAATAATGTGTAGTAGGTTAGGTATATTTTTCATGTTTTGTAATTTTAATTAAATATATAATAATGCTAGAAAGATGAAAATTTGGAAATCTTTCGATCTTAATAAATATTTTAGGTATGGCGTCTCAACTAAACGGCTATCATCAGACATATTTTTGAAGATTATAATTTAAATCAGCGATAATTGCATAATGAATATTTTATAAAATAGTCATATACAGATCCCGGCACGAATGCTGGCACTTGGGCTATCGGTAGCAAACTGCTACTAACCTGACTATAAACATCAGTACTACCGGCGGGTAGATAAACCAGTTTCATACTCCAATTGTATGCTTTTCAACTTATATCTAAGGTCTTTTTTAAGATATTATAATTACATTGACATGTTAATAAAGCTTAGAATCGATCTCATTTAAAAAAGGGTGAAGTATTTTTCGTTGAAAGGATGAGTCACATTAGAAAGCGGCATGGAGAAATGTTTTTTCTCCACTTATGCCCTTCCCCCGCACCCCCATCCATCGCGCAAGTATCTGTACAAATGTAGGTTTTTTTAAAGATTTCAACAAAAAAATTATTACATATATAACACTAAAAGGTAATAAAGAGAAATGAATCAACATATAGTAAACTAAATGATAAAATCATTAATAATAATTTGACGAGAGTAAAACAAATATGAAAAAATGAGTATGAAGATAAATATAGTTTTATCCAGATAAGTAATTCTGCAATGAGATAAGTAACCCTGCGATGATATATTTGGGTAATGAAATAGGTAACTCTTCAATGAGATAGGTAATTCTATGATGATATATTTGATAAATCTGTGTTGATAATTTAGCAAGAGAGAAAAATTAATTTGCGATCAAATAATTGGTGTTTTGTAATGATTTAATCTACAATAATATAGCGCTAACATATAGTATTTCTGAGATAAGAAATGAATTTAAACAGTCCACAGTTAAATGGGCACACACGAGTTTGGAATTTATCCCAGTGTGAAGCTATCAGCTCTGTATAACCCACAGACAGTATGTTTTCAATACCTTCCCTAAACAAACAAGTCTAATACCATCTCTGCCTGGAGATTTGTAAGGGTCAAATGTACCAACTGCCCATTTGATATTACTAAATGTAATTATATAATTGGACAGATTCCAATCATTAGTATTACGTTGGAACAAGTGTGATCACCCTTAGGTGTATTCTCCCACGTGTTTTTTCTTATGGCCCATCTCAGAAACTAAATGTTTAAGAGGTCTTCAACACCTGCTTAGCTTCCACAAGAAACTCGCCATTAATATTCCTAAGAGTTCCTATTGCTGCAATCGTATCCTTGGATAGTATCATCTGGAGTCTAGCAGTTTCCTGTACTCCTTCAATGTTCATAGAGAACTACCTCCATGAGTATCTTTTTGCCTGTCTTACCTTCCTGTTGTATTGTGACCACACTCTATGATATGTTACCAACACCCGCTATTATTAGCATTTTTAAAAAAGGACCTTACCCTCTTCCTGAATGCTGATAGCTCAGGCGGACACCATTTTTTTCCGCTCAGTTAGTGGCCATACTCTTCAAATAAGTCACTATGACTTCTCATTTCTGGTTTTTCTGGCATTCTATTAAGATTGTCAATGTTACAAATTTTACCTGAATACTTCCCGATTTTTATAGCCATGCATTTGCCTCCATTCAGCTGGAGGATTCAATGTTCCCTCAGCACCTTCCTGTTCTCTTGTGAGTTTCCTGTACCTAGAATTGGAAACTGTTGGGCAAGTATAACGGACATTGATCTTCTTCCCAGTCTTTCTTCCTTACTGACTTCCATTCTGGAACTTGTTTCCTCCTGTGTAATAACCAGGATCATCTCCCCAGATCCCATAGCTTGATCAAATTCCTCCATGTTTATCTTGTTCAGCAGTGTCCTAGTCACCACCATTCACCTCCTAAAGGGATTAGTTAGAAAATTTTCTCTTTTGCACAGGTTTCTTCTACCTTGTGTTTTTATCATCCTTGGCTAAGCTGTATCTTCAGTCCTTTCTTCTGAATATTCAAATTCTTCGAATCCTCTATGGGTAACAGATTATCAACTATTGGTTCTCTACATCTAGAGCTTGTTGATGAAAAACTGAGCAAGATCTTTATGAAACAAAGTTGTGGTTATTACAAAGAAACAGGCTATAAATATTTTACAAGTTAAACTAATTAATTATCCTTACAAACCTTTCATTAGAAGTTCCAGAAGCCTTTCCAATGTTATGAATGGAGAGCAGAGAATTTATCTTTTGATCTATGATATCAGCTACACCTGACAGTATCCATAAACCCAACTTCCAAAAGTCTAATCAATTTTTCACTAAGTGTTTCAAGAAAAACTTCTTCGCGATACACTAACATGGCTACACTACCTTGTGAAGATTATTCCATGTACAATATTTCAGATAACATACTAATAATTGCTTTTGATCCAAGAGAACCTAAATTACTTTCTAGTATTGCAAGATGTCGTAGAACTGGAATCAGTCTATTCTCTTCTGTATGTTTGAATAAGAGACTATGAACTCTTCAAACTATGTCATTAATTGTTGAGGTGATCTGAGTCTTGATTTATCAAATCTTCTGTGATCATCACCAAACCTGATATATAATAGAATATTAAAAAGTTATAAAGAGTAAAACTTTGAATAATCTAATGTTTATATTGTAAACCATGGATTACGTATATTAACAGTCTCTAGTGCTAGGAACAGAGAATTGCACAGCATTTACAAGAATAGTTGTTGTGATATAGGATTTCATTACTATAAAAATTATTGTAAAATTTATGAAAGTATTCTGAAGGAAGCTAAAAAATGTTTAATAAAAATTTTATTACAATGAACATGAATTCGGAACTGGGCATGATGTCGCATTTACATACGTTTTTCCTATGATAGAAGCCTAGCAGTTCTTTGTTTATATATTTTCCTATTATTGTTATTAGGTACTTTAAATAGAAGTAGGTTTTATGCCCTAAACACTTCAACCATTAAGGCTTTTTGTGGATTTCTTATTCCTGACTAGATTATTACTATATATTGGAGGAAATAAAGGTATCAACCTCCGAAATTTGAAAACAAGGACGGATTGAGATGGGGGTTTTTGCATTCGCCTCCTAAAATCATCTGGAAAAAAAGTGCCTACTTTGTACCATGTTTTTGTTCAAAATTCTTGGTTCAAAAAAAAGAAAAAAGTACCTACTTTGTACCATGTTTTTGTTCAAAATTTTTCGTTAAAAAAAAAGTGCTGTTCAAAATGCATTCGCAAAAAATCCTTTTTCTTATGACACTTAGAAAAAATTCATAACTTGGTTAAAAACACCTGGATTGGACTCAAATCAGGTTCCTGGGGGTTTTTGAGGTCACTGATCCCAAATATGACCTCCAAATTGACCTATCACTGACCTAGAGCTTAGGATTGCTGATGAATATCATCTCCAAGTTTTCCCGAGGTAATCTCTGGCAAGATCTCCAAACTTTGCCGAGCAGCATTTGAAATGTTTCTGAATGCACGAAAGTGCCATTGTGTGAATATATATAGATACAATCTCATAAGAGCACCTCAAATCCCCCCCATATGACTTTCGGTTCGTTTACACCAATGTTAGAGGAAAACTCCCGGGAATGATGTCAATGTCCAGGTTTTGTTGCACCAGGTACCTGGGTGTGGTTGCCAATGCCAGATTTGGAATCAGCGACCCAAAAAACCCCTGGGCGAGAAATCTTGTTTCATTTGAGAGTGAATTTCAGGAGAAGCCTTGAGATGACATTCATCAGCAATCCTAAGCTCCAGCTGGGCGATGGGTCGTTTTGGAGGTTATATTCGGCATCAGCGACCTCAAAAAACCCCTGGAACCTAATTTGAGTCCATTCCAGGTATTTTTAACCAAATTATGAATTTTTCTAAGTGTTTTAAGAAAATGCCTTTTGTACTCCACAAATGCAATTTTGAACAAAAACATGGTACAAAGTAGGTACTTTCTTTCAGATAATTTTAGGAAGCAAATGCAAAAAACCACATCTCAATCCCTTCTTGTGTTCAAATTTCAGAGATTTAGGCTCTTTAAATAAGTGATATTTAAGCTTCTTTCAAGTGATATTTATTATTGACTGTTTTAGTATTTATATTGATTGTTGCCGATTAACAAATCTACTAAAATTAGATCCCTAATATATATATTTTTTTATTTTATTCTTGATGTGGCTTCATATTTCATAATATTTTATAGTGAATAGCTCAGTAAAGTATGTATTATTGTATCTATATATAATTAATGTTTGTGAAACCCTTCTATCATTTCCATTGTACTTTTTTTGTAGGAAACAAGTTCCTTTGATTGTTTTGGTTAAAAATATTTCTGTTTTTTTAAAAATAATTTTGTGTATTAGCTAACATTAATCATATTAATAACAATAAGCCACAAGCCAGTGACTGCCAAATCAGTTTCCATTCAGCATTGTATTTAACTGCTTTATCCCGTAATCCTGCTTCTATTAATGTTATCTGAATCAGCTGTCAAAACAGTTGAAAACCTTCAGTTGAAGATATTACCAACACCAACAGCTGGTCTATGTAGCTGATATTTCTAGATAGTAGATGTTAGCACTTTCAGCTTTCAGCTTTCAGCAGTGATCTCACTGGTCTGCTTCTGGCTTCTGCTAACTAAACTTAGGTTAGGTGTTAAGAATTAATATGTCTCATGTTTGCTAATTAGCATTTAGCAGAATTGTATCACTTCACTACTTTGTAAGTTGTTTTGTATTTATTGTACTGTATATTCATTGTATAATTATGTATTTGTATATCCAATCCGCTATAGATTATAATAGAAACTGTGTTGAGAGTGTTTATTTGCATTGATTTAAATTATTTTGGTCCAGTAGTTAACCAGTAAATAATTGTATAAAAGCAAAAAAAGTGTATAAAGGTATAATTTTCTAAAAAGTCGTGACTGTTTTGTGATCGCTTTCCGAAATAGCTTAGGCCTAGGATATAACACTAATTCTGACCAACTGTTTACGTGGCCTGGAAATTTCGGGGTTGGTTTAGGAAAGGAAAGGATGATGTATTATCCCTATATATAGTAAGGGATAATACCTTACTATATAGCTACCTTACTTCTACGCGTAAATTTGTAAAAAAAAGAAATTGTGCGTTATTTCCCAACTGGTCATCCATCCAAGTACTAACCATTCTCGATGTAGTTTGACTTTGTTGACATATAAATACACTGAATTCTGTAGTTTTGAAATTGCGATTTTTCTGTGAAAAAATTAGCTGCATGTTGAAAACTTATTTTATTATTAAGAATTAAGGGATGTAGAACATGTTTAAAAAAATTGCACAAAAGCCTTGACTTTCTTTGTAAACAATTACCTTTTTTGTTTGTTACTACATATCTGTCTTTATAAGAATAGTAACATTTACCTTTTAAACTGTATATTGTATTTATTTTAGATAGGATTTTCAGTAATATTGTATAACTGAAATTTTGTGTCTATTTCAATTAATTAGGGCCTACTCAAACAGATTATTTCTAATCTGTGGAATACAAAGTTTTGCTATCGTATTGCATAACATAACCAATGATATTGGGTAAGTATGTATTGATGTTGTCCAACCGATTTTAATATGAAATCTCGGCAATTCGTCTTCGAAATTATGTTTTTTCCATCAATTCGACACTTCTTTCCAATGCAAGTGGCTTTTTATCTTTCACTATTCATTAGTTACTTATCAATCATCGAAATTGGCCAATTTTTAACATATTCAATGTAATATCCATATTGAAATTACTTGTGGGACGCATGCACACTTTATTAAGTTCTACAGGTTGATATTACTACGCTTCTATGATTTAAGATTTATGACGACTGAAACCCAGACCTAGTAAAAGAACTATAGATCAAGTGAGGTAAATATATATAAATTTGTATATAGCCTATATAATATGAACTTCTTTGATCTGGGGTAGTTTTTTAACTAGGTCTGGTTAAGTAACCATATATATATTACTGCTAGGTCATTCCCCCTACCGTTCCCGATTTCTCTATTGTATTTCAGTTTCCTGTTACTTGTGTATGTATAAATAGTTGTCAATACCTGTTAATTATCAGTTGCCCAATGATGCCGCAAGGCGAAACAATTGTAGCTCATTTAAATTATTAAAATATTTTGAAACTTAAAGCTTTATTGCTTTATTTTATCCATATAGGCTTATATATATATATATATATATATATATATATATATATATATATATATATATATATATGTGTGGCTAGTGATCTTCCCAGACCTGGTTTGACAGTTCTTAATGGTTTGACAGTTTATAAAACAGAACTAGTTTCGCGGATGAAGATAAACACAAAAACATCGATAGATTTTACTTAAAGTAGTTTTCGAAATAATCTCAAAATCCTATAAAATAGTCTTTTTAAATCGCTGTTTTCGGACAGAAATAATGAATTGTGGAAGATAGAAAGTGAAATGCGTTGGAAAGAAGTATCGAAATAAGAGAAAACCGCTAGGGCCTATTTGGAAGACGAATTGCGGAGATTTAGCATTAAAATCGCTTAGATATCATTAATATACATATTTATCTCATATTTTATCATTAACCATTACCAATAGTCTACTACAAAGTAACTTCTACAATAAATGACTATTTTGGTATGGAATTGGAATCATAAAATGAGAAACTTCTGAAGCAATAGCATATTACAATTTGGAAGACACATGGGGAGTTGGAGAGGGAGGTTTGGTTGGGGAAGAACTAAGGATATTTTGATTTGTTTTATGGTATCAGTATAAAGGATACATAGGACTACACAGACACTGGTTTTTTTTTTATATTGACATGTTCTACGATAAGTTAAGATTTAATCAAGATTTGTATTATTTTTTAATGAGAAAGTATAATGTAGATTGTTTCCTTCTTTAAAGGCAAACAACCTCTTAGTTATCATGGCCATATAAAATAAAAACCCCTAACCCTTGAATACTCTTAATACCATCAGGGTAGGAAAAGGTCAAGAGAGATCTTAAAGGAAATATTAAAGGGAGGGATCTAATCTAAGATGACATGAAAAAATGTGTAGATCCAACTTAGGGGTCTCATGTGTTGTCATATCTGTACCCACCATATTAAGCCCCTTAGGGTATGTAATGTACAAACCTCTATTATAGTAGAAAATTATGAGTATAGAACTGGCTCAATAGTATTGTCAAATCCATGTAAGAACCTATCATATGACATTTACAATAGGGTATACACAATAAATATTTCACATCTGACATAAGATGGGTTAGGTACAGTTAATTGTTTCTATTTACGATGTATTGGTTATATTTATAAAAGTGTGCTTTCTTTATGACTGTAGAGTAGGCCTATATATGTTTGGGACTCTAATAATTTTACTATATAGTTACTGTTATCTATTAAGGCAGTGTATTTGTGTTGTCGTTATGATAGATGATTACTATCATGTACTACTTGCTGCTCTTTCGATAGCCTAAGTTACATCTTAAAATAGTTGAGAGCATTAGTTATGCCAATTTATACAGTGTTAGGTTAAGTTACGAAATATTATTAAAATTGATTTTTGAATTTTTTTCTGTCACATTTATAATATTTTTTTATAATTTCGAAGAGAACATTATTAATAAATCGAGGTGTAAGGAATTTTTATAATTATTGTGATTCCTAATTGAAAATTTGCTTTTTTATATTTCTTAGGATATAACACTTTTTTGAATGAATTAAGATTTTTCCCTTGTACTCAATCAGGTCTTAGATTTACAAGCATTGGATGCAAGTCTCATGTACTCATGGGCGTCATCATCAGTTCATTATTGGGGGGGGGGGGACATATGCCGGGGGTCTGGAGGTATGGAAATTTTTTAAAATTAAACTTCTCAAAACATCGTTTTTATGCATTTATTTATGCGTTTGTAACAGAAATGTAATGTTAAAAACCCTAGTAAAGACAAAGCCCGATGTTTACCTTTTAAGGTTTTAAGTAAATCATTCGTTTTCAGCAAAAATATTTTTACATCTCAAATATTGGGGGGGATGCGTTCCCCCGGCGATGACGCCCATGCATGTACTTAAAGTTTAATTAAATCTAACCAAATTTATTAAAATAGTATATTAAAATGTGAGTTTACTTCATATATTAATAGAATGTTTAATCTGAAATTGTACAAATTCCAGGATAACGACAGGTGATTAACATTGGTTTCTTCAACATCATAACGCTAATGTCTTATAATTTCTCAAATAATCCCCTCTCTAGTAAGTATACAGTTCATAATATATCTATATATTTTGCATAACTATTCTTTTACACCTGGTTCTTATTTATATAATTTTATAAACTCTTATACAACTCTTATTAGGGTATTCTAATTGTATAATCAGTTAATATTTGAATTAACTAGATTAATATTAAGGAAAAAGGTAACATGATATTTGGAAACTTCAGGTTAACCTAACCTATTTATCTCTTCCTGTCCTCTTATTTTTACAACCATTAAATTCCTTACGCTAAAAAATATATTAATTTGGATAACCTATTTGATATAGCCTATATTAGTCTTTTCAGGTTTGTACTTTAGTGAACGTTTTAGGTATGTTTAATTATGACTATGATTATTGTTTAATTTACACATTACTTCAATTCTACTTTATAATTGTTAGCCTACTTTATTATTTTTATTTTCATCATGTTTTATTTTTGAATCTAGGCATAATTTAGACTTGCTGTTTATTATTGGATTCTTTTGCTCAATTTAATGTTTTTTTCTTTTATATTTATGAAAGGTTATATTATTATTTGATGGCCCCTTATTTGTTTCATGTCAGTTAGGCCCTTTTTGTTTTTACATATTTATTGATTTAAGCCTAACCTAACTGTAACATGGCTCAGGTATTTCATAACTACATAAAATGTGCCTAAATACTTCAACTGTTCTACAAATTCTATCTTGTTTAAGTTATTTCTTTCTTTTTTCCTTTGTCTCCTTGACAACAACATACATTTCATTTGATCCTTGTTGATGGTCAACCACTTCAGCAATATGTCTCTTCACATTATCTGTTTATTCCTTGAACAAATTGCTACAACATCGGCATAGGCTAAAAACTGATGCATCCTCTTGGTGGATTGTTTGTCATTCCTTTTTCTCAAACTAGATTGAAAAGCATTGTAGAAACGACATAGCATTGCCTTTAACTTCTTTCTATCCCAAATTGTTCGGAAAAGGCTTCTTCAATTTGGACAGTGCTTTCAATATTCTTTAAGCTCATTTCCTTGTTAGTTAAATTAATTTTGAGAAAATTCTGAATCTTCCATTGTCAGAAACACCTTTCTACTGAGTCACAGAGTAACTTAAAATCTATATATATATATATATATATATATATATATATATATATATCCCGTATTAGGTAAAAATGTTATTTCGGCCTACTGTGAAAAACCGAATAGCTAATTAAATTTTTTTTTTTTCTTTTCAGGTAAGGTTTGAAATTAATAAATAATATCCAGGTTTGGATGGATACGGTCTTTAGAAACTGTTTTCATTTTGAAACCTATGAACAAAATTTGCTGGTTTGTGAATATAACTGAAATCCTTATGAGATTTTATAAAAAACATTGTTTTACCAAGATTAGATAATAAGATAATGTTTTGATGAATTACTTGGCAATGTAAATTATATATATATATATATATATATATATATATATATATATATATATAGCCTTCTTATGTAGTTGAATCTCGTTAAGCCAGACTTTGCTTAATTCAGAGAGCCTTAAAATATAATAATGATACGAAAATTTGCTAATTGGATGATAATTTACTTACATGTGACTCCTTTTATGTAATTGTTACAAATACCAGTGGCAGGTTTTGATCTACTTGTGACTCGTCCACTTTCACTACCCCTTTCAAGGCCTCTGTACAAAAGTGTACGTATGTGTGACTAACCTTATCACACATAAGAGTTGTGGTTTCTGTTTGTTATGTTACACATCGTGACTTGTATTTTCATAGTTGTTTTTGTTTAATTTGTGTCTTTCATATTTTACATGTTTTATTTTATGTGTTTTCATGTCGTTGAGTCAACCTTTTTGAAGGCAAAAACTACAAATATAAGGCTCCCTCGTTTTGTGATAAATTATGTGTCATAGACAAATTTGAAAATTGAATGTTTCTAGTTTCCATTTGTGTAGAATGGGATTGCCAAACAGACTTCCTTATTTTTCACTCATAAGGAAGAAAAATCATGATTTACAAAAATTTGCCTTGAAATTGCTGTGAAAGAATGCGGATGCCTGCAGATCTATCCCTGCAGGAAGGTGTTTTTATAAATGGTTTTACCAATTGCGTTTGTCTAGATCAGCTGTCTGAGAGACTGAAATTAAATTCAGGCTGCAGCAAAATGATTAAACAGTAGGGCATTTAGCATCCCTGTTTGTTTTTTACAGGATATTTTAAATTCCCTTGGCTCATTTGTGTGTATATATATATATATATATATATATATAATTTTGACTCATTCATTCGGACAACTTAGAGCCCCAATTAGTCTGTGTTAATGAGGTTCTACTGTAATTCTGAACACAAATCATTATTTACAATCATGGGGCCATATAGTACAAACATAATTTAATAGGTGCTTGCCTTATATTTTGTCTGAAGTTAAATTGTAATAGTTTATTTTTATTAAACAATTTTCTAAATGATAGTATATAAACTCATTTTAATGTGTTGTAAAGACGAATATTTTAAGTAGTTGTAAAAGAAATAAACAATACAAAAGACATTGTATAAACTTTCACATTTTCTTATCGTGAAAACTAAATAAAAATGAACCAAAAGTAATTCTCACCAAAAATGTAATATCTATTGTCAATCAAAAAGGGAAATGAACTTGAACATGGATGTTGTCTTAGAACATATGTTAAAGGTCTATATTTGCTTTGCTTGTGCTATAGATATGTCCTCAGCATAAATAGTATTTGATCAAAATCGAGTTTTTAATGATGATGTCAAGGTTCTTTTTTGTTTTTTTGCCAATTATTCCTGATCCATAATAGTTTATTTACTTGCGATTATATACACGTTATTGGATCAATAATCATGCCATTTTCACTAAAGTATTAGTGAAATCGGTACAGCTTATTTAAAAAAAATAATCATTTTGATGGCTGATATTTTGGTTTATCTTTTTGGCTCTCTTTGAAAGCTTTTTATCACTATAAAAACACTGTTCTTGCTAGAGTGGTATCTCTATAAGGTTTGTTTATAGAATAAAATGTTTTGGTAATAAATTTGCTGAGTTTCACATACAATTAATTAGTATACTGTTGTTTTTGTATTTTCCTGCATTGCAAAAGTTATGAAGTTATTAGCATGACCTGTACATAAATAATGGCAATAGGTATTGGCTGACTCGATTGATACTATTGAAACCATTCTGTACATGCAAGTTCAGGTCATTGCCAACACACAATATACAATATAGAGGTGCTGGATTGTGAAATCGTACATAGTACATTTGGTAGATTTACTTTTGGAACTAACCTCATATGTCCAATGCTTTGTTCTCATTCCTTATGGTTAAATAAATAGTAAATGCTGTTGTTAAATGAATTTGGTTGCTTACTGTACTGGTTTTACATTTTGTTTAATTAGTTTAATTATATGTATTATAATAAATTAATTAACCAATGATGTTTAATTCCAGGGGAAGAATTAGAAAGAGAGCAAGTGAGACTGTTAAATGAAAAAGAAGAAAATAACAGAAATGGAGGTAAAGAAGACAGTCGTGATCGAGATCGTGACAGAAGGAGAGAAAGAAATGACAGATGGAATCGAGATGGAGAGAAAGACAGAAGGTAAATAAACATTGTGTTAGGAATCATAAAATCTTGGCATAACATTAAGTCTGAAGAGTCTTTTAAAAAAATAAAAGTTGACATTATTAATTTTATACTAGGATATTTTTTCTAATTATATTCAATTTTCACAAATTGAATAAATTTATTGAGTAATTTTTGTTTGTAGTTTTCTTGGAATGGGTTATACTGTTAAGTTAGGCTAGGGAAGTAAGTAGAAGAGAGGACACGCCCTTTACATCAGACACACTCCTAGTTTGAGGCTACTGTAGGTACGGGATTCTGCAGTTTTGTAAAAAAGTATATAAGTTTATATATAAACATAATTTAAGGAAGTCTGTTTAAAAAGTGGAGGAGAAGGCACAACATTAGTTTTTAAATGAATCAAATTTAATTACTGTACTTTCTTTTGCAGGTTTTAGTGTTTTATTAGGAGCAGCCTCTATGCACAAATGCCTTACTATAATCTATATTGAACAAGAGCTAAATACAATTAAATTTTAAGAGATTTTGAACACAAATAACACAACAAATAAAATTGTTCTCACAGTTATATTCAATTTTCTAATGTAGTTCTTTAACACTGGAGTAGTCACGCGGATTACTATTGTAATCTGGGGGTAAATTTTTTGTTGCAACTATGGGTTGCCAACATTTATGACCTTGAGCGGTCATCTACCTTACCCTCATATACCACCACAGTGGTCGGTCAAGTAGCAACGTTGAAAACAGACATAGACTTTTTGTATATTTTAAATTTAGTTTGGAGTTCAATAGTAATCCACACGACCACTGATATGACTTTTTTATTTATAAAGTAAATTTAGGATTTTGTTTTTTAGTACTTTTTACTTTTTTTTTTCCTTGAAAACTATACAACTGTTAATACATTGATTGGTAAGCAATGTCTGAGTTAGAACGTGAACAGTTACGCCGATGGCTGACAGAAACCGAGAGAGATAATGAAATTGTGGTATGAGTGTATAATGTCAATGAATTAGAGGATGATTTTGATGAAAGACATGACACTGATAATGGTAAAAGCAGTGATAGTGGTACAGAAGAGACTGATCAGGAAGACGGAAGACCAGTAGCAGAGCACAGTAGGCTTCAACGAGAATTTTAGATTGAAAAAGACAGAACCTCAAGATGGTATCTTGATCCGTTGGAATCTAGAACTTCGTGCAGGAGGGAACACAATAACGTTCTCTTGTTGCACAGACCTGGACCTCAAGGTGAGGGTAAAAATGCAAATATTCATTTAACCCTTTGAGTGCCACAAGAAAATTTTCATAACTGGAAAATTCGGTAACACATCTAAAATGCACAGACTCACCCAAAAATGCCACAGGTATAAATGGTTTTTTGGAGAACTTTGTTATAATTGACACAGATTAAATTGTATACAAGATATCTTAACAAATTTAGTGTCAAAATGTTCAGTGTTACCTAGGCTACAATTATATTTGTAAATAAGTTGGATTCTATATGTAAAAAAAAATTATTTTTTAAAAACCAAACTTTAGATAGCCTAATTTAGAAAAAAAAATTTACATTTTTTTTTTTACCTCACAAACCAAAAATATTTTATACATGGGAAGTGTGCTATTTTCTATCTATATACTGTTTTCTATAAGTGACCAAATTTTTAAATTATTTGGTTGAAAACCAAACTCAAACAAAAAACTTTTATCTCAGAACTAACCTATCCCAACCTATCCTAGGCCTATTTTGTTTACCTGATGTACTAGGTTAATCTAAGTTTAAATCAATATCACTATCACTAAACTGATTGTCACTATCACTTTCTGGTTGATATAACGGGTCTAGATCACTGTCATCCCCAAATAAATGTAACAAATCATCTTCAGAGGCTAAAGAGTCATCGTCTGAATAACCTAAAAGTAATCTGTCTACTTCGCTACCTCTTAAATTTTCTTCCGCCATTTCAAAGCAATATATTATCCAAAATACTACTTTAAACTTGTAATAACTAAAATAATAACCTTCAACAAACAAATAATAAAATAACACGAACAACAAACTTCAAAAAAAACTGATGACTGTAGCGAGAAAATAATATCAACACACAATAATATCAGTACACTTCTAACCTGCAAGTGAAAATGACAACAGCTGATTTTGTGCATCAGTAATTGTTGTCATCTGTTTAGTTAGCTAAAACAAAATTTTTTCCAC
Organism: Aphrophora alni; assembly: GCA_963513935.1. Classification (NCBI taxonomy): domain Eukaryota; kingdom Metazoa; phylum Arthropoda; class Insecta; order Hemiptera; family Aphrophoridae; genus Aphrophora; species Aphrophora alni. Next base: position 20,448,946 of record OY740773.1, on the reverse strand, counting down.
CACTGAATATCACTGGATATACCACAAAGTATTTTAAAACACCGAAATACTATATAGCAGATTACAAATAAATTAATTAAACTACGAAATACGCAGTGGCGATGGATCGTCACCGTGGCATTTCTCGCACGGAAAAATGGTGACGATAGATCGTCATCGTGGCATTTCTCGCACGAAAAAATGGTGACGATAGATCGTCACCGTGGCACCCAAAGGGTTAAAATCAATTGAGTGTTTTTTGGATACTGATATAATTCAGAAAATTGTTGCCAGCACTAATATTTATATAGATAAAATAAAGCAAAATTTCCTGCGAGACAGGCATGTTAAAGCTACAGATGAGATTGACATTAGAGCAGTACAGTAGAACCTCTAGTAACCGGCCTCGGATCAACCGTTTCTCGGATTAACCGGCCTATTTCTTAGTGCACTGGTGCGATGAGAGTTTCCGAAAATAAATTGTAATTGAAACACCAAAGTGGCGGCGAGTCACACAACTTTGTCGATAGCGGTATCCCATTGTCGGCGGCGTAAAAACACCTCGGCATTGGAACCCGTCAGTATAGCAGACATACACCGACAAAAACATTTGATAGGCCGTTTTTTTTTCCACAAATCAATTTAGTATACATTTAGTATACATCTTGGCTTTGACTGGTTATGATCTCCGTACAGTATATACAGTAAATAAAAATGTGCGAGTTACAAAAACGGAAGCGTATGTTGGTTTCGTTTGAGACGTGGTTAAATGTATTAAAAAGACTTGACAGAGGGGAATCTGTAAAAAAGCTTTGTGGCGAGTTTAACGTGGGAAAAAGTACCATCAACGATTGGCGACAAAATAGACAATCAATTAAAGATAAAGAAAAAATTCTTGCAATTCGGTGCACTAACAAAAAACCAGTTTGTGACATCGTCGTTGAAGCTCTTTGGATGTAGTTTGTCCAAGAACGCCGGAGAGGAAGCCCCATTAGAGGTCCAACTTTGATTGAAAAAGCACTGGTAATTCATGGTAAAATCAAGAATTCAACAGCATTCTCTGCTAGTCAGGGATAGCTTGATCGTTGGAAAAAGCATCATGGGATTCGTTTCACACCACAAATGTGGTGAAAAAATGTCAGCAAATGAATCAGGTGCTAGTGAATTTAAGGCAACCTTCATGAAAATGATCAACGTTCATGATCTAGTCTCTGAGCAGGTGTATAACATGGACGAAACTGGGCTTAATTTGAAGATGCTGCCAGACAAAACTTTTACGTCAAGTCACGAATCATCATCAGCACTAGGTTATAAAAAAAAAAAAAAAAAAGAATGGATCACCATTGCTATTTGCTCTAATGCAGCGGGAACCCATAAAATCCCTCTTTTTGTAATAGGAAAGTCAGCTAAACCGCGAGCATTTAAGAACTTGAATATTTCGTCCCTTACAGTGCACTATAGGTCCCAAAAGTCAGCTTGGATGAATTCCAGTTTGTTTGAAGAATGGTTTAACTCTGAATTCATCCCGAAAGTAAAGGCACACTTGAAAAGTAAAAATTTACCAATGAAAGTAGTCCTTCTCCTCGACAATGCTCCAACTCACCCCGACTTAGATGGTGTGGACGGTATTAAAATAATGTTTTTGCCTCCAAATGTTACTATCTTGATACATCCCATAGACCAAGGAGTGATAGAAAGTTTAAAGAGGCAGTACTGACGCAAGTTTCTTTCTAAAATTTTATTTAGATGCGAGGATGAAAACTTGTCTCTCCTGGAAAACGTGAAGAAGATAAACATCAAGGATGTCATTTTTATGTTGGCCAGTGCTTTTCAGGAAATGCCCTCTTCCATCTTTGTGAAATCGTGGTGAAAACTTTGACCTGATATAGATAATCTGATCGAGAGCAAAGATTCAGGAAATGAAGAAATCAAAAATCTAGCCATTTTACACGACATGCAGTCGTTACTTGGTGGGGACCAAATTCAGTTTGAGGACCTAGAGGAATGGATGACAAAAAGTGACGAAGGGCTCTTTTTTACGTACCAAGAAATAATCGGTATCGCCAGTAAAGATGACTGTGAATGCGAGGAGGATGGCGAAAATTCAGACGTCATGGAGGATTCACAAAATATAGGCCATGAGGAAGCAAAAAAAAGCTGCAGAAATTTTACTGCAATATGTTGAGCAGCAATAACATTCCACAGCATTGGATGTGATGAACACCCGAAAGTGGAGGGATTTGGCTTTCAAAAACCTTTTAAAAACTAAAAAACAAACAAAAATTACCGATTTTTTCAAACAGTGATGTGTGTTTGTATTATGTAAGTTTTTACAATGTTTAAAACAGTTTGTAGTGTTTAATTTTTTTATGTTTGATGTATAATATACATAACATAATATATACGATACATTTATGTAGGCCTACAATAAAATGAGTTGCAATGACATCTTAATTGTATAATTCTTAGCGCTACCTGATTAAATAAGCTTTCTTTGAACGAAAACCGATTTTTGACGGGAACCTCGAATTAACCAGCCAAACGGGCAACAAGCCCGGGTGTCAGTCCCGACTAGACCGGTTAAGAGGAGTTCTATTTTAATTGGTATTTTGTATTTATGTGGAGTCTTTCATGCTGGCAGACGAAATGTAATGAGTATTAGGACATGAGTAATGAGACTGGAGTAGACGTATGTTATATAACAATAAACGAAGAGCGGTTTAGCTTTCTGATGCGTTGCTTGCATCTTGATGACCTAAATGACCACCTTGGTAGAAGGGCAGTAGTGAAAATGGCACTATTTAGAGAAGTTTGTCCAAAACTAAAAAAAATTGTAATCCAACCGACTACCTAAATTTGGACTATCAATTGGCCTAAGAAGCCAGCCAAATATGGTATAACAGTTTTTGTTCTTATATCAGCAAATAATTATTACACAACTAATCTTGAAATTTACTTAAGAGTTCAGCCTGACAGACCCTACATACTTAGCAACTCTTGCAAAGACGTAGTAAATCGTCTTGTAGAATCGGTATCATGCACAAACCGAAATATAATGGCTAATAACTGGTTCTTATCAATTTGTATTGCAAAGGAACTCTTTGATGATACATCTCTGACCTTTCTTGGAACACTGAAAAAAAACCTGGATCCTCTTTGTTTTTATCTAACAAACACAGAGAAGTAAATAGCAAGGTGTTTGGCTTCCAAGAAAATCTGTCTTAAATGCCCAAAAAACAAAGCAGTCCTGATGACTGTAATCACAACACCAAAGCAATAGATGAATACATAGGTGTTCGCAAACCAGTAGCGATTACATCTTACATTGTCGACATCTTGAACAAAATGTGTAGGCAGTACAATGCTTCTAGGAAGTCTGTACAATGGCCACAAACACTCTTCTTCCACATCCTGAACGTGGCAGGGGTGAATGCACTTACTTTTTATAAAGCCAACAACAACAAAGAAATGGTCAATCGTGGAAATTCCTACAAACCCTGGCACTGGACCTCATCAAACTTGAAGTACATAGATGCACCAGTATGCAGATGATACCGAAATAAATCAGATGTCGGGAATACTAATGGTGAAAATCCTGCCAACCCACCAGCAGTTCAGGGAACTATTGGATGATGTCGTCTGTGTAGTAAAGCAAGGGACAAAATTACCAGAAAATAATTTCCAATGGGTCTGCCCTGAACATCAGAAAAGTGTTTGTAACAAGTGTGTAGGACTAAAAACCGACACATTTTAGTTATGATTTAAGATTGCTTACAAGGAGAAATATTTGTATATCCGATCATTCTGTCTTATTCTTATGTTAAGTAACATTACTAAAATGATTTTTTTTTTTTGTATCAATTTTTAAGTAGGCAGCAAACATGTAAAAAATAAAATAAGCTTAAACTCTGTATTTTTATAATATATACATTTTTTAAATATTAAAATTGTGTCTCTTATACATTCTAAATCCAAAGAAAATATGAGAAATAAAAATAAAATTTTAATTCCAAACAAAATATAAGAAATAAAAATATAATTTAAATTATCAGACTATACAATATTTCAAAATGGATTACAACAGTAATCCGCACGACCTCTTCCGTGAGTATATTTCACACAACTACTCCAGTGTTAATTTAGTTGTAACATCCAAATATTTCAAATTTATAATCTGATCATTTACAGAACTCTTTGATGCCAAACACTTTTCTGTTACACAATTATTAGATTTATAAATAAGTAGTTCTGAAAGTGATATCAGTGTTACATTTGTGACTAAATTCAGTTATCCATTCTTAATTCCACTTAAAACGATACAAACATTAATTTATTCAAAGTTTTACTCTTCATGATTTTTTTAATATTCTGTTTGTATTCCAGGTTTGATGAAGATCCCAGAAGATTTGATAATTCAAGACTCAGATCACCTCAACAATTAATGACACAGTTTGAAGAATCTTTTGTTCATAGTGCTACCAAACATACAGGAGAGAATGGACTGATTCCAGTTTTAAGACATATTTCAATACTAGAAAGTCATTTAGGTTCTCTTGGAACAAAGGCAGTTGGGCTGTTATCTGAAGCATTGTACATGGAAAAATCTTCTCAAGGTAGTGCAGACGTTTTAGTGTCTCGTGAAGAACTTTTTCTTGAAACACTAAGAGAAAAATTGATTGGACTTTTGGAAGTTGGATTTATGGATCAAACACTGTCCGGTGTAGCTGATATTGTAGTTCAAAAGATAAGTTCCCTGCTCTCCATTCATAAAAGTGGAAAGTCTTCTGGACCTACTAATGAAAGGTTCGTAGGGATAATTAGTTTATCTTGGTTAATTTGTAAAATATTTATATCCTGTTTATGTGTAATAACCACAACTTTCTTTCAGGAGGACTTTGCTCATTTTTCCATCAACAAGCTCTAGATTTAAAGAACCAATTTTAGACATGGAAGAACGGAAGGATTTGAATATCCATGCGAAAGGACCAAAGATACGGCTTACCTGAGGGTAACAACGAAGACATAAGATAGAAGAAGCTCTTGCAAAAGGGGAAAAAATTCTAACTACAAAAGAGAGACGTAAGGTCTGGGAACAAAAGCAAATTGCGAGGTTTAGGCTACGGACTAGGGTTCAGCAAGATTTGAAGTTAAACCTGCATGCTGAGTTCTCACAGAGAAACAGATGACTTTTGGTCGTCTACCAGAATTTGGTGTAAAGAGGGAGCGAACACAGTTGACTCCAGGGGCCATTGGTGGTGTGAAGAAGATGGTTGAATCATTTGCAGTATTGATTTGTGTATTGAGAAGCTAGCAATTGTGCGTCTTAAACATCCAGACATTAGGCTCACAGAGGATATAGCTCAGAACATCAAGGAGGAGGTTGGTCGGCGTGCCCTTCAGGGTAAAGACATCAGGATGTCCAGCAGCCACTTGGAATGTGGAGTTGTGGTCGTGGGCTGCACTAATATTTATAATAAAGTATGGCTGTAGAAACAGTTTAAAGAGCTGAATCCCTTCGAAGGAGTTCAGCTTAGGCTGTGTCCAGCAGGAAGCCTGGTGAAGATGGTAAAAGTTATCTCCTTCATCTCAAAAAACAGGGAAGCAAAGGAGAATAAAGATGTGATACTTGGCCTCAAAAATCAAAATGGTCTTAATACTGACTATTGGGTGGTTGCTGGTGGAAAAACAACTTCTGAAGGGTCAATACTTGGTCATTAACATTGATCAGAACTCCTTACAGAAGCTGTGGGCTCTCGACATGCGTCCATTTCTGGGCTGTGAAAGGGTGACCTTCATCTTGCAGGGAGGAAAAGAATCATCATAGTAAGTGGTAGCAGTGCTCCAAATTAACCTTCATCACAGCAGAGCAGCAACAACAATGCTTTGCTAGAAGATCTTGTCGAATGACATAGGAGTGGCCCTAACACTGGAACCATGGACTGTCAAGGGCAAAGTGATAAGTTTGGGCACTGCCAAAGCTAAGTTGATATATGATGATCACTGTGACAAACCTATAGTTTGTATATATGCTGTTAACAATATCAAAATCGTGAAAGTGCGTGAACTCTGTTCTAGAGAAACGGCTGTGATAGAGGTACACTTGCAAGCTGGTGATGTAACATCAGATTGCTGCTTGCTTTTGTGTACCTTTTCAACGATACCACTGAAGCCCCGCTGTCACAAGAGATGAAGTGGATTGTTGATTACACCACCATGAGTGAAAGGCATTTGATCCTTAGATGTGATACAAATGCCCACCATGTAAGGAAGCACTGGCTTCAAAAGCTAAGGTATTTCCCTTTTAAATTTTGTAGCTGAATTAGATATATTAACGTAATAGTGCAAACCTACTTTTCATCAAAAGACTGGTCAGAGTTTCAGAGAGGAAATCCTGGATATTACTTTAGTTGCTTTGCAGCCACTTAGGTAAGTAATTTGAGAGTGCCTGCTGACCCGTTTACTTAGGATCACAATTACATCTCCTTCCATATATCATTAAGCTTCATAGAAGAGAATATGAATGTAAGGAATATTGACTGGGGCATGTTATAAGGGGAAATAAGCCACAGACTTAGTATTTTTTGGTCACATTCAGGATATACAATCGAGGGTGGTTAACTCCTCTACATAGAGTCATTGATTAGTCATATCAAAAAGCTTTTCCTGTAAAGAAAATAAAAATGCATGATTGTCAGTGGAGTTATGAGATATAATCCTTGAGGAAAAATGTATGCAGATTACAATATACAGTGTATCCCACGAAATAATTTACATTTTTAAATAACCACCAAGTACAAAAGCATCAACCAAATTGTAAGATTTTTTTTCATACATATTGGAAACATATTCAAAAGTGTACCAACAAATTTTTACACTGATATCTGCAATAAAAATAAAATGGCAGCTGTTGACAGCCATTTATGGTTTAAACAATAACAAGCAATAAAATAACTTTTTATTCTTTTATAGATTTTAATATTTTTAAAATTTAATTAAGACAATATAACAAATAAAATTATGATAAAACATGTATCTTAAGCAAAAAAATAATAATAATAATAAAAAAAAAAAAATTAAATTAAAAAATTAAAAAATCATTCAAATTGAAACCTGTCTACTGCTACGCACTGGTAGCATTGATGAACAAGAGCCTCAAAGACATTCCTGAAGAATTGCTTAGGGATGTTAAGCATTTCTTCTTCAATTATTCCTTTTAAATCCTCATCGGTTTCTATGTTGTGGGAGTACACCTTTTCTATAATTAATTGCTATATTTTTTCCTCTTAACCCTTCTATAACAGCTTCTATTATTTCATCCACGGTGTTATGAAAATTACGAAAAGTAGTTTGTCAGCTGTCATATAAAGTCATTGGAAGGTGCAGATCTGTGGATCAGTTTAGCCAACTTACTTCGGATAGAAGCACTAAATTTACCCACATGGGGATCTACAAGAATCTCACACAAGTACTTAAGGGTTAATAAATTAACTAAATTTTATTAGTTGTGAAGTCAATATAAAATTATTCAATGTAGAAAATGTGTATTTCATTATATAATATAAATACATAATTATATCACAATATATTACTTTACTAAATATAATGTAAATGGTTAAATTATTAGCAGTTGTAATAAAAGCAAGCAATTCAAGTATTCAATAAATATGCTGACATTCACTTTATTAATGAGCCAACTTTTTTACGTAATCAGTGATGTGTTTGAAGTTTCATAATATTTCATTTTCAAGAGATCTAAAAGTTAAATAGATCAATTTCATATTTTTTGGGAACGAAATTAAGATTTATGATGATTAGATGGTCATTCAGCAGTTCACCATCATTTTTATTATAAAGCGTATCTTGGTACCTAACCTAACCTAATATTTGACCACTTTAATCTTCATTCTGATTTCTCTGAAATAAGTATCTTTGTTTATGATTACTTTATTATACTGGCCACAATTTAAAATGTTACAAATACAAACATAAATAATATTATTTATTTTTGTTGGTACAGAGATCGAGACGTTATTGAAATAAAAGAAAAAATCAGCAACAACTATTCAATGGGTATGAAATCTGCTGGGAATAATTCAGCAATCATCCCTCCTCCAGGTTCTGGACCAATGGATGTTGGTCAAACCGCATCTAGTATTATGCCCCCTAACATGTGGGGTGGAATGATGGGACCAATGGGGTATCCAATGATGGGAATGAATCCCATGATGGGGCCAGGAATGATGGATCCAAATTTGATGATGGGACAGGTATGTTAATAAGTGTTTAATATAAAGAAATTAGAGATTTTTTGATCATATGTAATACTTACAAATTAGAGAGCAGATGTCAGCCAGCCTTTGAAACTTGTATAGATGAATATACTCATAAAATTTGTGAAAAAAATAATTTGTATCTTGTTTTTATAAAAAAAAGAACACTAAAATTAGCTGTACTTTTTTAAAAGGGTCAACTTTTTTTGTTATCTTTAGAGCAGGAAGCCAATTAATAAATATAATTTGTTATACCTGGTGGGCTATAAGAAAGTTGACAAATTGAATAATTGATAGTAACAAATTTATTTACAATGACAAAGCTACACAGATTGTAATTATACAAAAAAGATAGACATGGTATGTTGTAGACTAAACTAATACATTTTCAAAATGGCCTCCTTTTTCAAGACATAGTTGACATTTCTTCAACAAGGAAACACAAATTTTATCACAAAGCTGTTCAGTAAAAACAGCTACTCGAATTCAGTTCATATTCTTTGTTTTAAGTGTTCAATACTGTTAATTTTCACAGAACAAATTCAATATTTTATCATTCCCCATATAGAATAGTCCTTCATCATGAGGTCTGGGTTAAGGAAGATGCCATTCGGTTGTTCTTTTTCTGCCAATCCATTCTTCAAATGCATTTTTAAAAAAGGGTGTAGGCCTATCAATTATTCCATAGTATGGTGGTAATTGTATCCTTCGTGACAGTTTCTTCAAAGAAATAAGAATCTATAACCCCACCAGCAAAATTACCGGCCCAACCGGATGTTTTATGATCTGATGGAGAGTCTTCTTCAGTAGTAGTTGTTGAAGAGATATAAGTTTGTTCTAGTAGAGGATAGTAATATAGATGTCTTACTAAAATTACAAGTGTACTAGATTGAGGGATTTACTGGCCATATATGGTCTATAGTTGCTGGTGAACTCACCTACCAGGGTAACAGGAACCTCTGCAACAGCTATAGACAATACCATATCGAACTATCCTACCAATAACATTACTGTAGATATTATCCATTTGGATAATTCAGATCACTGGGCACAGGAAGTGACTCTTTTGGACATGCCGGTAACAAGGGAACGCTGTCATTATAGAGATGCTAGAAATTATAATGCAGAAAATATTACACTTATTGAGTGTGACTACAGTCGGTACTCGGTGAAATTCCATAATAAGGCAAAACAAAAATGAAAAAGCACTTATAATTTCACAAAAAAACAATTTATTGCTACAGCTGTTTCGCCGTTAGGCATCGTCAGACAACTAAGAACTAAAAACTAAAATACAGGTCAACTTAACACTAACATCTAGGAATGAAGGTGGGGATGAAAGCAGAGGTTGGGCAATGACCTGGTTTTACCTGAAAGGGACATGGATAAGAGAAAGTATTTAAACAATAGGTTTTAACAAAGGGGATGGGTTATTGACTTGTTCATTCAGGTTAGAAGCATGGCATTTTAAAACAGATCTGTTAATTTCTAAAATTTCCAAACTATTTAATTTCCTACTTTTCTGTTCTATGTGTAAAACTTTGACATTATCAATGGGATCAAATGTATGGCCTGAATCTAGTAAATGATTTGCAAAATTGGAATCTGTTTTACCATGCTTCCAACAATATACATGTTCCTTTAATCTAGTTTTGATAGATCTCCCAGTTTGACCGATATATTCACAATCACAGTCATGACAATTAATTTTGTAGACACCACTATTGTCAAATAAGTCTCTTTTATCCTTATTATTGACTAACAATTTACCAAGATTATTATTACAATAGAAAGCTGGTTTTACATCATTTTTACTATTTATTAAATGTCCTACCTTATAACTAATATTGCCAACAAATTTTATCCTACAATATTTATTTAAACTCTTAGCATCATTTGTGAAAACTAAACTATTAGTGAGTTTCTTTTGTTTCTTAAATAAAATACTGTCTATGAGCTTAACTTGATAACCATTGTTAATCGCTATTTGCTTAATTACATTCAATTCAATGTGAAAGTCTTCTGGCGATAAAGGTATGGTTAAGAGTCTGTGAATCATACTGTGAAAAGCAGCATGTTTGTGACTAATGGGGTGTTTAGAATTAGCGGGTATAATCGTATCCGTGTAAGTAGGTTTTCTAAAAATTTTGAAACTATGAACCCCATCTGTGATTTTAATATTTAAGTCCAAGAAATTGATATTATCCGTACCGACTTCCATAGTGAATTGAATTGCTTTGTTGATACCATTTACAAGATTAAGTAAAGAATACAGTTGCCTAGTACTACCATCGAACACACACAAAACATCATCCACATATCTATATCTATACCAATAAACTATTTTCTTTAACAAAGGAAGTTAAAGTAATGTTCACAATTACAAATTTCAGTGAATATATCGGTCAAACTGGGAGATCTATCAAAACTAGATTAAAGGAACATGTATATTGTTGGAAGCATGGTAAAACAGATTCCAATTTTGCAAATCATTTACTAGATTCAGGCCATACATTTGATCCCATTGATAATGTCAAAGTTTTACACATAGAACAGAAAAGTAGGAAATTAAATAGTTTGGAAATTTTAGAAATTAACAGATCTGTTTTAAAATGCCATGCTTCTAACCTGAATGAACAAGTCAATAACCCATCCCCTTTGTTAAAACCTATTGTTTAAATACTTTCTCTTATCCATGTCCCTTTCAGGTAAAACCAGGTCATTGCCCAACCTCTGCTTTCATCCCCACCTTCATTCCTAGATGTTAGTGTTAAGTTGACCTGTATTTTAGTTTTTAGTTCTTAGTTGTCTGACGATGCCTAACGGCGAAACAGCTGTAGCAATAAATTGTTTTTTTGTGAAATTATAAGTGCTTTTTCATTTTTGTTTTGCCTAAATATTACACTGCTTAAATTCCTTTTAAAAATTGTAAAGTGTGTGCAACTTCTATCAACGGATGTGAAATTTGAATACTTTATAAGCACCTTTAGATTTTATTTAGATATAGCCTGTCCTGTCAAAAGGAAAAGAATTAATAATAATAATAAACGGCAAAATATACCATCATAAATTATATTTTTATGGTAAACTAATAAAACTAATATTAACTAGTACTGAGTTTAAAATATATTTTCAAAATTATAAAAGAGTTTATAGGAAAGCTGCTCTTTACTTTAGTTGGAAAATGTAGCAAAAAGTCATGGCATTGCTGTTACGAGAAACAAGCCACCTTATATATAGAGCTGAACTTAAAAGGTCAATCAATTTCAGACCCTTATGGCTTTGGCGAATGCACTCAATGGGTTTTTAGCTCTCTTGCAAAACCTTTAACTGGGCATTCTTCATTAAGGCCAGTTACCGGGAGATATTTGGTGTCATCAATGGTGCAAAGTGTGGTGGCAAGGTAAATAAAGTAATAAATAAATTTAAGATAATAAAAAACAACTGTCTTCTAGGCTTGTAAAAAAATGTTCACACAAACTAATTGAGCCATTATCTGAATTAGTCAACTTTTCTTTTCTTTGAGGTGTTTTTCCTAGCCAATTAATAATTTTGAGCAGTTCAATATCATATCCAAAAATTAGTTTGTGTTCCGGAAAGGAAAATCAACCATAGTCCCTTGACAAGTCTTATGGATTATGTAGTTGAAGGACTTGTATTCTTAAGTTAGTGTATTCTTAAACCTCTCAATGCATTTGATTGTGTTGATCATGAACAACATTTTAACAAATTGGAAATATATTAGTTTCTAGTTAGTATTGGAATCGTTTGCTGAACCAGTATATTTGTATACAAATTCGAAATATCAAACGAAACCAAAGTTGACCCGGGTTTTATGTGGATGTCTTTTATTTTAGAAATGAGGTCATGGCGGTTTTTGAGGCTAAAACTATTGTTAAATGTTATGTTCTTACGAATTATTGTGTCTAATATCTTAGAAATTTTGTATGCTGGCGCTGTTCTGAAATTCACTAGAGGTCTTATGGGTTGTTCGGTCTTATGGATTTTAGGCATCGATCTCAATTTAGGAGCGAATGGTTTAATCATTTTATTAGATTTCCCAAGGTCATTATCCAATAAAGTTCTACACGCATTTATTGAAGTGTTTATTTGTTTGTTGTAACAATTTGTAGGGTACTTCTTTAATGCTATAATGGAGTTTTCAGTGAAAAATTCTTTTGTTTTACGGATATAATCGTTTTTGTTCATTATAACTGTAGTATTACCTTTGTCTGCCTTAGTGATAACTGCGTCATTAGATTGAATGGTATTACGAAGTTTTTTGGCGATTTTTAAATCATAATATTTACTTACATTGCACAGATTATGTTTATCTTTCTTAATAATGTTATTTACTTTATCAGTTAAAAGTACACGGACTGAGTTCTGCTTATCTCTAGGTAAATATTGTATAGCAGACTCTGTGTCAATAAGCGCGTTCTTCATGTTATCGTGTTTATCAAGTATATTGTGTTTAAGGCCCTTATTTAATAATTCGATTTCCTGTTTGGTGAAATCAATATTGGTCATGTTAATGGTGCGTGGATGAAACTCATGTTTACATGCGATCACATGCTTCTCCTCCTTTTGTAAGTCTGTCAGGTTGCGTAATTTCTTATTAATGGTTTCAATTTTCTTGATAATGTTTGGTCTGATCTGTCGGTCTATTTCGTGTAAGAGTGATTGCAATTGATTCGGAATTGTGTAACATAGTCATTAACTCTAGATGTGTTTGATAAAGAACTGAATTAATTTGACATTTCTTACTGTACAAATGTTTAATCTCACTCCTCAACCAAAAGTTTTGAGCCATGTCTTTTGTTTTTCTGGCTGATTTAGATGTGTTATTAATCTTAACGCATGCGTATCTCGGTATTAAGCCTTTGGTAATGCATGTTTTATTGAACCGTAAGTTCTGGATGACATTGTGTAACTTCACTTTTGTGTTTCTAAATTTATAGGCAAGTTTTGCTTGACTTGCTAATAAGTTATTCTTGTTTATGTTCGCCATACCGACTATTGTTTATTAAGTAAACTTTTTTGAAATTACCGTCCAATAGTCTTATTTAAACTTCCAAAACCAAGAACCAAGACAGATAACAAATACATTTCAGTGCCATACAACCATAGAATACATAACTCATTGAGCAACGCCTTCAGAAAAATAGGTTACATTACAACATATAGCACTAAGAATAATTTGTCGCAAATACTCAATAGAAACACAAACAACAACAATAAATTCCAACAAACAGGAGTATACCAGATAACATGCGCTGACTGCCCCAAAAAATACATAGGACAGACTGGTCGATCGTTTTATAAAAGATTCAAAGAACATCTTCCTCCCGCAATACAATCAGCACAACCCCCGAAAACAGAGTCAAAATTTGCTGAACACATTATGGAAACAGCGCACAGATATGATGTGATTGACAAATCTTTGACAATTCTACATAAGTGCGGCAAAGGAAGGCGCATGAATGCTCTTGAACAGTATGAAATATACAAAGCTTTCAGGACAGACAAAGAAACGCTACTTAATGACAAACTTAATTTCAACTCCAATCCATTGTTCGACATAGTAATAGATATCACAGAAGCAAATACAGATAAGAACTATCCTTAACCCTATTCCGATAGTATAGCCGTGGACAGTGAACAGACCACACGCGATAAAAATGTGCGAGCGTGTATTCGTTGATATTTGTGAACTAGTGTGCGTAATTGTTTTTATGTGTAATATGTGTTTTTAATTTTATAATGACGAAGGACAATAGTCCTTAACTTGAAAATGGCTGAATAGCCGAAACGGCCGTCGTTGGAAGTTTAAATAAGACTATTGGACGGTAAGTTCAAAAAAGTTTACTTAATAAACAATAGTCGGTATGGCGAACATAAACAATAATAAAATAAAATTAAACTTGAAAACAGTTTCTCACAAATGCAATTATTAATTCAAACATGTTTCAACGGTAATGACATCATCTTCAGTGTTCCATGAGCTACAACAATGGCTTGGCAACATTATGGTGGTTCCATGTCCAACGGACTAGTTGAAGCCACTATACATGGGCAAACTAATCAGTGTTGCCAATCATTCTTTAACACCGATACGCTTTTACTTTTGAAATTCACCTTGTATTTCACAGTCACAACAACATATTACCAAGCTGACTGACACATGTAACTTATGAATATGTATTACAGATATATGCGTATATGCAGGTATACTCTTTAAGTGATTTTTAATAACTGATGTATTATTGCTATTACAATTCAATTGAAGTTAGAAGTTATGATTTGTACATTTATTTTATTTTTTTATATCTCTATTTAACCAAAGGAATGAAAACACAATTTTGCACAAAAATAAACACTTTATTTATGCAATATATATACACGACGATGTTTCAATGACCAAGTTATCATCCTCATCTGCTACATGCACAAACAGTTGACTGTTTGCTGTTTGTAGGGTTTTTGTGCATGTGGCTGCTGAGGATGATGACTTAGTCATTGAAACACCATCTTGTATTTGTATTGTACAAATAAAGTGTTTTCCGTGGAAAATTGTTTCTTAAATCATTTGGTTATTGAAGTTTCCAGAAGTCTAGTTATTACAGTTGATTTCTGTGTTTAGTATGGAATGATGCCGCCTGGCATGATGGCTCCGGATGGTACTGTGATGGGACCTGGAGGTTCTATGATGGGCCCTGGTGGTGCTATGATGGCATCTGGTGGCCCCATGATGGGGCCTGATGGTATTATGATGGGCCCTGGTGGTCCTATGCTAGCGCCAGATCCTTCTTTGATGCCTAAAGAAGTAATGAATTTTAAAACATTTACTCTTTACCCTCCAAATCCAAATGCACCCCCAGCAGCTACAAGGGAACGCCCACCAGGATGTAAAACAATTTTTGTTGGAGGTTTACCAGAAAATGCTACAGGTAAAATATTAGTTAATTTATTTTTAATTTTTTCTTCTACTGATAAAGTCAGAACACGAACCATTAATTGAAAACTAATCTTGACTACAAGAATCTAATTTGACAGATTAATTCATAAATTTATATTTATAGATATGCACTTATATTGTGTATCATTTTAACAATGGTGTTTTTACCTAATTTTCTTCAAATTTCCTATAATTAAACTGTTTACTCTAGCCTGTAAAAGTTTATTGAACAAACCAAAGTTTATTGGTTGATACATTTTTTAATGTGGTAGTTTAAATTTTTTTCTTCTATATTAAGTTTACAGTACAAACCAATGTGCCAAACCACAAAAAAATGAAAACAGAACTATGATCCTCAAGTAAACTATCAAAATGTAAATCTAGGCAAAATTTTTAGGTCTGGTTACAAAGATTATATATATTGGGCAAAATATTTTGTATATTTGTTGCTCAGTTATAAAATTACACAACTAATCATAAATTAAAATAAGAACATACTAGTAAAATCTGAACAATACATGAACAACTGGTTGCTTAAGATATCATCTACCGAGTACTGTAAAATAATAGAGCTGTAATATAAGTCGCACAAATCGCTCTCATAGCTACAGTGGTCTGTTTGTAAATAAAACAGTTCTAAAGACAAGCGTCTGTAATTTTTGGTATGTAAAATAAAACTATAAAGAAAACTTAAATTTTGTGTAGGTGTCTATTTAATAAAGTGTTTACGTGTTAAAATTATAGTAAATTAAGGTACTTACGTATTAACGCCACCGCAGCAACTTTGCGCATATATATATATATATATATATATATATATTCGTAACACTATAGTTTCGCGTCCTTCCATTGAAAAATTGCATTACGTTTAGCGTCCGCAGAAATTTGACGTCCGTATACGGACGCCCGATGACAATCCTTCGTTAAAATAATAACAGTTTCGAACTTTCGCGCCAAGTAATTTTTATAAGGAGTATTGCTGACCAATTAACCTTTTCCTTCATTTCCCCCCTTTATATTATCACTCCACGAGTCAGTATAAAGTTATTAAAGATTTGTCTTCGGACGCGAAACAGCGGTAACATGAAAATTTCGTATGTTTTGTTAGTTCAAGCTTTTTTCGCCACGTGGCAGCTGCGTCGCCCCGTATAGTCTTGAATGTGTATAAATCTTTTCGTTCATCTATCAATTTCGCGTCAAATGATTTGACAACATCGCAATCGTAATTCTTCGCTGGCTTTCCGTATTACTACTCTCGACAGACTACCGTCACCCGACATTTTTTTCTCTACCGTTCATCCGATTCAGTTCTTAAGCTTAGCAGAATTCAGAAGGAAACGCGTGTTTCAGTATTGTTTACGCCGTTTGAAATACACAATCATTTCAATTTTCATTATTGATGTGACTGTAGATGTTTGGTGGACCATAAAATATTATTGAGCTTTCTTACAAAAATTATATTAAGCAAATTTATAAAAGTTACTGTTTTTCTACAAAAAAATACACAGGCTTATAAAAAATATTTTAAAATACCAATAAATTATACTGAGCTTGTGCATACAAATTATACTGTTTTTCAACGAAATTATATTGAGTACGCTTACAAAAACTGTTTTAATATCCCATTAAATTAAACTGAGCTCACTTGCAATTTATTTATTTATTATTATTTTTTTTTTTTTATTATTATTTTTTTATTTTAACAGAATTACATTAAAAACGCTTACGAAATTATTTCAATATCCTATTGAAGTATGCTGAGCTCACTCACAAAAATTATATGCTTGTTCAACAAAATTATTTAAAGCATGCTTATATAAAATATTTTAATTTATCATTAAATTAAATTATACTGAACTATCTTGCAAAAAGTATACTGTTCTACAACAAAGTATACTTATATTATTTCGAAAAAAAATATTAATTAAATTTATAAAAATTAAGAAATTTGCAATTCAATTATACTGAGCTCATTCGCAAAGATTTCCTGTTAAGGTTATCCGATTCAATTCGGTCCAGCCCGGCTGGCCGAATTAGAATGATGCTATAGGCCTACATGTTCTTTAAATGGAGGTGGCTACTCCGGTCCGTTTCGTTACGTCACGATCATTCCGTGTTTTAAGGGTTTAGAAATCGAAATCTCCGGACATTATCGGAAATACCAAAAACATTGCTCTATTCGGATGTGAATGGAAGGATCTTGACGAAACAAAGCGGACCGAATCGGGCATACACGTATAGAATTTATCTTAATTTGGCGGACCCGACCGTCCGTACCAAACCGTCTGAATCCCAGAATGTATTTTTTTTAAGTGGCATAGATCCAGTAGAGTATGGGGTCGAGTTCATAAAACCATGTTTCTGGTGTCAAAATGTTTAAAACAAGGGCGCCACGTAGTTTTAAAGGTATAGGCCCCACATAAAATTTCTAAAATGTAGAGGCTAAAACTACGAACTTACCTCTATGACCTGTTTTAATGATATGTAGCTCTGATTTCTAAAGTTCTCCATGAGACAAACACAACCGTCCTTCCTTACGGCCCAACTCCCAAACAAAAAATCCTGCCCTGTCCAATAAGTTAACCGCCTTATCTTGTTTACTTATTAAGTCTCGATGTCTATGGAACTGTTTATTTACAACCGTTTCAAGCTTCTGTTCTCTATATATTGGTCAGTATGTGTTTAATAACTTAACTGCATATAATTCCAGTTCATGTAAAACAAAAACCTTGCAACATGCACAAAAATGGCCTGTCGTTCTGGGAAATTCAATGTGCCAGTTGTACATTGACCCAAGTGTGCTGAAAGAGAAACTTAAGCCAAAGAACTTTTACCCACACATTTTAACTGGTATAATGACAGAGAAAAGCAATATACAATGAAAAATATTCATTTAATTTGTTTCAACTAAAAACAAAAAACACAATTTTAAATATTGTAAAGTTGGAATAATAAAATATTATTAACTTACTAAATTATTCAAACTTACATAAGTTGCATAACATTTACATTTTTTGAAAAAAAAATACATGAAAAGTTCTAACAAAGTATTGAGCCTTTGAACTAAATATATAAAAAAAGTATAACTATACAAAAATATAACAGTAAGAAATAAGTGATTAAATTAATTAATATTAACAATTATGAGAAATATTCATTTAACTTGTTTAAATATAAAACAAAAATATATTTTCAAATATTGTAAAGTTGGAATAATATAACATTATGAACTTACAAAATTATTCATACTTACATAAGTAAATATACATTTTTTTTTTAAATTTTTAAATACATGAACGAGTCTAAGAAAGTATTGTGCCTATGAACTAAATACAAAAATAAATTATAAAATTGGTAAATGTGTAAAATTCGAAAATGTGACAGTAAATAATAGGTGATTATTAATTATTTAATACTAACAATATTTTTTTCTAAATAATAAATACATTGTACAATGACTATGTACTAAACATGTCAAATAATTCAAATTAACAGGTAAACTTTTCAAATGTTCGACATGAAAGTTAATTAATTATAATGTAATGTATATATTTATTATACTAATTACTCAATTTTTTTTTTTTTTTTTTTAAGCATTAGCAGTAGCAAAAAATATTACTTTTATTACCATTACCTTCTCGAGTCTTGACTTTCTGTTTTAAATTTTATTTTATCAAATGGCATTAAAAACTCAAAAGAGAGATAAAATATGAGTTACTTATAAACTATGAAATAAAACACGTTACTCTATTTGTAATTTAAACACAACTGACGTATCATGTTTTAACAATTAACTGAATTGCTCAAGGCAATTTTGTATAAATATTTTGCACAAAAACTTTAATTTTTAACCAATTTTTATTTTTTAGAAGTTCTTTATTTTTTGATATTAATAGCTCACATTCATTCTTCTTTGGAGGTATTTTATTTTTTATGTGCATCTTGAAAAAGTCATTTACAATTTTTTTTTTATCTGGAGACCAAGGTATTAACACTCGATTCTTTTTAAAAGATATTTTAGGCCTACTTTCTGAAAAAACATTTTCACCGTCATCTTTTCCACTATCTTGAGAAATATCATAATATTCTTTAGCGAGTTCTGCTACTTCTTCTTTATCAGAATTTCCATCTAGTAAATTTTCGTCCATGTCTAAATTGATTTCGTCTAACTTTTTACCTTTCCAATCAGCAGCTTTTCCTTCTTCCATCGCCAAGAGTAATTTACAAATTTTTGCCGTCTGGAAAACGTCATCTGGGAGTCGGTATTCACCTCTATGTATATGGTCAGTATGACCCATAAATGTAGCTAGTTGTTCAATATCACTCTCAGACATATTAAAAATCTGAGTGATGGTGGCTAAGTGCTTTCTTAAGCGAGTTGCGGTTAATGCGGTTGGGTTTTTTGCTCCACTTGATAAAGCCAATTTCTGTAACGTTTTATACCCAACAATTGGTGTTTGATAAAAAGATTTTCCAAAAAGATATGGATTTTCAATCGTTCCAAACACGTGTGGTCGAGACTTGTGTAAAAGTTCCAGATGATCTTGGACATCGTTACTAAAGAGGACTGGTACGCCTCTACCTCTTTTGCCTCGAATCACAACTCTTCTAAATCTCTTCATTAAAATTTTTTCAGAAGCTGTTACTACGTCGGAAAATTCTTCATAATTTGAAGATTTCTCATAACGAAGATACGTATTTAAATGCATCCTCTCCAATTCTCCCGGCCGCCTTCTGTTTAGTAGGAGTACTCTGCAATAAACAGTTTCAAGTAAATCGAGATATGCTTTACTATTTTGTGGATTAGACTCTAGTTCGGTCACTGCCTCTTTTCCTTTTTGAAGAAGATAGTCCTTAAAAATCTTTAAGTCACTTGCTAATGGAATAATTGTAAGTTTATTCCATTTTTTCATATTTATATCATTAGACGCCTGCTTCGATATGTCGTAAAGCCAGTTGTTGTCCAATAATAAAATTGTGGTCTTTAAATCGGCTTCCGATTCCGCTGCAGTTTGCGAGTGATAGCGTGTTTATCTTTTAAAGCAAAATTAATTGCTATATTGCAACAATCTTTTAAAGATTTTTTAATGTTTAGAGCAAATGTAGGTGAAGAAAATGTATTATTTACTTCACAATATTGTGAAATATTTTTAGTCGCTTGCAATATTGTATCATAATACTGAGGTCTTAAGGCTTCAAAAAGATTTGTAACTTTACTTTCAAGTGTCTTTATCTCAATCAAAAGTTTTGAAAGTTCGCGCATCTTTCTGCTCGTAACGGTAATAAAATGTTTGTCCCGATGGCACTTTAAGTAACGAGATCCAAAGGCACAGATGAGGGCATCTTTCTTAGCAGCTACAGACACTTTGTCCGGACGCATTCGAGGGAAAACTTCAACTATGAGTTCCTGGTCAATTTTAAATGGAAATAAAATGTTTTTATTAGGGGTTAAATCATTTTTATTTGTGTTTTGTGGGCACCGTTTTTTATGGCGCCAAAGACTTTTCCTTGAATAAAACCCAAGACAATATTCACATGGCTGGCAATCAGTTACAAGTGCAACGTCAGGTTTCTTTACTGGTCTAACACAGTCATTAATATTTAACAAATAATTTCCTTGTTTTCTAAGTTTTGCAATAATTTGTTTTCTTTCCGCGTTATTTTTTTTCATGGCCAAAAACTTTTGAACTTCCGTTTCTGCAGGGTGATTTCTAGCAAGATGTCTAGCGAAGTTATCGATACTAGACTCACAATAGATACAAAAAACTTTATTTCTTGTTCTCCGTTTTTTCTCGGGGCCCTTATCATTGGAAGATCGCGGAACACTTACAGAACTGCTAGTAATAGTTGGGGTTTTTGAATGTTCATACGTTTTTAAACTTTTGGAAGTCAAATCGTTCTCATCACATTCATCTTCAGGGAGTAAATGACCTTGAACGTTTTCGAAATTAGTTTGCATTGGAGATGATTCAAGATTTTTCTGTGTACATGTATTTTTAGGTGGAAATGATAACGCTCCAGAATTTTCTTCAGATCCACAGGTATTGTTTAAACTTGATGATTCAGTTTCATCTCCGGAAGGCAAATAATCAGGATCTTCATTATAATTATAAGCAATTGGAGATAGATCAGGTGACACTGATACGTTTTGACTTATACACGAGTCCCTAGAATTTTCATTACATTCAATTTCAAAATATAATTCATCCGCAGAAGGCAAATAATTAGGATTTTTCTTGGAATCGTAATCATTTGGAGACTTTTGGGATGTCACAGAAACGTTTTTATTGTCAAATGATGATACTTTAGTGCTGTTATTACACTTATTTTTTAAAAGAAATTCTTCTGTTTCATCTCTTATAGGCAAATCATCAAGATTAATATCATTGGTAGAATTATGATATATTAGGGGAGTGGATACAATTTTGTTGAGTAATCCTGTTGACGAACCTGTAACAAAATGTACATACTTTTTTTAAAACTTTTGGAATATAAAACTTTTGGAAGTCAAATAGTTTTCATCAAATTCATCTTCAGGTAGTAAATAACACAAATAACGTATTGCATACCTTTCATGGCCTTGATTTTGTCCAACTCTGAAAGTCCCTTTGTTGATTCATAATTGGGTATACTAAGCAGTTGTAAAATATCTCCATCTCTCTGCCTGCCGCTACTACTCGGTGTGTTATGCCTATTTTGTCCATCCTTTAATTTTTCCATTATTCTTATTGTTCTCGGCAGCATCTAAGAAAATTAACGAGATAGTTTAATCAATTTCACAATTTAATATGTTCAATTATTTAAAGAATTATTAATTTTACATTACATTTGTACATTAAATAATAAGTAAATCCTACAAATACAAAGTTATATATATGTACAAAACGTACATAAACTTTTACATAATACATTTTTGCAAGTTGTGATTATATCATATTTAAACCGGTATGACATCAGTTTAAAACTTAGGTATTTCATTTATATCCAAAATACAAGTACGAAGACTAACATTTTAATTTTAGAAGTATGTTTCCTTCTTTAGTAGAAATAAACAATAAATATTAATATTTAAAGATTATTTTAGACACATTTTTGAATAGGTTGTAGCTTACAAAGAATTAGCCTACTCAAATTCATTCGAGAGGCGATTTTTTTTTAAATTAAAAGTTACAGTACTGGCTACGTTTTACATAGAAAGGTTTCATATTTAATCTGTACTTTTCCATGAGGGAATTTGGTCATCTCAAGTCTGTTACCATTAGTAAATGGAATATTTTAAAAATAGTACTGTACAATGTATGCCGTATTGATTAATACATATTTAATTTCACAAACATAATATGTTACAAAATAATAGTTTTAATTGAATTGAATTAATTATCCATATCTAAATCTTTTGATCTCAAAGATTTAAGCCTATAATTAATTATTTTTTCAGCATATGCAAACATTTTCAAAATGGAATCTATCTAAAACCGGCAAAAATAAAAGTTATTGGAATTAGGATGGGAAGAATGCACTCATTTTTATAAAATTTAGGCATAATCGTGTATTTTATTGCATTCTTTTCTGACTAAATAATCAAATACGAATTGTCTGAGTTAGGGAAACGGTTGTCAACTGATATCAATTTAGCCAAAAGGACGATACAAATAGACTAAAATTAAATGAAATAATAAAAGTTTAATTCTTCATTATATAATTTCTAAAATGGATATATTTTATTCATCAATGGCAATTACATTAAATACTTTTTTGTGTGTACATTAACGTACATCTGAAAGATATAACTATAGAAAATTTCCATTTATACACTATTAATCTTACTATCGGAAGTCTATATAATCTAAATTTATTTTAAGTAATTTTATTCTTCTAATTCTTAACTTTAAAAGAGATTAATAACTTCATTTGCGGTTACTATATTATTAAACATATTTGGAAAAAATATTTAAATATACAGCAGTTTTATTTATACAAATTTTATTTTTCAGAGCATTTATAAATTATTATAACTCTTTTGAAATTGTATATGTGTTTCCAAAATTCAAATATATATTATACTTAAGAATACTTTGTCATAATATATAAAGCAAAAGAAAATATGTAATACAAATATATAAAAAACACTTCCTATACGAGTACTGTGTAACAATAACGGGAGCGTAAACTTTCATGCAACGTTTGTCAAACAAAGAATTCTGACAAAACTATAATTCGTAGAAAAAACTTTTTCAAGTAAAAAAATTAGTTCATAAAACGTTGTCTTTCCCGCAAAAATCTTTTTTCAGACTCAAAAAATACGAAAAATCTGTTTTGTTGTCACAGTCGGATCGGAATTTTTATTATTATTTTTTTTTCCATACAGTTTGGTAAATTAATTTAGATTTTAAATATATGTATTGAATTGAAAAAGACATGATTCTATAATCCTGTGCAATTTAAATTTTGTAAAAAAAATATTTAGATGGATTGAAACATTATTCATTAACATTTTTTGGTGTAATTGAAACGTTCTCACTTGGTCAAAAGTTTCCGCATTATGCCTTGCATTCAACCAGACGTACTGTACTTCTAGTAGTTGTGGGAAGGTATAGACAACATAGGACAAATAAAACTGTCAAGTTATTATCAGAGGATAAATGATGCGTGTTGGAAGGGGAAAGTCTACCTATCTCTCTCTACCTCGCACATTCTTCGTCTCATTCGCACAAGTTCTCCAAAAAAGGTCACCGTTTAATAAATCTATCAACAATACGTGCTGTGTAATTTCACACCCACAATTTTAGCCAAGTATGTACACACACACACACACACAAAACAAATTTAAAAAACAGAAGTTCTGTTGATTGAGAAAGGAGTTTTCTTCTTCTATTACTAAAATGGTCAGTTTTAATAATTAATGAGCTAATATTAATGTGCTGTGTAGAAAAAATTAACATAGGTGTATATTTGTATATATATATATATATAGATTTATGTATAAGACCTTTCGAGTGCCTAATGGTACGGGCGACGACCTATTGGAGGCCTGGAGTGCTTGAACTCAGGCATTCAAAAGGTCTGTTTTCATACACTAAAACGACCTTTTGTGCCCTCTGTATAAAGCGAAATCATCGACGAACCTTTTGGATGCCTAGAGTGCCTGGTGTGAAATGTACGGGAGACGATATTTTGAAGGCTTATATACGATCAGTTACAAATGCCACCTTTTGAGGTCTTATACGATCAGTTACAAAAGTCACCTTTTAAACGCTTTAGTTGACGCCTGTTTCTGTTAATTTCTATTTTCTAACGCCTGTTATCACCATGGTATAAGTCATCGTGTTTTAGAGAATTTTTGAAGACCTGCTATTATTTAAATAGAACCTTTTGAAGACCTTATGCTCTCCAATAAACTTAATTTTGACATTACTTTGTCTGAAACATTATTTGAGTAAAATTATGCGTCACATAACAATATTGTATAGTTTTAATACAAAAAAATTTGATTTAAAAATTTTCTCATATCACTTACTTTCTTTCATTAATACTATTGTTTGTCAAATACTAAGGAAGTAACTATTTATTTAAAATATAACTAGATTGTACATAATCCTCTGTTCGCGGTACAACTCCCGTTCAGCCAATCTCTGTCCTCGTTTTCATAATATAGTTAACAGAATGTTAAAATATGTTACATATTATTAATCAGAAGACGAAAATAGTTACATTTTTTTCTCCAAACAAGTAGGCTACGGTATTTTTTTTTTCAAGTTTATAAATAAAACTATATTTTAACTAGTTACCATTTTACTTTCACACTATACTATAGTATAGAGAAAGTATAGTGATCGCAAAAAAAATCGATGATGAGATTTTTGTGGATATATCCGTTTTGGAACCCCCTGAGTCCAAAAAAGTGGTTTTTACAAAATTTCTGTCAGTATGGTTGTATGTAAGTATGTCTGTATGTATAAAAAGCTAGAGAGAAAAATATTCGATCGATTTCAAACAAATTTGCACCAAGCATGTCAATTAGGCATGCTTTATTTTAGTTTAAATTTGTTAAATTGTTAAGTTTGTTTAACAACAAAACACACGTCACAGTACTTTTCCCAGCCTTAAAATGTATGTTATACTTTACAGTCCTAATTGTAGTTATGCGATTAAGCAGAAAAGTGTCTTAAATTAATTCAGCAGCCTAAACAGTTACTTTTGGTAGTGTTTAACAACAAAACACATGTCATAGTACTTTTCCCAGCCCTAAAATGTATGTTATACTGTAAATATATGTTAAGTGTACTGTTTAATTTGTGTGTGTGTGTGTGTGTGTGTGTGTGTGTGTGTGTGTGTGTGTGTGTGTGTGTGTGTGTGTGTGTGTGTGTGTGTAAATAGTGCGCGTCTCTACGATGAGACAGCGAGTTTAGTTCCGCCTGTTTAAGTAGCCTATGTATAGTCCTCTACAAAAACATGTATTAAATAAGTATCAAAGTTTATTAATATTTCACTACAATTATTATTATTATTGCATTTTATAGTGTGAAGCATAAATATTTACGTTATTGAAGAACGTTAGTTTCCGTTGACGTTTCGTTCTGCAGGTTAGTGATAGAGCTCTCACGTGTGTATTAGTTTGATTTTTCGTATTTTGCGGAATTTGAGAAATTTTTCGGGCCTATGAATGACTCAACGATTGACAAATATTTTTCCCCAAAAAAACCGAAAGGCTTAAAACGTTTCAGGGCGTACAGTTCGCCAGAACTTTCGGAAGACGCAAGTGTTTCGTTAGGAATGTCGGAAAGCATTGTGACAAGATGGATAATGCAAAGGTAGGTGACACGACGCATGGACAGCTAATGACTGGGTTGAGTAACTTGCTAGATACAAAATTATCGACATTGGCTACTAAAAAGACCTCTTAATTGTGTCTTCTGAGGTGAGAAGTCTGACGGAAGAGAACAAAGTTTTGAAAGCAAAGATAGACTGTATTAAAAAACAAGAACAGGTTATTATGGATAAGCTAAATGATTTAGAAGGTAGATCTAGACGTAACAATTTAATTTTTGTAGGTCTTAAATGGAATGGTCAGACAGACTTTAAAGCCCTTGTGAAACAATTCTGTGTGGAAGTGTTAAAGTGTAATGACAGTTTGTGGGTCAATAGAGCGCAACCATTAGGAGCAAAGGGCAGAGCAATAATTGCCCAGTTCCCTTCAGATGATGATATTGGGTGGATCATGTCCAATGTAAATAAGTTAAAGGTAACATCTTATGGCGTACATCGGGATTACACACAGGATGTAAGATTAAAGCGAGCCTACCTTGCTGCAGTCCAACGGGAGATAGAAAAAGAGTTGGGAAGACGTCGTATGCCGTTAGTTTTTGACCACATTAGAATAGAAGGTGTCAAATTCACCTGGGAGGACAACACACTGATGGCCGGCCGAACGGATGGAATAGTGAAGCTGAAGGATCTATTCAACTACGATTTCTCATCGCGCATAGCGGAGTTGAGAAAGGACGGTCCAGGGAAGCTGCAACCAGGACGGACGGACGAGAAAGGAGTGAAGACAGCATCTTCTTAGGGACTAAACACCAATTTCTCAGGACAATGTTCTCAAACAGCTGATAAGGAGTTGGACAATATTATAATGCCTCAGACGGTTAGCAATTTTAAAATATCGTCTTATAATGTATGTGGACTAAGAGCCAAGGTTGGTGAAGATTATTTTTTTCATTTACTAAATAAGTATGATTTAATTTTGTTATTAGAAACATTTATATATGAACGTGATGAAGAGTGTATTGTTAAGAGTCTTCCTAATTTTAAAATCGATTTTTTAAATTTTGCTGAAAGAAATGCTAATTTTGGGAGGGCAATAGGAGGTATTATTTGTAGTGTAAATTTACAGTCATCCTTTACTAAAGAAGTTAGTTTCGTATGCAAAACTAATATAAAATTAATTGAAATTAAAAATTGGTTGGTTTTGCCAATTTATTTAAATTATAACAAATGGGAGAACAACTTTGAAAATTTGTGTAATTTTATTAATTCAAATTCAGAGCAAAATTTAATAATAATTGGAGATTTTAATGGCCGAATATCTAACGAACAAAATAATTCTGATATGTAAAATTATATTAATGTAACTAGTACAATTAGAGGGGTCAGAAAATCGAAAGACAGGATATTAAATACAAGGGGGCGTAAACTTCTAGAATTATTCCTTAATTTTGGATTAGTGGTTTTGAATGGCAGAACGCAAAGTGATGCTGAAGGAGAATTTACTTTTATTGGGAAGATGGGTAATTCTGTAATTGACCTTGCGGTTGTATCAGTGAGTTGTTTAGAAATAGTAAATGATTTTGAGGTTATAAGTCATGCAGGATCGGATCATCTACCTATTTGTGTAAATTGTAAAGTTGGTAGACTTGCAGAGAGCCAAAGGGGTGGGGATTGTATACTACCATTGTTTCCAAGAATAAAATGCACTAATTCAGATAACGTCTTGTTCGGTAAAAACATAGATAAGGAAATGTCAACCTTTGATGTCTTCAATGATAACCAGATAAATGTCAATAGCATGATTCGTTGTATCAAACAAGCAGCCCACTTAAACCGAGTACAAATAATAACACTACGGTAAACAAAAAACAACAATGGTTTGATTTCGAATGTCTGGTATCAAGGCAGCGAGCCTTTAAACTCTTAAAACTGTTTCGCAAAACAAATTCAACTATGGTTAAAGTCGCATATTTAGAGGCAAATAAAAACTTTAAATCGTTATGCAAAACTAAGCGTAAGCTACATTACAAATATGTTGTAAATAGTTTGGGGCAAGTTAAAGATGCAAAACAATTTTGGAATTCTATGAAAAGTTTTAAAAATACAAAAAGCAGATTAGCTGGAAATATTAGCTGTGTCGAATGGGTGGAGTATTTTAAAAATCTTTTGAATCCTCTTATTGTACCAAGGGATATTTCTTATACGGAACAGTTTATTTTCGACAATGATCTCGACAAGCAATTCAACCAGCAAGAACTGCAAACGATTTTGGCAAAATTGAAAGATGGGAAAGCTCCAGGTTTTGACGGAGTACCGTATGATTTTTTTTAAAACGGCCCACGGGTTTTAAGTTCAAAGCTATTAGCTATTTTCAATAAAATATATATTGAAGAACGCGTTCCAGAAAGTTTAAAAAAATCTATAATTTTTCCCTTGCATAAAAAAGGGGATGTCAATTGTGTGCAAAATTACAGAGGTCTGTCATTTATAGATTGTATAGCGAAAGTGTTTGCTAGTTTATTGCATAATCGATTAAACAATTGGGTACACAGTCATCAAATAATTAGTGAATTTCAAGCCGGATTTAGAAAGGGTTATTCCACCATAGATAACATATTCAACTTAACTAGTATGATTCAGTTGCAACTGTCAAAGAAGGGGGCGAAACTGTATTTTTTTTTGTACATTTTTCCTCTGCTTTTGATACTATTGATAGAAAGGCGCTGTATTTTAAGTTATCGTGTTTGGGTGTTTCTTCTCATATGCTGAATATTATAAAAGAGCTTTACAAAGGTAAAACATCGGGAGTGTGGTGTAATGCGTGCGTAACGAAATGTTTTGAAACTAATATGGGTTTGAAACAAGGCTGTATTTTAAGTCCATTGCTATTCTCTTTATTTGTGAACGAGTTGGCTGATATTTTAGATGGAGGATGCGATTTTGAAGGGTTTAAGGTCAGTGTTTTATTGTATGCAGATGATATTGTTATTCTGTCCCCTACACCTGGTAGTTTGCAGAGTATGATAAATAGGCTCGAAAATTATTGTAACAAGTGGAATCTTCGGGTTAATTTAGGTAAATCTAAAATAATGGTTTTTAGGAAAGGGGGTCAGTTGTGTAGAAATGAGAAGTGGTGGTACAAAAGGCAACGAGTAGAGGTTGTCAATAAATATAAATACTTAGGTGTTATAATTGCTCCATCATTGTCATGGGAAACTAAATTTAAGGACAAATCTAAGGCTGCAAAATATGCTATAAACGCGGTATGGCACAACCTTTTAGGTAACGAGAGGGTCCCACTTAGTGCCAAGTTTACATGTTTTAATTCTATTGTGAAGGCGATTTTATGCTACAGTTCCCAGGTCTGGGGCTACAAGGAAAGCGATGAATTGGAAGGGGTATTTAGATTATTTATAAAAAGAATATTTAAGTTGCCAAATAACACCCCAAATTATGTCTTGTTTTTAGAAACAGGGTTTGAAAAGGTTTATTTGTATACATTGAGAATCCACCTGAATTTTCTTTTAAGGGTTGTAGCTTTACCAAAGAATAGATTGCCAAACATTCTTGCTAAACAAATAATAAAAAGGGGCATTTACTGGTACCAGGAGTGGAAAGTGTTAGGATATAAATACGGGATTGATGTGTATATGAGCAATATTGATAGGCTACGTGAACAGATGCTTAGTGTTATTGAAGCGGTCAGAGTTACTTGGGAGGGAGAATTTTTACAGAGGGCAAGAAATGCGACATATCACAAACAGTACCGGGACCTTGACTTTCAACTCGGCAGTAGACTTTTTTTATTTGATAAATATGATATACAAACAATAAGTTGGATCATCAAAGCAAGGGCGGAACTTGTTGACTTAAACTATAAACCGTGGTGTAACGATAAAATATGGTTATGCTCCTTATGCAACATAAATGAAAACGAGACGGTTTACCATTTTATTGCTCGCTGCCCTATCCTAGCCGATATAAGAAATTTGTGCTTTTTCAAACGCAGTTTAAATAGGGGGGAATTTGAACTTTTATTAAATGGGAGAAATTGGTGGAGATTGGATAAATTCATAAAGATTGCATGGAAATTTAGATGGGAATTAATAAATGAATTTAATTTTTAACTGTAACAGTACACAAAATTTTGGTTGGGAAGGGGGGTTACCCCTAAATTCTTGGATGGATTACTATAAATCTATTTATATATGTAAGTAATTTTAATCGTATAGCTGGTGCCAAATTAATTAGTTCTGTAGTCATTTATATTGAATATTTTGTATGATTATATGATTATATATGTATGGGTGCACTGATGGAAGGAAGGTTATATACACACAGGTCTATATGTGTAAATATATGTGACTCATAGTATAATTTTTAACTATATTGTTTTGTTTATGCCAACCCAGCTGACGGTCAAAAAGACCATTGCTGTAAAGTACTCTGTAAAGAAAGAATATTATTAAGTTTATTTCATTTTATTTTATCTTCTATAATTTATTTATTGTGAATTTATTTTATATTTTTTATGGAATAATGTCAAAATAAAGTACTTTTTCTATTCTATTATATTCTATATTCTATTCATAGTACTTTTCCCAGCCCTAAAATGTATGTTATACTTTACAGTCCTAATTGTAGTTATACGATTAAGCAGAAAAGTGTCTTAAATTAATTCAGCGGCCTAGACGGTTACTTTTGGTAGTGTTTAACAACAAAACACATGCCATAGTACTTTTCCCAGCCCTAAAATGTATGTTATACTGTACAGTCCTAATTGTAGTTATGCGATTAAGCAGAAAAGTGTCTTAAATTAATTCAGCAGCCTAAACAGTTACTTTTGGTAGTGTTTAACAACAAAACACATGTCATAGTACTTTTCCCAGCCTTAGGGCATTTATTGTCTGGGCATTGAAAGACAAGAAATTGAGATATTCGGCAAAATACACTGGGAAATCCTCACAATTAACAAATATCATAAACCACCTAACTTATAGAAAGGTTTTGAACCCGAACGGCCATAAAGGACCACCGGGTTTTCACTAATTGGTTCTGTTAAAAGCACGCGTTAATGACATACCTATAAATATAAGTAAATATGTTTTTTTTTCACAAACACTCCCGAAATTACACGCCCTTACTACATGTAAAAAAAAAAGTTTGCTAATGGCCACCTTAGGATCGTCACGTTTAGGGAAACAGGTAATACAAAATTTCCCTAGGCCCTTTAGTGGAACCGACCTTATTAACCTATCTTGTTATTTGTGCTTTAGATAATAGTATTAATACATACAACTGCTATATTATAAATTGCAATTATACAGGATGCCCTCGAAATCTCTGGTCTCCTTTTGTGGATTTGTTCCTGGAATCGAGACAAACATATTTCACAATATAAACATAGGTCAACGGTGCTTACGGTCTGTCTGTATGTTTTTTCACAAAATAATTCATATCTATAGAACGGTTTCACCAATTATTGAGTTCAAACTAGACTTGAAGTTATACCTAATAATGATCTATTATAAACAAAATCAACGATTATATCCAATCATGCGTTTAAAAATGGCGACTGTTAAAAATGTCATACCTAACAAACTAAAAAACCTTTTATTTTGTCAAAAAATTTGAATACATCTTTGTTGTTGCCCTTTTCAATTTCCTAACGGAAAGTGTAATAATCAAAACAATTGGATGAAGGATAATAGTTAAGTTAAGGATTATAACAGCATAATATGTACACACAATATATTGTTGTGTTTACTGTGTTGGTATAAGATGCCGGGTTGAACAAACCGATTATTACACATAACTTAACTATTATCCCTCATCCGATTGTGTTGGCGGTCACACCATCCGATACGAAATGAAAAGGGCTACAAAAATAATTTCTTGAAATTTTTTGTTAAAATGTAGGCCTACGGTTTTTGGCAATTCAGGTTTGAAATTTTCAAACACCTTATTGTATATAATCGGTTATCTTGTAATAGATCATTGTTAGATTACACTTTGTGCAAAGTTTGAGCTCAATCAGTAATATAATTCTCTAGTTAAAAATTATTTAGTGAAAAAACAAATTGGTGGCTATGGGGAAACAAAGCTTGTCCGGACCCATATCTAATTGATTTTTTTTCTCATTCTTATGTGCTGAATCATATCCTAGAATATTGCAGAGTAATTACAAAACATCCTGCATAGGCCTATACTTAAAAATCTTATTAAAACTATGCAAAACATCCCAATATTGTGATTACGTACGCTGTTATTATCTTTAACTTAACTGTTATCCTTCGTCCGATTGTTTTGAAGTTAAAACATCCGATAGGGAATTAAAAGTGCTACAAAAAGGTGTCTTGAATTTTTTTGTTAAAATGTTCTGTTTTTGGGTATATTAGGTTAGAAATTTCCAAACAGTCGCCATTACTAAATGCAAGATTGGATATAATCCTTTTTTTTACCTAAAGTAGATCTTTTTACTTTCTCACTATCCTACTAGAGTATAGAGAAAGTATAAAGTGATCGCAAAAAAATCGATGTTGAGATTTTTGTGAATATATCTCTTTTGGGACTCCCTGAGTCCAAAAAAGTGGTTTTTACAAAATGTCTGTCTGTATGTATGTCTGTCTGTCTGTATGTCTGTCTGTATGTCTGTATGTAGACAAAGCTACAGAGAAAACTATTCGATCGATTTAAAAAAAATTACACCAAACATTTCAATTAGGCCTGTACAGATGCACGAAAAAGGGGTTTGACAAATTTTGAAAAATAACCCCCTTAATGGCCAAAAAACTCCCAAAAAAATCAGTTATTATTTTTTTATAAAAAAAACGGCTCTAATGATTTTGATAAAATTTTGCTTATTTTTAGCGCTTAATGTACCCTACCATATGCGAAAATCGGCATCTAAAAATTCTCGTTTAGGTAATAATAATAATAATAATTTTATTATTAGAAACTCTCCTACTGTAATGTGTTCCTTCTTCTACTTTAATACAATTGTGAAGTCACAGTGAATCTGTTTAGTAATTTAAATGTGAGAAAGTATGTGCCAGTTTCCGTTACCGTTTATTTAGGTATAACTTCATGTCACGTTTGAACCGAATCGGTCAAACCATTCTCTAGATAGATATCAATTATTATTTTGTTAAAAACACATAGAACATACATACAAATAGACGATAAAGTAAGCACCGTAGACCCATTATTATATTGCGAAATATGTTTGTCTCGATCCCAGTAACAAATCCACAAAAGGGGACCAGAGAGTTCGGGGGCATCCTGTATATAATCATATGTAACACAATACAATATAACAATAGTCCCATGTAGGTATATAATGTTTCCATATTTTTCGTTGGAATTACAACTTTTTTTACTAGAACCCCTTATTCTGTACTGAAGAACAAATTAATTCTTTATAAAAACATAATTTATAGAAAGATTGGTTAAGCTATGCCTAAACTCGGTCAAGGTTTGTACCAATGTACTAGGATACTTAGATAACTTTTTTTTTTATTGGAGATGGCATAACAGTTGAACCCAGCCTATATGTATGTATTCACCTTAAAAGTAGGTGGAAATCACTAAATAAAAGTTTTAATAGTAAAATTGAGTTTTGGTGTGGAAAAGTGGGTTTTGTGAGCCCGAACGGTTCGTCGGAGAAATAACCTAAATAGTAAAATATGTAGGAAATTTTATGTTCTTTCATTTTGAATATGCTAGAGAGGTTATTAAAGAATAATTGATAGTTCAGGTAGCCAGGGCGTTAAGACTAACCTAGCCTCTCTTAGTTTTATGACACTAAGAGACATTTTTAAATATATTTTAAATGAGCCTGACGTTTTATCTTTTCGGGAAAATCATTGTTTTTAAAATTCCTTTAGACTTAAAGAAAGCGAACACTATCCCAATTCATATTGCCAACAATTAAAAATAGCGTATGCCTTTTACATTTTAGGAATCTTGATTTTCTTAGTAATAACGATGCCATTTTTTAATTAAGATAATTCATATTACTACTGTTACATATTAATTGTAAACAAGTGAATGGATCAAAACAATAACGAACTTTGTCTAAAAACTGTTTCTTGTTAAATAAGAAAGTTTATGTGTATGTATATATTGAAGCACACTTTAAGAGTGTTATATAGGTAAGGAATTTTTTTTAAAAGTACTAAATTTAAAATGGATGAGTCAGAGGTGGGAGGCACAACAAATTACCTGACGTTAAAGTTGAAGAAGTCCTGGAAAATATTTCAAAGTTTTTAAACAATAAATCGTACTATAGCTATTCAACAACTCGAGCAGAATATTGGAGAACTCAAAAATTCCAATAACTCATTTCAATAACCTATGTATGGTCAAAGTTATAGGCTTCTTTGGCGCAGATGGATAGCACTTTCGTAAAGGATCTTTAATTGTGGTGTCTTATATTTATTTAATTTTAGCAATAATAAATGAATTACAGTACTGTAGTTATTAGTTAAAGCACAAATTTGGTAATTTCCCTAGTTCACAATATTATCCTGAAAACGGAAAGATAGACAGCCAGAGTGAAGTCTAAAGAGGGCTTTATTTTTATTATATAGAGGAACTATATTAATCTTTGTTTTTCTAAATCTTAGGTAGTTGGTTCGAATCTAAATCTCGTTTTTTTGTTTTTTTTTATTAAGCCTAAAGATTTCAATTTATTTAGGAAAGGCTATTTATAATACTAAATTAATTACGATTGTACAAAGAAAGTACGTTTGTTGTTTTTAAGATTCGTGTTAAATAGAACAATGTTGAAAATACAATAATGAGACACCGTGAAAATAATAGAGGTTGCAGTTTTACAAGAACAGAAACCCCCCCCAGCCCACATCCAAAACAGAATCACGGACGCATGTTATTCATAATTATCATCTCATCAGAGAATAATCTATATTTCCGTTCGCACAGTTGGTTTGTTCACATGTAGGCCTATAGGTTACTCATCGACATTTGAAGAATTGTGGCAGGAAGTAGTTCTTCCTTCATTGGAACACACTGAGCATTGAGTTCAGATTTGATAAACGCATTTTTCATGTGACGTTTTACACGAGATTTGAAAATGATTTCCATTTTAAAATGTTAAAGTCGTATATATTGAAAACTTGTTAACCTTATAAAACAATTACAAGAGAGTAAAAACTTTTATTTGTTAATGACGAACAATATGGTATTTATATTTTTACTGTAGCAGTAAAAGAAAATATATTTGAACAGAAAAGGGAAAATTGCATCACAAATATTATATAATTTTAACAACTTGTGCTCTTATGAAGTAAAAATCGGTTGACATTTGATGGTTGGAGAAGTGAGGGGTTGGTTTTGAGATTGTCTAGATAAACATTTATAGTTAGTTATAGAAATTCGAATAAACAATATTAGGTAGTAGCAAATTTAAAAAAAATAGTAGAAATAGGCTGTGGATATCTAGTTATGACCTCATATGCTTAGTAAGGAGGGAGTAATGCAACGTTGTCACATGGTGTGTTTTTTCTACCTGCGCCAATTCACTGTTTATTTTACAATTGGACACAATATTAATATTTTCCCGGTCGCAAATTTGACTACATTTGTATTCAGGAACTTTACAACTATATTTTAAATATTTAATAATGTTTTTAATTGATTAAAAAAATACTATTATTAGGTCTGGAATATGAAGGACAAACGTTTATTTATTGTTTACCTTATTTTTGAGGGTCACTCAAATTATAAAGTCATACTATGCCACGTAAAAGTCAGACTTTTTTATTTCTAGAAATGAATAGAGGTGTAAGTACGCCTTTGATAAGTTATGTTGTTTTTCAGAGACAAGAACCCTTGGATGCCGAGGATCCCCCAAGAAAAAAAAAACAAGTGTTATCCTTTTAATTTACCTTTCTTAACGGAATTAATTCAACAAATCGGTCGGGGAAAACACCCTGGATAAATTGTATTGTTTTACATAAACTGTTGTTTCCTAAGTATTACATGGAGAGAAAATTGCACTTCACCGTCCAGTAGTTCAATAAATCAATGATTTAGGCAACTCAAGACATATATGTAAGCTTAACATTCATTCCATCAACCATGATAATTGATCTGGTGATAATCACCCTGCTTGTCCAGAATTTAGAATAAATTTAGATAGTACTCAACAAAAAACCTTTCAAAAAGGTAAAACTTTCGTAAGTATGACCTTGCGTTTTATTCCCTTTAACTTACTCAACACATTGTTACATTTTCCTTTTCCTTGTATCTGAAGTAATTTAATAAATAAGGCAGCGAAAGCATGAGAAATCATACTGGGGTGGTGGTTGTCTCTGAACACTATTCCAGTGGGCGACATATCACCCCACATTTGATTTATTAATAAATTCCTAAATACTACCATCTTGGAAAAACAATTTTTATTAATAAACCAATAATATAAAATTTATTGAGCATATATTATATTAATAATCATTTCGAAGTTGGATTATACAAAGACTTGAATATAATTTGCATAATATCTTCAACAACCATAAAATAGTATTTAGATTTTTTTAAACGTAAGTGAGCAGTTAAAAATCGAAAATTCAATTTAAAACTTAAAATATTTCTAAAGAAGATAACATGAGCAATATTATTTTATATTTTATTTACAACTTAAAGTTTTTCCAGCTTCAACTACTGCATTTTCTAAGTTTAGACCTTGACTTTTATGAATAGTTATTTCATAACTATTGCAAATTGGAAATTGTTTTCTTATTATAAAAGCATTCCTCATTAATTGAAATTTAGATTCTATACGTTCTATAGAATATTGTCTTTTATTGGTAAGTTCAATTTTAATAGTGTCGACAACATTATTATTATCTCTTGTTACAGAAATAATAGTACCTATTGTACCATTAGCCAAGCCGATAGAAACATCAATATTTCGTCTTATCATAAATTTTGATCCAGCTTTTATTTTAATTACTCTAGCTAATCCTACAGTTCGTGAACTACCCGCTTCATCATTCATTAAAGACTTTATTCTTTTTTTTTGCATATTCTTCGCTCGAATTGTATCTTCGGCAACAAGCTCAATTTCCTCGGTATTAATTTTTTTTAACATAGCATCTTTAAGGTATCGCACATTTGATTGGTACCTACTTTGCCAACATTATTTGATGGCAAAGTATTTAGAAAGTTACAAAGTTAAGATATTTGCACTTAAAAGTTTAAATACATGATTACGCATTAAGGAATATGTATAAGTAATATTTTGCGGATCATGACCAAATACTAATGAAGTGGCAAATGCTATCGCGAAAACGCCACAATCAACTCCATTAAGTTGCTGGGCTACAGAAGGAAATATAATCTTTTTCATTTTTGTTAAAATAAAATGGTTAAAGCTTTTTCAAAAAAATTTTAAAATCTGCATCTAATGTATCAGATTTTGAAGAATCATAAATATGTAATAACTTACCATCGTAATAGCTACATAACCAATGTTCAGAATTAGAAAACAAAATTTGAATATTTTTTTCACCCTCAGCCATTGGTTTGATTTTTGAAAGAACTTGAAGTCTTCCGGTATGTTGAGGCTTGTAAATAGTAAACCGTAAAAGTAGGTTATGAAATCTTTCAATATGATAATCATTTAGACGTCCTCCATTTTTTATGATATTATAATCACAATTGATCATTGAATATTGAAGATGCCAAGAAGGAATTTGAATTAAATGAAAAGGAAAGTTTTTTTATAGAACGCTCTCTAAATATACGTAAGAGAAATTGTCGCATATAATTATTATCACAGTTATATCGCACATAATCTGGTCTAATACCATGTACAAGAGATGTCGCAAAACCAATTGCGAATATACCACAATCACACTCACTCTGAAGTTGAACTTCAGGCCACTTTATAGTCTTTCCAGATTGAAAATAAAATGTGTATAATTTTGGCAAAACTAATCTATAAATGACTATGATCTTTCTTTTCATTTAATGAGTCATAAATATAAATAGTTTCAGTGTCAAAAAAACTGCACACAAAGTGACCTCTGAGCATGTCATCATCTGTTAAAGGCCGAAATAAAATTTGAATTATAGATCTATCAGGAGAAGCGGGAGTAATCATATCATAAATTTGTAATTCTTCCATTCCTAAGAAATCAGTATTAAAACATTCTTTTATTAAATCGCTGAAGCGCTGTATATGTTCTACACCTAAATATGCATCTTTGTTAATAATAATACGTTCAAAATCTTCGTCACCAAAATCAACAGCCATGCTAAAAATTTCTGTAGTCTTGTTTACTTTTTTTTTTCTTTCACAAAAATAATATTTCTTTTCGTAAGTATAGTATAATAAGTAAATTTCGAATAAATTGTTATTTCTTTTTGTGCAATATATATTTTTTTCTTTTTAATGATACTTATATAAAATTTCATACTTTTATACTTTTATATAATTTGATTCTTACGTTAAGTCTAAATAGAATACCGAAAATTTCAAAAACTACCACGATGTTTATTATTTCTTCCTGTCGCCCTTATAAAAAGGTACCTGTGAAGAAAAAATAAAAATGGTCGATAAAATACGTAAATTCTCGGGTGGGGATAAGTAAGGTAAACTACTGGTTTTCTTGTAGAAGTATATACCTGCTAGAAAAAGTAATTTGTAGAATTGTGGGGTCCATTGTGTGGTGATTACACCGACAATGGGTGATGCGCGCGCAGATAGCCCCGACGAAACGGATGGACTATTATTTATTTAATTACTATTTATTATTTCAGAAGTTGTATAAATGTAAAGTTATTTAAAGTCAGTTTAGTATTTCAATATATTTTTGTAAAGATTTGACCTTCGATAAGAATAGTGTTTTAGATTGTCAATCAATCGCTTATCAGCAGATAAGATGTATGGTAGGATGCTAACAGACATAAATATCTATCTCATGGCTCTAAGCCAAAGAAAATATGATCAACTAATTCTAATCTTTCTGCTGCCTAATTTAAAGTAATGATTACGTTCTGATTATTCAACTAAAATCACTTGCATTTATTTTTTATATTTATAGCCATGTATGTATATTTGAATTATTATGTATGTCTATATATGTATTCACAGGTATTTCGGCATAACCTT
The DNA here is from genome assembly GCA_963513935.1 of Aphrophora alni. Lineage (NCBI taxonomy): Eukaryota > Metazoa > Arthropoda > Insecta > Hemiptera > Aphrophoridae > Aphrophora > Aphrophora alni. The sequence continues at coordinate 20,409,834 of OY740773.1, read as the reverse complement.
ACGACAAAAACTTGTAATATTTAACCAAACGACTTTTTAACCAAACCGAGCTTTTTTTTCCGTTCTGGGCTGTGAAAGCCACCTTCAGAAGCCTCACCGGCGTCGACCTAAAGATCTTTTGCCGCCCCAATTTCCTTCCTACACCCAACTAGTGATACCCGTCATCCTTATGAAGGAACAGATACTACCAATAGGGTTATCTAGGATGGTTTCCATCTCTTTCCCTGGCAGGCCTAGAGAGTATAGCCTGGCTCGTCCTAATGCCTCACACTCTAAAAGAATGTGTTCTGCGGACTCTTCAGCCAAACCACATTTCCTGCAAGTATTGTCTGCAGCAATCCCTATCCAGTGTAGATGTTTTCTGAGGTGACAGTGGCTCGTTAAGAGCCCAACCACCCACCTCATGTTATCCCTTCTGAGAGAGATGAGTTGTTCAGCATGTTTCTTGCTTGGTCTAAATAACCTTTTTGCAAGTCTACTAGTGGTTGAATTCGTCCAGGCCCTATTCATCCCCTCCCGTATCCACGTATCAACCGCTGCTCTGGCATGTCCATAGGAGATCCCGAACACCGGTTCCGGGCCCACGAAAGGGGATTCTGAACCTGACCTGGCTAATTCGTCTGCTCTCTCATTACCATCAATACCTGAGTGGCCAGGAAACCGAGCTTACTATTTTGATGAAATTATTTTTATTTTACATTATTTAGAAATTACACCGCGACTAATTACAACCGACACTTTTTTTATTAGCATACATTCTTTCTTCGGCGACTTACCCGAATTAACGCTGAATCCGAAATACGTTTACTAAATATTGAACAAAATTAATTTGTTTTCCCCCAAAAATTATAATAGTAATTCCAAATTAAATTATAACGTTACGCATCTCTTTTATTTCTACCTAGGATATCCCACTTAATTACTGACCTAGACTGCGTCGCTCGAGGTCAGATTATGACTTCCTTCTTTCGTTTTGATTTGACCAGCATGTCAATTTACGGTGGGAGACCTATCCCGGAGGGCCCACCCTTAATATGTAACGGGAAATTAGGGGAACCTCGGGACTCACAGTCCCAAGACTGAAATCCCAAAATTGAAGACAATATTATGTATTTTTATAATATATATGTTAGCCATATGGTGAGAATCGAAGATGCGTGCGCACACATACTCGCATCCAGCGTTAATACGGGAAGCGACGAATGAATTTTTTGGCTGAAGAAAAAAAAAATTTTGTCGGTAAACCGTCAAATCAGAACTTTAACTTAATATAACTTAATAACTAGCAAATATAAGTGAAATATTATTCTTTTAATGATAAACTTAAACGTTTTTCTTACATCTTATAAGTTCAAGGGGCTTTTTGAATTTAAAAACAGTAATAAACTAGAAAACTCGCGTAAAATTCAATGTATATAAGGGTGGTGGTTCGCCGACCATACTTACATCTGGCGGCTATTGCCGCCCTCAATTATGTTGTTTTACGATTACGATGAGAATTTTTAGTCTACGATGAGATCTAGTTCATAATAATAGGTCATTAGAAGAGTGTAGATCAATATGTAAACTGAACACCTCTACAATAAGAATATCACTTCCTTATTTTTTTATAGTCATTCTGTTCAATATAATGCGGTATTGTTAATTGTTAGTGTGAAATACATGAAAAATGTATAGTGCAGCCCGGATTTTACACGCGAAAGGCAGATGTGGTTGGAGCGGAAGTGACGGGGGAGGGGGGGAGGTCAGTCAAAATAACAAACACCTCCAAAAAAAACGCGCGAACATCGATCTCTCAAAAAGTCGTGAATATGTCTAAGGTATAAACCAGGCATTTGTAAGGTCGCAATAGTGGTATCTTTATATCAAGCACCCAAAATGCCGCTAATGCGTTTAAAGTATAAGCCAGGCACTGGAAAGGTCGCAATAGTGGTATCTTTATATCAAGCCCTCAAAATGCTGCGAATGCGTTTAAAATATAAGCCAGGCACTGGAAAGGTGGTAATTGTATACACGGTATAACATTTATACTCAGGCACCCAAAAGGTGGCCTTTACGTCTGATCGTATAACCGCTCCAAGGTCAGGAATCGCCAGGCACTCAAAAGGTCTTATACATGTATATATATATATATATATATATATATATATATATATATATATATATATATATATATATATATATATATATATTGTTATTATCGGTCATTTGTTTACAAATACTATAAATAATAAACATTATCTTAATAACACAATACAATAACCTCTAATGTTAATATATTATGTTACATAATGAAATGTAACAAACCCAATATTATATTATGTTTTTGGGTGAAATTACATAATGATCAAAAAGTTAAAGAACTATAAAAATAAACACTTTCTTAAGGAATGTAACATACTGACCAACTTACTTTATTTTAAACATAATTTAGTTATCAAAAGATGTTTCATAATATTTAAATATAAAATGTACACATAGATATTTTTCTAATGACTTTAAAGTGTTTCTTTTCAATATAACTTTTCATACAACTTCTCTCTCTCTCTCTCTCTCTCTCTCTCTCTCTCTCTCTCTCTCTCTCTCTCTCTCTCTCTCTCTCTCTCTCTCTCTCTCTCTCTCTCTCTCTCTCTCTCTCTCTCTCTCTCTCTCTCTCTCTCTCTCTCTCTCTCTCTCGTAGCTATCGAAAACAAATTCATACGCACACAATTGCATACACACACCCAATTAACCCATTCACTAGTGATAATTATTTTAATTAGTGTAATGTATTGAAGAAGTACACCAACAATAGTTAGTTTTTTAAAAATGGTTTCTGAATAATTTACAAAATGTATATCCACTTGTAAATTCTATAATATTTCCAGGTAAACGCTTGAAAAATAGAGCTAAACATACATGATAAAAAGGTTTAGATACAGAAACATTTAATTCATTCTGATTTTTAAATATTTTATACAAACTAAATACAAAATATTTTTTTTTTTTAAATTACTTTTGCATTTATTATTTTAATCATAATTCAAACTTTACTTTGTATTGCAATGATAGTTTTCCACTTTTTCGTTATCTCATTTAGCCTATAAAATAATTTTATTCTCAACTAATAAAATAATGTTCGAATATAAAAACGTCCAGCAAAATACCTATATAAAAAAATAGTAACTGCACAAAGACTGTATTTATTTTAGCTTACTGTTATTGTTATTAATCTTAATTGCAATAATATATTTACAAAAATAAAAGATCATACCGGGTTTTTTTTTAATTAAGAAGAAAAAAAAAACAACATTATTAAACGGATCATTTTAATAAATAAAATTAAAAAATGTGTTAACAAAATATTATTATTATTTCCTATAAAATATATTCAATTAAATAATAAGTAGTAATAAATTCTGTCTTACCTTAATAATTGCATGTAGGCGAAATAGAACTCAAAACATCTTCACAACAAACTGTATTAGAAAATATAGAATAAACATGTGTTGAATAATATAGACAGTCACAGATTTGAAGGATCAAGCAAGAGACTCGCACGTGTATGACAAAAATGAAACATAAGCAGACACTTATCTAGGTAGAAGGCGGAAACCGATGCTTACGACTTGGCAACGACGTAGGAGCCTAAACATCCTTATCGCTGATGATAATATTCGCTTCGGATGCTAAATGTAACTGTTATAAACAGGATGTAGAATATCCTCAGCTTGAAAGGAGTTAAAAATGATATGTCAGTGCACGTAAAAAAAACGGATTTTAATTTTGGAAATTTTAAGAAATAAATATAAAAACATATTGTGTAATACTAACATTTAGATATATACTCCACACAAACACAAATATACTCTTCAATTAAAGAAAGTGTCAAATGTACGTTTTTTGAAAGGAGGGCAAATTGTTAGCGGGATGAATATATATATATATGCACCAATATTTGCTTACTTTGCGATATAATTATATATCAAGACAGGTTTGGCCAGTAGCTATATATATACACACATAAACACCTGGCCAAACCTTATATATATATATATATATATATATATGCGCAAAGTTGCTGCGGTGGCGTTAATACGTAAGTACCTAAATTAATTATTTTTTAAACCAAATTTGTGATTCCATATTACATCACAGCCTAGATTGGATAGTTGCTAGTCTGAAATACCTGTTGTGTACAACCCAACTTTCCAAATCTAAAGTGTATTGTTTCTATGCCTTTTTTCTCTCCATTCTTATATCTCTTATTATTTATTTTACTAAAATTAATTTCAATCTTAAAAATAATGTTTTCTTTTAAACATTTGAAAAAACAACTTCCTGTTTAAAAAAAAAAATTGTTGAGTAATTTTTCACATTTATTTATTTATTTATTTAGTGTCACAACATTACATGATATAGCAAAAGTCATAACAAACAGGTGATTTTGTCAACAAAACAAGAGTGGATGGAGAACCTTATAACTTATAGTAATAATACAAACACAAAACTTTAAAAATTCATTTAAATATTCCACAACACTGTAATAAGCCCTTGTTATCAAAAATTCTTACACATATCTAATACTATTCATTTTTTTTAAGGTACTGATAAAGCTTATTGAACATTTTTGTACCTACATAATCACTAGTTTTCTCCACTATATTCAGGCGATGTTTACCAACTGGGAGTTAGTTTAGTTCCTGGTTTCATATTGTTGGAAATTGTTTCATATTCATTAGAAATTTTTGTAATGTAATAGGCATTATAAAATGTACAACGATAAATATGTCGACAGTTTCATACACTTAAAAATTGGTTTACATTAATTAATTTTATTCAAATGACACATGGAACGGATTTATTTTTTCTGTATTTTAAAAATTAAACCATCCCTGTTGCAGTTCCCTGAAGCAAAATGCTAAATTGCACGACTGAACCATTAGTCTAGTTTTTTTAACTCTTCTGCAATTTCTGAAATCAGTCATTTGGAAATATAATGTATTAATTTATTTTGACAATATTTTAAAATATAGTTTTCAGTTAAAAGTTTTGTCATTATAAAGCCAATATTGTCATTTCCACAAAATTATGTTCAATAAAATTTATGTTTCAGAGGAAATGATGCGCGAAATATTTGGGCGCTGTGGAGAATTGCTTTCATTTCGACTTAGCAACAAGAAATTTTGCCATATAAGATTTGTACATGAAGCTTCTGTGGATGCTGCTCTATTTTTTTCAGGTTAGTAAATTGCTCTTCAATGTAAAGAAATATATTTAGTAGTATAAGTTCATTTTTCTTCTCTCTTCATTTAATCTTACAAAATGAATTACAATTAATTAATTAGAGAGAGAGAGACTGCTTTGAAATAAAACGTATAAATAAATAAAAACCTACAGGAAAGCATTCGCTAACTAATATGTAAATAAAAGTTTTCTCTAAATTATTTTTGGTAAAATGTTAAGGGCCTCCAAAGTACAATGCCTGTATAGAAGATACCCTTACTTAATAATAGGGAAAAACTTGTATTACATGAAGACATAATATATACAAAAAACTAACAACTCCTTATAGCTTATGTAGGCCTACACAAATTTGAAAAAGAGTACAAAAATAATACTATACAGGGTGATTCACGAAGTTATCCCCACACTTATACAGCTCATTCTACAAGTAAAAATAATGAAAAAAGTTCATATAAACATAGGTCCGGAATTGCTTCGTAAGCGAGTTACGGCTAGCGAAAGATTTCGCTCAAAATTTATTACCTTGGGTGAAATGAAGACTTCCTTAAATTCTGGGAAGGCAAATGAAGGGCCAAATTCAGAGATTTCTTATAGTTTTTGAGCTGAAAAATCGAATAAAACTGGTCCTAAAACTGAACCTCCCTTAGTTTTTAAGATATCCCCTGTAAAACACCTGAAATAGGGGTTGAGAATCACTTTTTTTTACATTTGACCTACAATAACGTCGTTAAATAGGTAATAAATACATAAAAAAATGTTTCATAATAATGAAATAAATAAATAAATTTTAAAACAGTATTAACTGTTAAAATTTGTAAATAACAATACCATTTTTAATAAAAATAAGTATTAACTATTTATAAAATGAAACAAACATGTTTCATTCCTGTTTACTAATCACCAAAATGCAGAATAATTTTTCTAATATTTTTTTTTTTTATTTCCTAAGTTGGCAACATAACAGCTGATCAACAATGGTATTCTTTTCTGATGTGTTTAAACTGTGTATTAGTAGTGTTTAAATGTAAGTTATACGTAGAAGAATATTGGTTTCTGTGAAGTGTTCTAATAATACACAAGTTTACAGTGAGTTTTAATTAGATTAGTTTGTGAAATAATGCCTTACTTATTTACAACAGAGGAATATGCTGATATGGTTTTCATTTTGGGTGTCTCTAATGGTAATGCTAGAGCTGCTGCACTAAAATATGAACTGCCTTACCCTAATAGGAAGATTCCAGATCCTAAAACAATTAGTGGAACTTTCCGTACTCTTCGGGAAACAGGATCATTACCTAGTATTCGTACAAATTATGAACGTGCTGTCCAACATGACGATGCTATTGTTATTAATGCTGTTTTACACAGTCCAGGAGTAAGTACACGACGTCTTTCTAGACGGCTAGGAGTTTCACAGTCGATCGTGTGGAGGACACTTAATAAGAACAACTTTTATCCATTTCATCAACAAAAGGTTCAGCATCTACATCCAGGGGATGGTCCGCTTCGCTTGTAGTTTTGCAACTTTTTGAATAGGAATCAACAACTCTACAAGCGTATTTTGTTTACGGATGAGGCACAATTTACTCGAAATGGTGTCAACAACTCGCACAATGAACACTCATGGGCAGAAGAAAATCCTCATGAGGTAGTGGAACGGAACTTTCAATACCGATTTAGCGTCAATGTCTGGTGTGGCCTCTTGTACAATCGGCTGATTGGACCATTCATATTACCTGGACGCCTAAATGCTGAATTCTATCTGCATTTCCTTCAAGAAGAGTTGCCGCAGCTGCTAGAGGATGTTCCTTTACATCTTAGACGACATTTGTACTTCCAGCATGATGGAGCACCTCCTCACTTTTCACGTGCCGTGTCCACTCACTTAAATCAACAATTTCCTGGACAATGGATTGGTCGTGGAGGGCCTCACTCTTGGCCACCAAGATCACCAGATCTATCTCCATTAGATTATTGCCTCTGGGGATGGATGAAAGATAATGTCTACAAAAAAAAAGTTAATTCTCGTGAAGAATTAGTTGCCCGTATTATGGATACAGCTGAGCAGATAAAGAGAAGTCCTGAAAAATTAAGAAATGCAACAAAAGCTGTCCACAAACGAGCTTCGAGATGTATTGATAATGACGGCCTCATTTTTGAACATGTGTTATAAAAAGGTGGGTACAGTTGGCCCAACCCAATTTATTTTTCTTAAAATTATTAATGTATTATTTTGAGCTATCTTCTGTTTTTCCACTGTAGACTTCAAATTTCAGGACATAACCAGTTGCAGAGTCACACACTGCATACAACTTTTTACCATACTTGTTTGGCTTATTTTTATTATAAACCCTGAATCTGACTCGGCCACGGAAGCCACAAGTTCCTTCATCAACAGTCAGGTTTTCATGTGGATATTATGAGTCTTACATGACTACAAGAAGGTGGTTTATATATGGCCTAAGCTTTTGTAGTGGATCGTGACCTGGTTGGTTGTAGGGTATTGCGGTGCTGTTGTAACTTACGTGAAAATTCGACAATATTGCCAAAAACCGGTCCCTGGACATAACGGAGGCAGCATAGACAGTTGAAATGAACTTATCTTTTACCCAATAATCTCTCAGCCTAAACTTTTTTGTAACACATGTGTAGAATTATTGAAAAAATAAATATACTTCATGCAGTTTGACTGTTGACCACTTTCCCCAAATACTGTTCTTCTTTAAATAGTTTTGTCTCCTTTGCTTGTCTATTATAGATTTCGCATATTTATTAGTCTCTATTTTAAAAAGTTTCACTAGAGACTCTGGGAAAAACAAGGAAAAAATATCAAATGGACTAGATGTCTCATCAATGGCAGCTTTGATGCCACTAAACTCATCAAAGATAGACAAATTAGGCTGTGAGTCACTTACCGACCAACCAAGTTCAAAATCAATAGGTATTTGGGACCTTTTTCTTTTAGGCCTATTTAAGGGACATGGTAAATTTACTGAGCTGGTTGAAGGCTGAGCATCGTCGTAACTTTAGTCATCTTCAAAATCTTCATTTGGGTCATCCACATCGTCCTCTAAATCACTTAGGTCTAAGGTTGTCACTAAAAAGTCTGGATCGTTATTGTCATCGATTTGACCCTCATAATCAGAATCAAAAATCGGTTCATTCACATTTTCTCTCAAAATGTCACTAATTGAATTATTTCCATCACCTTGGCCTATGTCTGGCTCGGATTCACCATCAGATTCATCAAACAATAGATCACGAATTGTATCACTTTTCAATACATCTTCTGCCGTATTTTGTAAACTATAACTAAAATATTTATATATACAAACACTAAAATACCGGCCTAACTAAAATAAACTAAAAGATTACTTGTATAACTCAAAAAGTATTTAGTATCCAAGAACAACACCAACCAAACAACCAATCTTAATTACTCAGTCAGGCACTTTGCAGTAAACAGACGTCTGCTGCGTTCCTCGTAGACGTGTTACATTGCCTAGCAACAGCTTCATAATATTTTTATTTAGTCCAAATCAACAGCACAGACTATTCGAAAATCAAAGACATACAAAGATAAATAACCAATGAGCTATACAAAAGTGCCGAAACCAGAGTATATGCTGACATCGCGATCATATAGAATTATATAGCGAGGCCCGATGTATACTCGGGGTTCGGTGGCGAGCACCGGCGCGTCTGCCCGACCTATACTTGGGCTTAGGCTTCAAAGTGTTAATTGCATGATTAATATGGTTTATTTGAACATTTACCATTGTTTGTTTATTACAAAAAATAATACACAATGTTTTAAGAGTGTAGATGAAATATAAATATATTTAATTGTTTGTGTTTCACATTTTATACCAAAAATGCACCGGAAACACCCAAAATGTTAATACTTTTCAAAAATCACAGCTTGGTTTCATAATTATTCAAAACCATATTCTTCACCATTTTAATTCAATTTTTAAATATTTCAGGTTTTAGAATGTGCATTGGCACAAATACAGATGCACCAAATACAGGGAGGTTGCATGTTGATTATGCAAATGCTAGAGATGACCAATATGAATGGGAATGTCGGCAGAGACAGTTACAACGAGAACAGCGCCATCGTGATCAAATGGAGAAAGAACGTTTTCATGTACCATCACCTCCACCAGTGGTACATTACAGTGATCATGAAGCTAATATAGTATCTGAAAAAATCAAGAGTAAGTATATTAAAAAAATTAAAACTATACTATCACCTCAGCTCGTAAACAGCTTAGGCCTGCTATGAGAGTCTAGGGTAATGTGTGGTTAGCATATCGAAGTTACTGTTGATGTTGTTTTAGTTTCCTCAATCAGAGTTTGCTAACAATTATTATAACTTCCCAATTTTTGTCACGATGCTGCATCGTCATTGTAAATATTTACACCAACACAATTATACTCTGAACCTATCACTTACAGTAAGTTTATTCATTTTATTAACGATATAAGTGATGTTGTACAATGTATAGAATCTGTATATAACCTGTTGTACAATGTATATGTAAATAATCTGGACATTTGATTAAGAACAAATGATTGATTTAAATCTACAGAATTAAATTATAAATAGTAGAGCCATGTTGGTCTAATGGCGAGTGATCTCGCTTTGTGTAGGTCTTGGGTTCAATTCAAGTAGGGGCTCAAAAAGTTATGATGTTGACTCAGTACCATGGAAAAGTGGAAATTTACCATTGCTAGCGAATACTGGTTGCAAACGCTAGAATTACGACAACAGGAATTCAATAATAGCCACTTTATATGACTTAGTACAAACCCTTGTGTATCATAAAATTCCATGATTGAAAACGGAAGTCTGTGGCATTGGTGGTGATAACATACGAATATTTAAATCCTATCTTTTTGGTAGGCAATGAATTGTTATCATCATTAACATTAGACAATTTAAAATAATTAGTCTTAGGTCTGGAGGTCCATAGGGTTTGGTACTTTGTCCTATTGTGTTTTTGGTCATGATAAATGATGTGGTTGGTTGTTGTGCAAAAGTCAATGGAGATAACACAACAATATTGTCGGCAGTAATGTTGAGCACTGACAAGGTTAGGACAGGAGTCTATGGACTAGTTGTCCAACTGATTTGTAATTAATGGTTTTTTTATAAATAAAGACAAAACATTGACAATTAATTTTGTACAATAACATTTAAGCAATTAGAAACATGCTACAATAATGATGTTTGACTGTAATTATGAAATTTTTGGAGTTTCTTGTGTGATGTTTGTTCTATGAAGTTGAGGTGTTAAGGGGGTTTCTAAACTGTCTGATATCTCAGGGCATTTTACCCTGCCTTTATGAGACGTTTAGGCACCATCTACTCTAAATTTATCATGTGGGTTTGTATTGAGTACCAATCATGTCTGGGTAACTCTGGCAGACCAAAGTCACACCAGATTCACGCCAGCCTTGATGATGTTATTAATTACAATCATCCATATTACTATTATGTGTTAATGTAACCTAAGTAAATTACCTCGTAGTTACATGAAAGAGATCTGACTGAACTAGGCTTCACAAAGTGTGTCATTAATCACCATAAATTTACATTTTGACTACTACTTAACAACTAATGCCGTCTTAAAACTTAAGTATAAGGGACTGGTTAAACACAAGATGTCATCTGTTGGTTGAAAGATGACACTGCGTGGTTTTTATGATCAGAAGTTCTAGTCCAGGGTTCCCTATTTTTCATACCACTTGTTCAAGAAGTAAAGGATCCCGAAAGTTTTGATCTTTTCGACTACACCAATTACGATTTGAGATAGAACATCATCACTTAGAACGTTTGTAGCTGGAAAATGACCAAATAATCAGGGAATGAATTAACAAACCGAGAGTTTCATCACAAGAAATGTGCACACTATACCAAGTCAGTCTACTCACGGCAATGTGTTCTGCTTACCTTTTCTCATTTGTTTGAGCTTGTCCAGTAGGTGGTGGACTCTAGTGACCAAGTCGTAAACTCACCACACAATTATTAGATTTAAATAGTAAAAATAGTGGGTGAATATAGAAATAGTGTGAAAAAACCATTGTCACACATTATCTTGAGAACAGATAATCTGAATGACTCCAATTTAAAAAATAATATATGTGTTAATGAATAATTGATTGTTAAAAACTCTTAAAGGGAGAGTCTTCAATATTATAATTTAGTTCTAAATTTATTACCATTTAAAATTATTATTAGATTTAATATAACTTGTAATATGTACATAGTTTTGAGTATTAAGGTGGAATTTGATATTGTTTACTTTATAATTTAGAAAAAAAATATATATATATTGGTTGATTTATGAAACATTGATTTATCTATGGTGTTTAAGGAACTGAGTTCATTTAAAAAAATATATTTTTACAGCTGATGAACATTTTTCCAAAGCTGTTGAGATTGTGATAACCTGGTTAGACAGAGGTAGTTGCAATAAACGCAATACAAATATCTTTTATTCTATGATTCAGTCTACCAATTCCCATGTCCGCCGTCTTCTCGCAGAGAAAGTTACATATGAAGAGGAATTTCAAAGAGCTAAAGAAACAATGAAAGGTCATATGCAGGGACTACTAACACAATGTAAGTAATTTTACAATTTGTATTTGTTGTAAAATAGAATAGTCTTGACGTCACTTTTAAATTTTATTAAAGTTTTTTTTTTTTATTATTTAACATGTTTTAACATGTCTTTTATTTACGAAGTATAGACAAGTATGGGGTGACTTTGGATGCTATAATAATCAGAGGGGCAAAATAAATACAATTTGGAAAGTTGAATATATTAAGGGTTGTTTGCAACAATAAGGTATAACCCTGGTTTAAATTAAAAAATTTTGGTTCCATCCACATTTAATTTTGGTAAGATTAACTTGAAATTAAAATTAAAATGCTGAGCTTGTGAAGAGTTTACTAGGGTAATATAAAACCAGAACAAACAATACCAAATCTCCACATCAAATAAATAATGTGTATTTAACAGTTATTCTTTATTAAAATCCATTTTAAAAACTTGTCATATTTCCACAGTCTGGCAAATGTTATTAGTGAGATCAGAGTCTATATACCGTACCTTCTTTCAAAAATATAATTTTCTTCTTTTTTTTTATTATGAAAACTGGTTGGAAAGTAATGTCTGTTTGACTATAAGTAAAACTGAGACATAGATACAGAAACTTTATTATATACTTCTTAAAACTACAACTTTCACTAAAATCATCATTAAATTTAGGCATTTAACACAACAATGGACCAGTTTTGAAATCCTTTCTTTATAAAATTTTGCCGACTGGGATTTATCCAGGCTGTCGCAGCATCTTGAAGTTTTTTGTCATCATCAAAGTGCTGGGACCCATGTCACTTCTTCATTGCATGAATAGGAGAAAATCACAAGCCAAATCTAGGCCTTACAGCGGATATCAAAGAAGTCCGATTTGAGTTTTTGATAACAGAATGTTTTGTTTGATAAATATAAATTTCTTCCATTCTGTTTGCAGAATGAAATTCAGAATATTCGAAGCACAATAGACATAATCTGTAAGCATAATAGTTAGAAAAAATCTGTAAAGCAGATTTAGGTGTCAGACAAGATGCATACATTTTCATGCAGAAGAGACAAACAATGAACAAGAACTGTATCAATGGTTACAAGTTTGGCATCGAGATTAGATGTACAGTACATGTAATATAAAATTTCTATCCAGTGGTCTGATTAAAGAATATAGCTTATATCTTTTGTCTCTTTAGGTCAATTTAGCCATCTGTATAGATCTTTACATAGGTACATTGTATTTATCATTTCAAGTGTCATCTAGTGAAGTTAGATTCACTTCTTTTTTTTAACCTTATCGGGTGGTTCAGTTTAGATCTGAGCAGCACCCGAAAGCATGAAGTCAATGTGATAAATAAAATTAAACTTTATTTTAAACTGCCTGAAATTTGGAGTCAAATTTGTGTACCTAATTCTTATTAGGTTGTGGATGGTGACCATCTCTTAAAGTTGAGATCTATACGTGTCTTGTTCTTTATGAAGTTACTTTGCACATGTACATAAAGCCAGAATAGACAGTTTTAAAGCCAAGAGTTTTAGTTCTGGGGATTTTATTATAACACATTTATTCCAGAATTGCTTGCAAGAGTGTCTGGAACTTAGAGCATATTTATCCTTTAAAACAAAGTTTTCCTTGAACTCTATTATTTCCTTCTGTAGGATTTGTTACAGTTGAAATAATCTGTCACTTCACTGGTCGGAAGAGCAATTAGGTTTAAAAGAAAACTGTTCAAAATTTACACAATGTCCCCAATTTTATGAAATCTGTAAATATTACTTCAAATTCTGATTTAAACTCCATCATAAAATTTCCAAACTGGCTGATGTTAAAACCCTCATTACTAGAAAAAAACTGACGATGTTTACAACTGAAAAAAAATCCAGTTTAGTTTGACTTAAATTATATATATATTTCTAACCTGTTTGACAGACAGTTTATTCTTATCTAACTGTGAAATGAAAACCTAAAGGTGGACTTAAACAATCTTTTACTTTCTCAGATATATGTAGTATAGAGAAAGTTATGTGGTGGGTCAAAAAATCAATGTCGATTTATCCATTCTGAGGTCCATTTAGAGGATATATCTTCCAAGTTGAAAAAAGTGGTTTTTAGAATAAAATCCGTTTGTCGTATGAGCTCTACAGCTCAAATGTTGGACCAATTTTAATCAAGTTTCATAAGTGACCATATCTTGGCCTTTTTTCATTTTTTTATCTGGATATAAAAACAAAAAATTAATATTTTCTCAAAATGGATTCTAACAATTTTGATCAAAGTTTGCTGAAGTTTAGCCTTTTAGGGCCTAAAAAAGAATACGGGTTTATGAGTTATAGGTAAAAAAAAACAGAAACATAAAATCTGCTGTCTCTACTGATTTCATTCAAATTTTGTGAAATGCGAAGATTAATATCCCGGACCTGTGTGGAAAATTCGTAAGTCAACAAATACTACAGTTCAGGAATAGTTGGCAAAACACAAAAATTAACTTCATCTACCGTCACTAAAAGGTCAATTTTATTCACATACGATTCATCCTAAGGATGAATTTATGACATAAGTGAAAGAATTCTTTATTTAAATATAAAAAGATTTGTTCAAAGATTGTGTCCATAGTTAATTTTCATTTTTTATTAACAACTACTGAACTCACGTTTTTCATGACAATTAGTTTTGTGGATGGGTGAGTAAGAAAGTTTGTGTACCATTTATTTTAATGATGTTTTACTCAAATACAGCAGAGCCAAACTGTAATTGAGTCAAATTTTCTTCTTTTTTATTCAAAGATACTGGATAATCTGATAATGAGAGGTGAAGCTAATTTTTGTTTATAAGATTTTGTGACAGGCAAAGTTGCTGAAATTGGTCTCCGGAGAATCCACAATTAATTATTGTAAGCTGAGGGTTTTTCTATCATAATTTAATCTACTGTGCTTTAAAATTGAACAGGGTGGCTAGTGACCCTTTAAACATGGAAAACATGGAAAATCGGAATAAATCTGAGAATTTCACTTTTCTGGAAAAATCAGCGAATTTTGTTTGAAATCAGGAAAAACTTAAATTTGACAGACAGAATGAATGATTTGTAAAACAGAGAATAATACAAATTCTCTGTAAAGGTAATTCAGAGTAAAGGTACAAATAAACATTAGAGATATAAGCAGATGCATATCCAGTCCTTTAAAAAGAAATTACATTAGGAAATGAATGACAAAAATAATTCGATAGAAGGGAGAGATGGCAGATTGGATTTGTCATGTTCTTGAGAACTTTTCCTCTCTTTCTCTTGTTCTATAAAACAATGCTGGTTTTAGGAGTATATGTTTTTTGATGTACTGAATTAGGGGAGCGTTGTATTATAATTGATGTTGTACATAAACAATGAAAAGTTATTTCTTTGTAGGTTATATGTAAAGTTTGTAGACTTATGTTAAAATGTTGTTAATTTAATTACAACTGTATCAAAAAGTGGAATATGTATACTTTAATAAATTAATATCTCTTGTTTAGTAATTTAGTATTAAATAAAAAGTGTAAAAACGGGGCTATATAATAACGTAATTATGTTTCTAATTGACTTCCAGTAAGTTCAGGGATTTAAATAGATATTTTGATAAGTCTAATTGAACAAAAACTACGAAATACAACTTAATATGATCCATTCCTTCTTACATTTTAACGACAAATGTTTCTGCATTATTTTCAGCATTTGACGGTGGGTACAGTATTGAAATATAAAGTATTACTTTATCTATTCACTCTTAAAAATTAACTTTCACACTAAATTAATTTTATCAATTGACTAAAATAAAATGAAGTGGTTGTATATCTTTCCTAGGATTGGTCAGGGATAAAATGAATTAGTTATGGAATTTTATCAGATCTTATCACTAGCCACCCTGATTGACGTAAATAATTGTTGGACAATGGAAATGGAATAAGGTAAGATGCAATCTTTTTTTATCGAAGAAGAAATTATGTTGGGAAAATTTTTCCTCTGGAAATGAAAATTATATTTATTGCACAATTCCTGGAATAAGAGGAGCTGTTGGTATCTTGCTAGGTATGTATGTTTGCTTGCTTTGAAGCACCTCAGCCTCATGGTGTCAGAGAGATATGTGATATAGTGTTATCCCAAAACAAAAATTCAATCCTATGCCGTCGGATTCCATTTTTACTCATTACAGACAGACGGTCTAAGACTTTCAGATTAGCTAATGGTAGCTCAGTGAAATTCCATACAAATAACAGTGTGATCTGCAAGAAGGAGATCTCACTCTTCTGTACACCACATACTGTCAATCAACTGAATTTCTATTCAAAGTGCTTGTGCTTGATATTTAAGTTACACCTGTGAAGAAGACTTTAATAGGTAAATAGTTCTTTTATTGTCAAATGTCCAAGGAGTACTTTGACGGAGTTCAAATAAGGTAATCAAAGAAACTCCAAATCACAAAAACAGGAAATAAAAAGTTGTAAATGTAAAGTTTGTAAATGGACACTTGGTTTTGTTAGGCAATTTATATAATTTTTTATTTTATAAACACGTCAACAAAATAAAATTTGCAAAATTGGTGTTTTCTGTGCAACTTGTTTCAAATCCACTCCCTTCAACTTCTACTCAAGCTAACAACCATTTATTTATAGTAGGCCCTCCCACTGCCATATTATAGTTTAGAGTAAAACTTGTCTCTTTGGCACCAATGCTTGATCAAGAGATTGTCACATTAAGCCTCTCGACCATTAAGACACTTAGGTATAGTCAGTCATTTAATATTATTTGAATGATTTATTCATATTGCCTATTCTACCACATAGAACAACAACCTCTATCATTCATGAGTTCTCTGTTAGTTTTTGCTATAATTAGTGATAAAATATGTTTATACACATTTTGATTTATCATCTGTTTCACTACCGTCGAATTTGGTTAGTAATATATTTATCTTTATTATATTATCCTAATATACATTTTGATGACATTGTCATCATCTTCGGAGGATTACAGCTAAACTGCTTAAAACAGTATTAGTTTTTGTTTCCTGTTTTTATGGTTTGGGATTCTTTGATTTCCTTATTGTCGTTAAAATATTTAAAAAAACAAATTCATATACTGAGCCAGCTTGTGTCTAGCGATGATGATGGTGACGATGGAGTTTGTTGGTAAAAAAAACATGGATCATTCAGAAATTCATATTAGTACTGATATAATATATAATATAAAATAAACCTAATCTTTGACATTATAATTTATTATAAGTTTTAATTTTATTCTTCAAATGGTTGCATTTATAGAACACATTCAGAGACATAACATTGGAGTGTTGAGTAATTTAATATAGTTTGGTCACATTGTATTTATAATAAGTAGTGGTATAGATTTAGTGTTATTTGGCAGAACAATTATCTCTATATTTGATAAGTTTTTGGTAAGTAAATACTCAGATCTTTAGGAACTGTAACGACTTCAAATTTTCCGATACTATTTGCAGACTATATTCTACATTTTTATTATATTAGTATCAAAGTTGAGCAAAGTTGAGTTCTTATACAGGTGTCCCAAAAGAAAGTGTGCACTAAAGTTACCTAATATTTAATTTATTATGTTCAAAACACCAATGACAAAAACGGGATAAGAAATTTCTATTTACAGCAGTATTTCAAAGTAGGTACAATTTGCATCCAGTTATCTACACAATTTGAGATGTTTGAAAACACGGTAAAGCACAAAAAGACTGATTGCATTTATAAATTCAATTATATTGTTTCTCAATTCATTCAAGGTATGGAGATTATTTTTGTAAACATATCCTTTTATTGCTCCTATTGATTAAAAATCAGGTTCTGCTTTGAAATCGTCAAAAACTTCATGCAGAAAATTTAGCTAAGTACTATTGCTCTATCTTTTTAAAAGTATGCTTCAGAAATTTTCTCTTCATGTGTGTACTGGAAAAACTGAAAGATTATCCACTTATGTGATATTTCAAACCAAACTCCAAGTTTTTCATCATGTAAGGGTTGTTATGTTTTCATGATGTAAGTTATAATGAGGATTAATTAGAGACCACACACAACTGTTCTGGCTATTGACATGCCCTAATAAATGGAATCAATCTCCATCTGTATAAAATGTTACATCAAGAATGCAGTTATTTTGTGCAGGTGATCTTTGTGCACTACTATCTGCGATTCCTATCTGTTGTTCAAATTTCCGGACAGATTTTTTTAAAACTTTTCCTGTACAATGTAAAATATCATTCATTCAACTTTTTATGGACAGAACAAACGGTTTTCTTGACTTATGTGTGCCTTTGACCAAAGTATATTCAGAACCTGTTGATAAATTTTTTCATAGCATTATGATGTAGAACATTGACGTCTAGAAACCGATGAGTAAACATTTCCTTTACATCGTCTGTGTACTTACCACTATGACAAAACAAAATTTCAAAAAAAAATAATAAAATTTATATATATATATAATAGCTACATATAAAAGCTACAAGTGTTAAAACTATTCTGGAATTTTGAATAGAGAGGTTATGGCTTGTTTCTCAATCTCATTCGTAAACAAGAAAACTTTAAATTATTGCAATTAACTTTGGAAAAAAAGAGTCAGCTGTTTTCACTATTGAAAACATCAACAATTTTAATTGTATTTTAGTCAGATCCTCATATTTTTATTATTTTGGTGTACATTTAATTTTGGGACATTGTGTATTTTTCAACATTTCTTTTTTTTAATCTTTGCAATTACTGTATCAGAAAACTTTGACACAACTGCTATAGTGGAGGTCACGAAAGAATGTTTGAAAATAGAGCTTTATAAAAGATATCACTAAGACTGTTTAAGTGTATTATGACTTTTAACATGTGTTAGGCAACAGTCCTAGTTAAGAAGATAATACAAGTTGACAAATAAATTCATTCGTGACCAATACTATAGGTGACTGCTATGTATTGTACATTGAATGTGTTGCTAATATCTTAATAACTCTATCCAAAGTCGATCAGATCGAGCAAGTTTTTACATCTGCTTCTCACAAGAAAGTCTGGGATCATTTCACCAAGCCGCAGAGGAAGAACATTGAAATGTGGAAAAAACAAGCAACAGTAAGTCTCAACAAATTTAAAGCCATGCACAAGTGAAATTTACTTAATTATAATAGAAAATTTAATTTTAAAGTCTCTAGATAACCAGATAATATATTGCTTATTAAAACTCTACAACTCTGTTATGAAACGTTGAGCTACAAAATAATCAAAATAGGTAAGTCTGTCATTCAATCTTTCAATAAGTTTTAAATATTAATGTTTACATTTTGATATGGAAATCTGTATGTAATTGTATTGGGTGGGGGAGAAGTCGTAACTCAATGGGGTAAAATTTTAGAAATTAGTGTTTCAGGATTTAAAATGAGGGATCTGACCTTGGAGTTAGATGATTTCAAGGTCAATTAAAAAATTTCAAGTAAAATTCCCTGTTTTTATGTTAGATGGAGTGGAAAATTTCAATTAAATCATGTATTTGTTTCAACGTTAAGTGATGCTCAGGGTCAATTTTCTTTTACCTCGAGATTGTGTCCATAGGAGACTTTATGTGAAAAGGTTTTTAACAAAAATTTCAGAATTTAAACTGAGGTACCTGATTGGGACTTTAAAGTTAAATTTGAAGGTCAAGATCGCCATCAAGTACCTCGACGTTTGCTGAAATTTTGAAACTTTGTTTTCATGAAGTTCATTCTTCAAAGGTCTCTCATGATCTCAAGCTAAATGAAAATTTGACCCTTAGGGATTACTTTGACTCCATAACAAATACATGTCTTAAGTGTGAAATTTTCCATTCTATCGATTTCCATTGTGAAAAATAGGTTTCATTTGAAATTTACAAGTTAACCTATAAATTTCACCCCAAGGTCAATGTCATTTTAAATATTGAAAGTTATGTGTGAATTTTTTTTAAATGTAATTCATTTGAGTTATTCAGGAGTTCAATTTTTTTTTTCTCAATCTGTATACAATAATTAAATACATTCACTGGTATGTAGTCCTTCATTGCTTAAACTACTAAACTGTTATTGCTGTTTAGCACAAATAGTCATCAATATACTTAAATTTTATCTCTATCAAATAAAACTATATAGTTTTTGAAAATCAGTCAGAATCCTAGATGTTATTATGATTTCCCATAGAAATGTGTTAATAAAGCAATTCTATTAGCACCGACTACTTTTATTACACTGATGAAACATGTTGCTTAGATATTACTATAATACATATTAAACATACATTTATTTGGATTTTTCCTATCTTTGATAGTTTGTCAAGTGATTTGTGTATGTTGATACCTGAATGTTTATATTTATTGTTTTGTTATATCTTATATTCCCCATATACAAGTAAGTATAGATCTTAATGGTTCAAGTCAACACCAAAATATATAGGGTTAGTCAAAAAGAAATTGACATTTTCAAAATTGTACAGCATACAAGTCTTAATAAACAGAACAGTGAAAATAATACACTTAGAAAGAGCATATTTTAAAGTATTTTCCATAATAATAGAGATGTTCTATGTAGGCCCTTATGTCACAGCAAACATCTTTTTGATTGTCAAGTTCTGACTAGAATCTTTGGAGGGTACTGATTTCAACATTCTCTACAACTGCTGTGAGCGTTGTTTTTAACTACAAAAGTTTTGAAGGCAGTGGATTGATTAAAACTTTATCTTTCACATAGCCATACAAATAGAAATTGTAAGAGGTTAGTTTAGAACTACGAGGAGGCCAACTCATAAGTGACAAGTTTGTTGCTCGGCCAAATCCAATGATGCAGGAAGTGTTTATAGATATATTATTTTACATCATTATGCCATTGTGGTGGAGCTTCATGTATTACAAAAATGACGTTATCACTGTCTTTCTCTACTTGAGGCATAAGTCACTCACCATATCAAAGTTTAATATACCTCTTACCATATTTTCTTGGTAGACCATAGCCTACACCTTTTTAATCGATAAAGCACAAAAAAGTTCAGCTTAGGAGAATCTCTCTCATGTACTACAGTTTAGTTTAGAATTTTCAGTTCCCCAAATACACATATTGTGTCTGTTGACTTGTATGACCGTCTCCACTTCTTTCGACCAGCTGGAAGCTCCGGCTGGCTGGAGACCGCGTACACTTTAGCCGAATCTTGTCAGGATGGGCTAAGGAGTCGGGTTAGGACGCTAATGAATGCACGCAACGCAAGTGAAATTTAAAGTTATATTTTATTTTAGTGCCGAATTAAAGAACAGAAATTAATTATGATTTATAAAAAAGACATAACGGCAAGATAAAGCCTTAATAGCGGCCGAAAATGGACTGACCTCATCCCGTAGCGGTTTTTCTTCTAGCGACTCTCGGAAAAGACTCTCGGTCGGCTCGCTAGCTCAAGCCTTCCACTCCTCGTCTCTCCCCCCCCTTCTACGTCATATTGCACTGCTCATCAAAATCGCAAGAGCCAATTCATATTTTATTATTTAAAAATCCCTTTTCCTAATTTATAATTATTATGATTTTGGTTTGGTGGGCTCCTTGGCTGGGCCACACTTGCCCGTTTATATAGAACATTGACTCGTTACTAAAAATGAGTCCATCACACCAACCATCTTCTTCATCATGTGTCTGAATATCAACACAGAACTCAAAAAGTTTTGTTTTATTGTCATTATGGCAAATTTGGCAATAACTGGAGCTTGTAAGGGGTCATTGATTTATTTCTCATATTCTTGTAAAGAGTAAATTATGAAATTTAGATCTCAAACTCACCATGGTTGTTTTATTTATTTTTTTTATTAAATATTCTTGTACTGGTGATCTTCTAGCACTTTTACCTCTACACAAACATCCTGTGTTTTTAAATTTCATGTTGCAATCTTTAGATGGACTATCTAGTTAGGAAGGGTTTTTTACCATAAAGGATTATACAATAACATTACACTACCAGTAACAGATAGTATTTTCTCTAATTGAAGCAAACAAAAATCCTTCTCCACGCAAGTATTAACAATTTCTTCGTAAACAAAACAAAGGGTCATTTGATAATAATTACCTTTTGTAATAAAATTTCAAGTCATTATTGGCACTGATGCCAATATGAGAGAATTAAAATATGAAGTTTTGGATTTATTCAGCTGACAAAATGTCTATTTATTTTTGAATAATCCTTTATATTCATTCATCCTACACATGAGCTCAGGCCTATAATTAGCAGGTACAAATTCGCATTAATTTGGGTACATATTTGGAACAGCGTAATGGTATTTTATGGTTATTTAATCAATTTGTTTCGAGATTTATTAACATCAAATCTTACTTTATTAAGGAAAAATAGTATTTTAGCACAATTTTTTACTTTTTACATTAAAAATTAAAACTACCAAATACATATATAAATAAATTAGTAAAGTCTAGGGAATTCCTTTCACTAATGTAAGTATAATGCCGAGCTTTTAGATATTACACAATAAATTCAATATCAACTAGTTGATCACATTAATTATATGAGGGGTGTCCAGAAAGTAACAGAGGGTTAGAAATTTTTAAAAATAACAAAATGAAAACACCAAATTTTATTATATACATTTGAAAGGTACACACTTAAGCTATTTTTCAACGCAATCACCATTCAAATTAAGGCACTTATCATACTGTGGCACAAATTTCTTCTGAGAGGGATTTTCAGAATCCACCTAGCAAGAAATTTGTTGTAACCAAGCTTTTCACCCACAATTTCATGCACCAAACTCAGTGAAATTTGGGGGAAGTGTTCAGAAAGTTCTGTGATCATGAAACAATGATTGTCACTAATTTTGTCATTGATTTTCATCACCAGTTCATCAGTCACAAGGCTAGGCCTACCACTGCAGTGCTCTTCATGAACATTTTAAAAATCAATCCACCCTTGCTTTACATTTTTCATTCATTACTCCTTTTCCGTACAAGTCACAAAGTTGGCGATAAATTTCAATTGGTTTGTGGGTTTTTGTCAACAAAAACCTAATCACAGAACTCACCTCATAAGTGGCAGGATTTTCTATTGCAGCAGACATTTTAACATGTCACAGAGAGCAAAGTAAGAGGCGAACACATTACCACAGCTAGATGCGTACTGAGTGTAGGAATGTTCTGACACCAAGAAGGCGGCTCTGGCACTGTCCACCGCCGTGATACGCCAAATCGTCTTATTTTCTGGACAGCGTCATACATGAATAATACAACTTTTTGTAAGAATTTTACATAGTAAAATAGGAAAATTATAATGATTATAATTGTTTGTTTAATGTGAAATAAATATTTTAAAAATTAACCTTACATAACCTGACATAATTTAACTGACATTTATATGAAATATTGTTTATATATGATATTGCACTTTATTGTAAAATTATCATATTTCAATATAAAACTACATTAACCACTATGAATTTTAATGTGCACGCATCATTAATCTTGATATTTAACGTTACGGTGGCAGTCAAAGTCTTGCTTATTAACAGCGCTTTGTAAATCTACGTCAAAATATTATATTGAAAAATTTGTTTCTGTAGAAAAATATGCTTTTGTTTTTAAAAATGACTGTTTAAGAAGTTAGTTCACAGTTAAATATCCATTTCTAAATTCCCATTGTAACCTATATTATTTATGTGTATTCGGTATTTTTAAATTTCAATTTTTGTGATGAAAGGTGAAAATTGGACTAAAATATTGTTTTGGTTTTTTAAAGTAGTGTTTGTAGTTAATAAATCTAGAAAAAAAATTATTGAAAATACCAGTAAGCTGTTCCAAATGAATTTAGTTTGTATCCTTATTAAGAGTTTGATTTTAAAATGGTAGTGTCAAGTTTACATAAAATGTAAATTAGTTTGTATTTTCAACATAAATTCAAGCCTACAAGTAACTGTTTCAAGCTCAGAACAAGGTGTATTCAGTTTGTATTCTCAACATGACATCAAGATTTATTCAATTTATATTCTCAAAATGAACTTAAGACTATAAATAACAGGTTAAAATCCATACCAGGATGTCCTCAAATTGTATTCTCAGCATACACCAAACTGTATCAAGACCTCACCAGGAAGTATCCAATTTGCAGTTTTCAGTGCTTAATTTAATGACAAAAGAAGTAAGTCAAACAATCTCATAGTCTATCGGTTATAAAAAGCTCAAACAAAATTAACTGATTGCTGATTGGAAATGACAACTGGAACTATAAATATCTAACAGGATAGGTTGGAAAAAAAAACGCTACTTTTAAGAAACCTGCAGATAAACAGCAAGTTTGGTAATCATTTATTTTTGTGCAAAATAATTTTGAATTATGTTTGTTATATCTTGTGTTTTAACTCTTATAGCTTTTCTTTGCTGAGATAGGTTTGTTCAATTCACAATGGATTTTGTACTATCTTTTACACTTCAGTGCTTGGCAGTTGCCATATTATTATTGGACCCTATTTCGTTATTTCTAAAAATAACTTTCTTTCATTATTTTTTATAATTATAAATAAAAATTTAGTTTCCCTTGTTCAAGAATTTTAGTTTGTATTCTTTTAAGACTTAAACTATCACTTCTGAAATGTTATACTTGATAAAATCATGTTACCCTCTACCAAATTATTAAGCTCTGTCCTTCTCAAGCCATCACAAAATGCTAGTCATGGATGATGTATACTAAATGTAAGTATATCTACAAATTAATTTATGGTATTAATTTAGCTACATGAGCTCCAGAGTCAACATAGGTGATGATAAGAGGTATGATGATTGATGATTAGCTTAGTGCGAGAGCATTGTCTACTTAGGGGTTCTTATGTCCTTAACTCTATTTCTTAACTCGTCTATTCAATTTTACTTTAACCCATCCCCATAAAAGTCGTAGTATATTGTAGTAAATTTTCTACTCAAATAATACTATGCCATAGTTTGAATTTAAAAGTAGATATCGCAACAAATTTTTGGAGTTTTGTTAAACTTCTTGCTCTATAAATTAAGTTTAAAAAAATAATTCAATAGGTTGCTGTATGGATACAAAGCACAAAAGAAATCTTTATACCAAATTTAAAATCTCTCTTAATTTAAATGTTTTTTTTTGCTATAAAGTAAACACATCAAGTCAAAAGTAACTCTTTAGATTCCTTAAATCATTAATTGTGAAGATTAGTTAAAATTATCAATAATTTTTTTACTACTTTATAGTTTCTTTACACTATGTATTTTGTGATACAGGATGATTCAGGTATCTCTGGACTTAACAGAAAATGAACTTCATTGTATATTTTTTTGTTTGTTTAACACAATATTTATTTAAACATTTAAAAAGATATAGTTTTTAAGATACCTCTACAATAGATGCTGAAATTTTCCTCCGTTTTGTAACAGACATAAATCTACACGAAAACATATGTCTGCAAATACATGTTTCAGTACATTGACTGGGACTTTCCTTACAGTGTCGGTTATATTTTTTTAGTAAATCTTGCAGCATTCTAGGATTATTGAGGTAGACTGTCTCCACAGAAAAAAAATCTGGAGACAACAGATCTGGCAATTGTGCTGGCCGCGGAGTGTTGGGAGATTAATTGAAGCACTGCTTCGCTAGAGGTATGACAGGTTGCACAGTGTTATTGAAATCAGCAATAAGTTTTATTAACTTCAAGCATGGCTAAAAAAATTTTATGATTTCTGCATAAACAACAGAAGTAATTAATTATTGTGTTGAAAAAAATTGGCTTAACAATTCTTTTCCTAGATGTAGCACACCGTCTCCAACTTCAGCCGGATGGAGTGGAATCTTGTACATTGTATGAGGATTAACGGTTACCCAAATGTGAGTGTTCTGGCTGTTAAGGTATAAATTTAAATAAAACCATAATTCATCACTAAGAAACATATTGTTACGTTGATTATTCCTATTGTTATGAGTGAATCTCTTAAACCAATCACAATACACTATTTGTTTTTTACATTTAACGTACATAATTCTTGGACTACCTGAACTCGATATGGCCGCAGCTTCAGACATTTAATGATTGTTAAGTTGAATAAGATGCTTCCATAGTTAAGACAACCGCCAAAGTGATTTACCAGGAGATCGCAGCAGAGTCTGTTATCTGGTGGTTTCTAGACCTGCCATTAACACTACTTGTGTCACAAAAATGTTTCATAAAATGATATACTGTTGATTTCCGCAGGACATGAAATTTGTCTTAAAGTAATGCAACCCAGCGATTGTAAAATTTTTACTTCGAAGTAGCTTTTCAACAATGTGACCTTCTGATTCTTCGTTATACTCATGACTAACTAGCACTCCCTTGGTGACAATTAGAGAGAATTTCGTTAATATAACTCATTCCCCAAGGTCACCCAACTTACAACAAGGAAGAAAACTCACCAATCTTTGATAGATAGTTTTTGTAGCTAACATTAAAAAATTACAGTCCAGGGACATCTGAATCATGATGTATAATTAAACTTTTGTATAAACTCTTCAAAAAGCCAAAAAACAAAAAATAGCATAACAAAATGACTTTATATGAAGCCTAATGAAATCTGTGAGACTGAAAATGGTTCATTATTATGTAGGTATCTTGTTATAATTTTTAAACAATCCTGTAAATGGCATTTACTGGCTTGTGTCCATTACTGAAGTGTCACAACACCAAGGTAAGTAGAGTCTAGCATAACAAAACATCTTGCTAGAGAGACATTTTAAAGTGTTTTTTTTATTAATTAATGTCTAATGCTTTCTTCTTAAATAAATTTACTATTTTAAGAGAATTCTGCACAACTATGAAATTAATTTCATCAATAGCTGATAAGTGTTATTCAATGAAATGAACTAATTAATAAGTAGACCTAATGAAGCTTTGGAGCTGTACATGGTTCTCGTGAGTATTTTGAACTTTCCAATTATATTGTAACAAATGTATTACATTAGTTGGTGCTAATATTTCAATATCATATTTTCAGTCATTCTTGATGTTCACATGTTCAACATTTCTTGATGTTTAGACCATTTTCAAAATGTCTGCCTAACTTAGTATTTGTGACGACATATTGTAATAACTTAAAATGAATCATATCGACTCCAAAGTTTATATGGGAGTGGCTGTCCCACGGAATGATTACATTTTGATTGGAAATAGAGTTAGGGTGAAAAATGATTGTCACACATTATCTGAAGAATAAGTACAAATGATTCACAATTTTACATTTTGGAGAGAAGGTGTCTTAAGGGTCAATTCGATTTTGGTACATACTTCTTACTGGAATCTAGCACTATACAAGCCGCCACGAATATAGGGGAGCAAGAATAGCGTGATGTTGTCAATTCGAACGACACCCTGTACAAGGCTCTCGATGTCTTGCTATGCTAATACAGTTGCTTAAATAAGTCGTTTTATAATGTTTGCGTAGGTTTTTTATGAGATGCACAATAATTTTAAACATATTCATGTGTAACTTATCATACTTAACGATGATCCTATAAAAGAAATTTAATGTATAACAAATTTCGTTGAAAGTAATAGATACACTTATCTCATTGTATATTACGTTTAAGTCCTTTGTTTGAATGAATATACTCCTTTGAAATCTAATAAATTTTCTTAATATAAATCATTTGCTTGTTTAAGAAAAATTATTAAGCACTATTATTAACTAATAACAACAACAAAGGAACAAAGGTGAACAAAACTAACTATAAAATCAGCACAAATCGAAGAGGTTTACTGTGGTCGTCTACGAATGCACTGATGTTGTTTATCACCTTCCAGAAGCGGATAGAGATAATTTTTCGTACCTTCCCAGAAAGGATAGCGATAAGAGTTTGAGGAAATTAGCGTGTCACATAGTCTGGAAGTAAACAAAGAGGCGAACACACAGCTCAGGCATTGACTCGACAGAAAGTTTCCGAATAATAAATATTTTCACATTATTTGTTATTTTCATTTAATTCTCAAATTTCTCAGTATTAACATTAGTACTAGAAAGACATTACATTCTTGCTTATAATTGCTGATACATTTAAAGTATACCAAGTGTAAAGTAGTAATTATTTACAACTTTATTAGTAATGCCACCGACAAGAAGTATACGACTTTGTCTGTGATGTTTACCATCGAATCAGTGATACTGGTATATTTATTTTTACACATTTTTTTGTTTTAACGGTAATAATTATTTCCCCTGTAATAAATAATATTAATAACCCAGTACAAAAATGAATATTAGTTTTTAATTGAAATTTTCCAAACTTACATTTATTTAGTTGAGAAAATATTGTTTTCGTTGAGAAATTTGTGATGATTTGTTTACAAGGAAGGAAAGCAACTATGGACGTATTTATTTTTAAATTGCTCGTGAAATTATGCTCTTTCCAACTGTGATGCAAAATGAAATGCAGTATCTATGATTTTTCCGAGCATCTTAAATGAATGTAACTGCAGAAGAAATGTGGTGCCAAGCACTGTATCAGCGGGGAAACGAGTGGGTAAACTTGCTCGGTTCCTATTGGGTTTTTCAAGGTTAGGCTGTCTACAGGTTCCTTTCTCAACAGACTAAATTCGTGGCGGTTTATATAAGTGGATTCTTTTCAACACCTTTTTACTTAGTTGGGCGCTGTTCAAGAGAGTAAGATGTGCTCCATTGTCTTCTCTGTCTACTCACAGGCAGTGCAACTGCACAATGGTGAATCACATAGGCAACAGCGGTAAAGGTATTATCTCATCGTCATATGACTGCTTTCGCTTCAAATGATAGAGCACTCCTGTCTACATACTCAGAGTAGCTGGTTTCAGCTGAAAGCTGGATATTGTCTGTCCAGTAGTTTGTCCTCTCCATCTAGCTGACCATTCATCAGCAGCAATGACAAAGCAATAAGATAATGAATACTGCTCTGGTAAGTTTGATAAAATCACAGTTAAACTCTTTACCTTCACATCTGTCACTTCATTCCCCATTACACAGCAATAAACATGAAGCCATTGAAAAGCAATTTGATTGTTTCTCAATGTTTAAAACTTATTTTCAGTGATTTTGAATGCATAGTCAATATGGCCTACCAGTCCATTAAACATTTATTTAAATTCGGTTAATGAGTTTTTATTTCCAAGGGCGGCTCACATCATCCTTGATCTTGCATCCTTGTACAATCCAGGTAAGTCATTTCTCATTTGTTTATCTTTTTCTTTAATTTATTGGAGATCAGATGTGATCCTTGTCCATTATGCTCCCAGGAACGTGCATACATCTGAATTGTAGATATTGATTTTTTAAGATGTTGAACCAATCGATCATGTCTGGTGATCAAACAGAAAATGACCACTAAGACCTGTCTTTGAAGTTCTCGATTTTTATTGTATAGTATGTCTCATACAGAGTACCATCGTTTAAGGAGTAAAATTTGAATTTGTACCAAAATTTATGAAAATTAGTATTCATAGTCCTACTTTGATAAGGATCTTAATATTTATTTATTTTTCTGCGTCTAGTTTGAAATTGGCATTGGTTGTACTCTTGTAGACTATACTTCAAAAACATTTTAGAACCCAAAATTAGGAAACATCTTATAATTGATCAGTTTTCGTTAAACTTTTAATATTCATATGTTTTTATGGAGCTAAATTTTAATTTAACTTTGTTTTTAATTTAGTTAATTAAAAAGTCGTGTGCTACTGCCTAGCTATTTACTGAAACAAATAAAACACTTTTCTTCAAATTGCTCTCAGATTCATGTTTTACCGAATAACTTATTGCTAATTAAAGGTCATAGATAAGGTGATGACCAAAAGGTTGTTCACTTTTAAATAACAGGAAAAAATAAAGGTCATAAAAAGTATCAATTCAATATGGCATTTGATTATATTTAAGCGTTTTCAATTCTTGACATTGTCCCGGAGACTATCAGTCATCAAAAATATGCAACTTTAGAGTCAGGTGAGTTTTATGAAAACTAAATGAGGTATCTATGGATAAAAAGAATATTCTTTCAGAGATACTAAAAATATGTTTATCATATTAGTGTCTCTGTTCATCTACCTTACCTCATAGATCATAAGTTTGTAAAGTAGTCATTCTATAGATTTGATGAACTACAGTAATTATTATTATTTTATTATTATTATTTATTGTATTCATGTAAGTATAATTTTAAGGTAATTTACTATCTTAAAATGATAATCTGTTAAATTTATTGATTTTAATATTACTTATGATGTAAAACTTACACAGATACAATAAAACATTTATTATTGTTGGGATGTATTGTAGGAGATAAAAACTGTCGAGTTGGAAGGAAACATGATTGGCGGAGATGATGAAATGGATGTTTCTGACAATGAAGATGATAAGATAAATATGAAACCAAAGAAAAATGATCCTCATGCTGCACTGAAAGTAAGTTTTATAGTGTAGCGTTTATTTAAAACCGCTACATATATAAATTTTAAACTTCCCACAAATGTTAGCGCCATAACCTCAACTCGGTCTAGCGGGCTTGACACAAATCAGCTGTCCCCCCTAGCGCATGCGTCCTTCGTCTCTATAACGGGATATGATTTCTCCTTGTGTCTTGCAAATTGAATCATGAAGTGAGTTACACGTTTTTTGTTCTTTTTTGGAACTCTAAATTAAATTAAAAAGTCTTTAAAAAAAAGGTTAATGTCATAAAATCTCATGCATGCGTGATTTCGACTAACAACTTTGGAAAATAATAAAAAATTTTAAAGTGAAAAAGATTACTAGCTTCGTAATGCCGTCTAAGCTTCACAAGCCAAATTCAAAAGCTACCTCTCTGTCATCCAGGTAATAAAAATATCAAATTATTTTAGTAGGATAAATTTCAATAAAAGAAATATATAATCTGAGTTTGCTATCATATATACATTTTGTATTTTGGTTATGCTGTAAGATTTTGTCTAAGTATTCTCTTTCTTTCATTGATTGAAGTTTGTTAAATAGTCTATTTTGTTTCTGTTTAAAATATATTGTAATTTAAATTTATAGCCAAATTAAGAATATTTTTGCATTACAGCCTAATGTAAAATCATTTCATTTTCATTTCTGTAACATGACAATAATGTTACCTGTTACTTGCAAAGCTTAACATGAAACTTGAACTTCAATTTCAAACCTGAAAAAAAAACTAAGTTTCTTGCCATACTAATGCCTGTCTTGTGTTTTTTTTCTTAATGCAGTTGTAATACTGGTTCAAGAAAGAGACTACAATTACTTTCTTCTATCTACAAGTCTTAATGATAATGAACAGAACCTTTTTAATATGTTCTATACTTAAGATTTGGCAGGACTTATAGACCTTTTATTAGATACATGATTGGGCACAAAATAAAACAAAAAAAAATAATTATTTGTTAGTTATACGTAGTTTATCAATAGAAAAAGATAAGGCAAATCAGATTTAATATTATATTTAATTGGATGGGATAGGTTATTTTTTGACCCTACGACTAAGGTTATTTCAAAATTTGATAATTTCCTTGAGACGTTTCAAATAACAAAAATTTCTGTCATGACAAACTTTATTTTTTTTAAATTTAATTTCTTAAATATATATATATTATCATTGTCAATTTTTATATTAACCCTTAGCACGCGTATGACGGGATTTCACATAACCCTCAACTTGACAGGTAACGCGTATGACGGGATATCTCGATTTACCGCTATTTGACTTCTGCGGGTATTTTTAATGCATTTAAAGTCCAATAGAGAGCAGGGAAATGTCCTATTGGTGTAAAGTGACACTCCCACTATGGACTTTGTTCTCAATCACCTGTCATAGGACTTTATTGGGTTGTTATAGCAACCAGGCGCCATTTTGTGCTCTGCCCCAGCGCGTATACCGTGATTTCTCGTTCTAGTAAGCTACGACTGTCAGTTGTGAAATGTTTTGTCAGCGTTATCACTGCTATAGCTATTCATTGTTGATTTGTTTAGGCCGTATTATTTATATTTTAGGTTATAATATACATTTTTATTTTGTGTAAAATAAGCTAGTTATAAAAATGGCAAACCCTGACTACCATGGATTTGATCAATTTATCGATGAAATAATGAATGCATCTTTTTCAACTACAGAATACATTTTGAAATATAGACAGTTTCTATGGACACAGTATTATCGGCAAATATTGTTTGTGTGTTTATATGTATATTTAGTCTATATCAGTAATTTTTTTGATGTCCTGAATGTAGGTAATTATTATGAGGAGAAGAAAGATATTTTTGATACGGTATGTTGATTTTTCTCAAAATCTTTTTTTAGTAAAATTTATTTTCTTGATGAAATTCAGGTTATTTTGAATTAAATAGTAGGCCTACTTTTATATAAAAAAAATAATATGACTTTTCAGATACAGACTTTTCCCCCCTTTTCTATATTTTATATACATATTTAGAATTACTGATAATCTCAGTAACATATAATAAACTGATCTGTATGTATAGGATGAAAGTGAAAACTTACGCTGCCAATTGGAAGCTTATAAGAATGAGATGGACTTAGTTCGATATGACCATAAAGTAGAACTGGATAATAAAGACAAGCAGTTCACATTATTGCAGCAAACCTTGCAAGGATTGCAGCAGGTATGATTTTATAAATTGTACAAAATTTTAATATATTAAGGTCTTTCCTTTATAATGAAATTTATTATGTAGAACACATTTCAGGTTCAAGGGTTTGGTTCATTGTTTTTCTCTAGAATAAGACTATAGTGGCCATTCAACTTGATGCTTATATGTATTAATTTTGTATTACTTTTATTTAGGAGTGTGCAAGATCTTGAAAATCGAGAAAAAACTCAATACTCTCGATCTCGTTACAACAATATCCAAACAAACACACATATAAATTAAAACAATTTTTTAGTATAAACCACAATATTTTAATTGAAACTTGCTGACCATGGTTTCGCTAGTTAAAGTATTGTCAAGGACTTATACAAGAAAAGTCCTTGAGTACGATCCAAGTACGGTCTTTAGCATAAATAGTTTATATATATATATATATATATTTATATATAATTTAAAGGTTAGGTATAAGTAGGCCTAAACAATCAATTACCAGATCAGATTTTAGGCCTAATCAGTTGGAAAGTTATACTATTCAAATGTTAATAAAAGTAATTTAACCTGTATTAAAGATTGTACTAATGCTGCATTATAACGGTTTAAATCACAGCCTACCTTCGAAGTTAGGTACAGAAATAAGTTAATTGACATTATAGAAAATTAAATGACAGAAGATAGATAGATAGAAACTTAATAATAATAAAAAGTAATAAGGCTTAATAAAATAAAATAATGTTTAAATGATAATATAAAGTATGAACTTACGTAAATATACACTTTATGCATGATAAGATAGGCTAGAGAGAGTTCGAAGTATAAATAAAATGACAACAACAAATGTAATATAATTCATGTGAATGGATATTTATTTTTGGATTAGATGGATGAAATAGGACTTGAAATGAAATGGTCTATGTGATGGGCAGTTTGAGGTGTGTGACTATTTTGGTGGTGGTCAGGGTCTTGGTATCCTGAGGTGATAGTTTATAATATATAATTCTGAATTAAGGTATCATTATAAGAGTTTATAACTCAAATGGAGCAGAGACTGTATTTAAATAAACAATTACATGGTTCACTAGGAGTGGGTTGGAGGTTTCATTCAGGTATGTGGTATTGTTCCACTCTGCTAAGTAATAAACACATTTTGACTGAACAAGTGTAACAAGTAAAGAATAAATTTAGGAGATTTCTGTTTTATCAGATAACAAAAAGTGCCTAATAAGTTGTGTTTCTGTGGTTATAATATACCGGTAGTGAAAAAGTCTGAGGATCATTTATTTTAATTATGAAACTGTCTATAATTTTATATATTACTGTTATTACCTTTTCATCATCTGTTATTTTTTAATATTGAATTTGCAGCAATTGTTGGAAGCCAAACGCAAACAAACTGCAGATGGGTTTAAAATAGCTGAACTTGAAAAAAAATTGAAAACAAAGAAGTCCGAGGGCAAATATGAAGTGGATGAATCAGGAGATGGTGAGAAAGAGAAAGAACGTACAGAGAATGAAGTAGACACAACAGATCCTGTGATCCTACTTCAGACCAAATTGTCAGAGAAAGAAGCTAAACTTATAGGTTAGTTTTCAAGCAACAATAGAGTATATATTCTAATCTATTCAGATTGACTATTTCTAAGTATTATATTATCTTGCATTTAAAATTATTTAATTGATTAAAGTTATTTCATGTCATGGGCACATTTTATTTACTTCTTCGAACAGAGCCTGGGGTCTATACAGTGGTCATTGTATGCTGCTGCTGTTAGAGCCCAATATTTCTTGCTCTTCAAATTGTCTTCAATGTTGAAGACTTCAGTCATAAGAATTTGTTCCAAAGAGTCTTCATCCTCATCGTACAGGAATCATTTTGTTGAGTCTGCCAAGCAAGTTGAATTGGTGAAGGTATTGTTGCATGATGATTTAGGCTGTTGAAACTCTTCTTCACAATGTGGTCCCCATACAATAACTCTATATAAGTATCTGTCTGTGATCACAGTGCTCCATAGTTCTTTCCACACAAGATTGAAATGAGGTGTTTACAACGCAGAATTGAATAATGCGGTAATTGCACTGCTACATGTTATTTGTTTGCTGATTTTACTCTTTAATTTCCTGAGTCATTGCCGAAGATACCACAGTGACATGGGATCCATTGCAATACTGTATTCTTATTGATTGTTCTGGGTGATTTCGTTATGCTTAACATGGACGATTATAGTGAGTATGGGGATAGCAATCATGAGGGGTCCTAGCTGAACTTATTCCATGTATTCTTGTGTTAGCCCTCTCTCTTTCTTTGGTGTTATTTTTCTTTTCAGGTCTCTCTTGACCAACTCTTGTTCTTTTTCAACCCTGATGCTATTACAATATTCAGGGCTAGGGTTGTTTTTTATTCTTTTCTTCCTTTTTTATTAGGCGATGATGACCAAGAGGTTTTTAACTTTAAACGACAAGAGAGGGAAAAAAAGGTTATTCTATGGCTAACCACAGGGACATGATATGGTAGCAATAAATCATTTAAACATATTTTATTAATTCATGTTTTTATTTTTATAAATTATTAAAATGATTGTACATGATTGTGACTCAACTTGTAATTTTATTGTTTTGTGTATGTGTGTGTGCGTGCACGGCATGCATGCGTCTACAACAATGTTTTACTGTAACAAACCAATAAGAATTTCAGAAGAAGTACTGAGTTTGAATATGTAAGGTGCACTGATCATGATATGCAAGAGTAAAAATGGAAAAAAAACAAGCCATTTTAAGGATAATAATAACAAAATTGTATAAAACAATAAAATTTTGAATAAAAATTTAACTTAAATGAAAATTAGAAAGGGTAAGTTAACAAGTATGAAAAATCCGAAATTTTAAGTAAATATTGAGCCTAACTGTGAGAAGAGTTAAAGTTAAAAACTATAAAATAACTATCTGAAAGCGAGAATTGAACAATGTTCCTAAGTTCAATATAAAACTTATAAATATTATATGAACCATGTATAAAGATAATAAAAACAGAAAAGACCTGATTTTAGGTTTTATGTTTGTGTAATGTGGTAGAATATGAATTATTTATCGAATTATTATAAACATTATAAAAATAAGAATTAATAAGTTTAATTTCAGTTGGATAAAATGTAAATGTGAAGGAGGAGTTAAAGAAGGATGATCCTTTCATAAAAATGTAAATAAATATGAGAATAATCTATAATAAAAAGTAAAAATCTATAAAAGAGAGAAAGGGGAGTAGTTTTGTTTTCAAAAAAAAAAAAATATTTCGAAGATTTGCTACAAAGCAAAGATACTCAGAACAAATATAAATGGTCAATGGTTATTTATCAAGATTCGAACACTTCAATGTGATAAGAAAACCGATTTTTTTGTAAAATCTAATTTCTTGGTACAAGGTTATTTTCCTCTAAGACCAATTGACATGCTATGAATTGAATCTAGTAATCTAGTTTAGATATGGGCAACTTTTGATCTTATTGGGAAACTGCTAGTCTGACTTAGCGAATTGAGAAGTGATTTTCTTGAAATTCATAATTTTGATTTTTACGTTTTCTAAATAATTCTATCTAGAACTGAAAATAATATGTTGGTAAATTTATGTTTTAGGTTTAATTACTGTATTTCTTCACGTACATCCCTTTGGGGCTGGTACTGATTATGTCTGGTCGTATCTACAAAAACTTGAACCATATCTTAAACCTTCAGAAATCGAACAGTTGATGATGAGATTTCCTTCTATTTTTCAACAAGAACTCTCAGGAATTGGTGCAAATATGGAAAGGCGGTGGGTTTACGAAGGATTCAAAGCATTCTCAACCTCTTAAATATTGATCAAAACAGTGATTCTTGGAGCTAGTTTAGGAATTTAGTTTTAAAATGTGTTATTATTTGGTTAAATATGTATTATTTTTTATTTTGTACAAGTTGATGTGATAAGTTTCAGAACTGTAGTTTGTTCCTGTACAAAATGTTTTTATTTGATGATCATATATAGTCGGTGCTATATAGTAAATCATAAACCATCAGTAATAAAAAAGCTCAGTGAAATTGAAAATTATTTTGTCCAATTTGATCAAACCATTTGAAAACATATCCCGGGCTGAAATGATTAGTCCGAGAAGTCCAGTTGTTCATAACACTAAGTGAGGCAGCAGGAATAGACGTAATGAAACATATTTTCAGTAAATTATTTGTTGCTTGGATGAATGTTTTCTATTGGAACGTTTTAGTTTCCTACTCATTTATAACAGTCCAGCAGCAAACCAAAAACAAAATGAAAGCTGGATTACATAAGGCAAGAGTTATTAAAAACATGCTTGAACATAGAACAGGAAAAATGGAACATTACAAATTTAGCACATTTTCTAAAATACAATGTTAGAAGTAACATTATTTGGTTTACTTACTTTCCTTGTTGCTGTGAATAATTATTTAAAATTGTATAGCAAGCGTCCATTGCATATTATAATTTATTTTAAAACCATTCTATACTTACAACAAATGAACAATTAAATATTAATACAACTAAAAAACTCAACAATAAACAATTAGATTTTTTTTTAAAAACTGCAAATTTAAAAGTTAAGTATATGCAGAACTTCCCTCTATTGGAGTTCCAGATGCCCCAAGAAAATATGGTGACCACACACACACCATAAAGACTACAGATTATTAATCCACCAATTAATAGGATTCGTACACCGAGTTGTTGAAGATTTCTTCTAAAGGCCTTAATAACCTTAATTTTTAATGTGTAATATATTTTTAACATTTAGATTTTGTATGGATAGGCTTACCTTGGAAAGTGGTCTTTGATATTACCTAGTTGTATACAAATAGAAACACACACAATAAAACACTAAAGTTCTGAAATATTTCGTAAACACTGTTCACTTTCTCAATCAGTAGAGACTATAAAAAGAAGAATAAATTGTTATAGTTTGGTTGCGGAGGATGGATCTATGTTGAGTGTTTAACCACAGATGAATGTTTTGTTATTGTTATTAATCAATTTTTAATTGATTATATATATTAATTTTAAGTAAGCCTGTTAGAAGAGGAATTAATGTTCTTTACATTTTATGACCCCATTTTATGAGACAGTTCCCATTATCTTAGTTCTGAGGTGTTGCCTTTCTGGAGGGAGTGATTTTATATATTTTGTCATGAAACAGTCATCAAAAGTTGCAATGTTGTGAGTTGCTGCACGTTATGGAGTTGGTTTTTCTATATCCTTGATTTTTTTCATCATGTCTTTGAAAGCACTTTTACAAGATTTAATTTTGTTAAATTCTCTGACAACATTATTTCTTTCTTTTACAATAACTACACTTTTTGAACTTAGTTCCCCGACAATAAAACTAATAGTTCAAATTTGAGTAAATTAGCCCATAGTTGGGTTTCTTTGAGTGTTGATGCTTCCATAAGATTTTAGGTTTCGTAGTATACAAATTCTAGAACGTAACTTGTTACAAATGCTGTTAATATGGTTATCCCAAGTTAATTTATTATCAATAATTATAACTAATAATTGGGCCTCAATATGACTAACATGTAACATGAGGGTGTTTTTATTCTTATTTAAACATTTTTAGTCTAAAATGCATCAATCTAGTTTTTTTACAATTAACAGATAATTTTTTTTCAGCAAAGTACAGACTTGTAATATTACAGTCCACAAACAACTTTATTTCTAAACAATTAATGGAATCCGCATGAAAAATATTCTTGCTAAAACCCACAGAACAAATTTTGTTTGATGCCATCGCGGATATGCAAATGGATAAGTTTGAACTCATGGAGAATAGAACTTTTCCTTCATTCTCAGGGAGCTACATGGGAAAAGGAGCTCTTGTTCTTTCCTGCCTCAAGGATGCAAAAAGCGTTGGCTGGAGGAGACAATGATTGCTACTTTTAAGTCATTAGGTGAAGAAAACAAGTTGATTGCCAGATTGAGGAAGTACATTTTGAAGACTACAAAGGTGTGTCTTATGGCGAACCCCAAGCTTCTGAAGTCGCCCTCCGGTCAAATCTGGGAGATCCTTGTCCAGCATAACCCTACTCCTAAAATGTGAAACGTTAGGAGAATGGCCATATTTGGGGCTTCACAACCAAGTGATGATTCTGATGCTAGCACCGGGAGAAAACTCCTAAGTCTCATTGAAGGTATTGCCTTGGCTTGTTAAGTAGGTCTTTGTTGTACAAGGATCTAGATTCCCAATCCCCAATAATCTAATCTATGGCTGCCAATTTTTAGCTATGAAAAAAACTTCTCGAGATCTAACCAAAATATGCATGTATACTAAAATTGGTCCACAATTAGACTGTAGAGCATTGCACATCTGACAGGTAACAAGACTAACATTATTCCAAAAATCACTTTTTAGAATTCACGGAATATTGAAACAGTTGTATCCGCAAAACTCTACATCAATTTTTTGAAGCATCACATAACTTTCTTTATTACTGTTGGTAACTATAAGTTTATATAATAATATTTTTTTATTGTCATTAACTATGTCTAGTACAAAGACAATGTCAACATTAACATTAGACAAACATCAGCTTCAAAAATCTACAATCAAACTATAAATACACAATTATCAGACACACGACCTGACACTCTTTATCTTTGTATATGTGTCCACAGATCACAGAGTTCTAAACAAATGAGGTATTAAGCTAAAATCCAATTTGAAATTCGGTAAGCAATATTTTTGAAATATATATATAGCCTATATATATTTGATAATAATTAAAACATTATTTTTTTAACCCAACATTAAAAACATAATTAATTTTGTATTTAATGTTAAAAAAAATAATAATGGTGTGCTAATTTGTTTTACATTCTCATGTTTGTGTCTCATGTTTTTGAGATATTTCAAATTTAAACTTCCTATTTTGTTTCGTAAATATTGAAACTTTTTCGGATATTATGAATCCTAAATAGAGAATAAAAAACCACTACATTCATTCTCAAATTAATAACAATCTGGGCTCTATTTAGGCAGTATTTTTTAACTAAAAAATAGTTTTATAGTTAATTAAAAGTGTATTTTTATTTAAAAGCAGCTGCTCGAATAGTTGAGAGGAAAAATTGAAAATCTAGTAATTTTAAATATAAAAAAAATATTTGCAATTATTATTATTTTTAATTAATCTACTGCCTGTAATAAGGAAATGGAAGTATTTTTTAAAACAGTTTCAGTCATATATCGGTACTATAGAAAAACAATTTTTTAATAGGTACTTAAATTTTTGTACTTAGCTTTTTTGACATAAGTACCATTCTTTTCAGGATATTAAACTAAATATTTTGTCTTGTAAACATTCTGATGCAATCCTTAAACATCCATATCTCCAAAACTTTTAGTCCTAAAAAACCAAATATATCAACTTTTAACCCTTTCTTGGTCTGTACTTTTTTTCTCTCCTTAAATGTGATATTTTTAAAGTTATTTAATGATATGACCAATAAAAACTGGCTCTTCAAGTTTAAAACACCATTAAGTTGTTATATCTTAAAATTATTAATTTATAGGGGAAAATTCTTTTTATACTCTTCACTGATTGAGAAAGTGAACAGTGTTTACGAAATATTTCAGAACTTTAGTGTTTTTTTATTTGTGTACTACTAGGTAATACCAAGGACCACTTTTGTAACCTTTCAAACCCATGGATATTAAACAAAACAAACAAAGTATTTTATAGTTTAATGGAATCATTCTATGAATAAGCATAGACCACTTATACTTTAAATTTTCGGGATCATGGGATCTACAAAAGTGTACATTTCTAATCACAAACCAACTACAGATCTCTTTGGAAATACCAATTTTAATCATATGGTATTATTCTCCCCGAAATACACATTTATATCTGAATATTAATATTCTCCTTATAATCTAACATACAAAACTATGCATTGAAATTTAATGGAGGTGCCCCTGAAAAACAACACGTACAAAAAAAATAAGCAATCTTTAAATACTATGACATGATATACACATGGATAAATTTTAAAGTCCAAGTCCTTTCATGTCTAAACAATTTATAATAATGGTTACTAATATATATCATTTATCACAATCCATCTGATTGTCCTTTAAGGGAAATACACAAAACAATTGTTCAATGAAAGAAATTAATAAAAAAATCTGGTACTTACAAATTAACGCCACCGCAGCAACTTTGCGCATATATATATATATGTAAGGTTTGGCCAGGTGTTTATGTGTATGTATATTTATATATATATATATATATATATATATATATATATATATATATATATATATATATATAGCTACCTGGCCAACCTGTCATGATATATAATTATATCGCAAAGTAAGCAAATATTGGTGCATATATATATGCGCAAAGTTGCTGCGGTGGCGTTAATACGTAAGTACCAAAAATCTCTATTATTAGCAGGGGCGGCACACAGTCATTTTAACTGGGTGGGCTACTAGTGGTGACCTTGGCCTAGTAGTGGCTGGCTTATCGTGCAAGAGCAATGACCTCTACAGGGGAGCACCTGAACGCGGCAAGCGTCTAAATAACACACGTTTCCCTGTCCAATGCGAATGCATAAATACCTTAAATTCTTCCTTGTACTAACAGTTATAACTTTTTGATTAAACAAGTGTTTCACCTTAATAACTCTTAAAAATATGTACGCGTGACTATGCCGTTTGTTTGTATGCACAAAGAATTCAATTAAAATTAAATTTGTTTAAAATACCAACTAGGATTAAACCTAAAGTAAACCCAAGTTTCCACAATAAATATTAGTTTTGAAACATAACAGTAGGTAACAAAATACTTAACTAAATAAAAATTAATATTAATTACAATAACATACCTTTAAAATCGAATCCTGTTCGTACAAGGTACAGCCAATCTTCTATTTACAAAGTAGCTGGGCTCGTCTCTCTTTCCTGTTAGTGAATAAGTCTATAACTCTAGTGTGGAAGTTGGGAATAGTGGAAATAACTTCTTTGTGAATTGAACATGCTGCTAAAGCATTTAAGCGGTCCTGACCCATTGTATTTCTTAGAAATGATTTCACTCTTTTTAATGTACTGAAACATCTTTCTGCTTCCGCTGTTGCTACGGGGGTTGTCATGGTTATTTGAAGAGCTTTAAAAGTTTCAGTAAAAGATTCTTTTAAATCGTTCTCAACAAAAAAGCTGTACAGTTCACTTACACGTTCAATTTGATTAAAAGCGTCATTTTTGTAAATTACTGAGAGTTCACTTTTTAGCTTTTCTTTCATTACCAATCCGGTATAGTTTTCAGAAAATGTCTCTATTGTTGTTACGGGAAATTCTTTCCTGTAGGAAAAAAAAAGTTTTCGGTCCACAACAGAAAAACTGCTAAATATGTCGGAGTTACTAAACCTGCTCCTAAGTTGGGTTAACACTGTATCACAAACCTCCTTCGCCACAACAGGGAGATTTTCATTATGTCTTATACGTTTGGGTGGGGGAGCGAGCTCCGACAAAGTGTTTTTCTTAATATATTTGTCTGTGTTTTTTCTAATTTCACTAATTGCTTTCTCAAAATGATCAAATGAATTGCTAACTGTTACACTATTTGAAGATTTCTTCTGCATTGTATTATACATAATATCAACATTTAACATAACATCGTAAAAGAAGTCAAGGAAAAAAACAAACTCCTCGTTTTGTAGGAGATGCTTCAAGCCAACGGCTTCTCGAGTTGTAACATCATCCCAACCTTCTCCTTCTTCTATTTGTTCAAAACATTCAATCAGTTTTTCTCTGAGGCATTTCACCGTGCTTACTAGTCGCGAGTGAAAATTCCATCGCGTTTGAGGCACAGTTGGCAAAGTTTTATCACATATTTCCCTAAGCATATCACTACGTTTTGGGGAAACCGAAAAAAAACTGGAAAATCCAGTAATGTTAGCAAAAAATAACTTAACAGATTTTATATTAGAGCAGGCATTTTTTATAACTAGGTTCAGCTGGTGAGCGTAGCAATGTACGAACTTAGCATTTTTAAAAACAGTTTGCATTAAAGCTTGAACGCCTCCAGTATGTCCACTCATAGTATTAGTACCGTCATAAGCTTGTGCTATGAGTTTGTCTTCAAGCTTATATTCTTCTAATTTACTTTTTAAAACCAAAAAGGCCGCGACCGGTACGGTCATGCACTTCAACAAAACTAACAAATCTCTCAACAATACTTTTCCCTTTAATGAAACGAAACACAATTACAAATTGGCTTTTGCATGTGATGTCTGTGGTCTCGTCAGCTTGAATGGATACGAAATCGGCATTGTTAATGTCATTTTTGAGTTCTTCTAAATAAACGCTATACATACAGTCCAATAATTCATTTTGAATATCGTGAGATGTATATTTTGCTACAGATGAACTATTTAAATGATATAAAAGAACACTGTCCATGTCGGCCATCATTGATACCAAGTCCAAAAAATTTCCACGGTTAAAAGAGTCGTTGGTCTCTGTGTGTCCCCTAAGGCCATTTCGCGTACTGCACAAAATGTTAAGCAATCTATTAACCTACTGAGGACATGCCTAGTTTTTGTTACTTGTTGATTATGTTTTTCAATTGATATTTTAACATGATTGTCAATTTGAGCTGCCACATTAACAGTACCTACCTAATGTTTTATATTTAATTGCATTAGTCAAATGAGTGTTACTTTCCTTGTGTTTTTATTTTCTCACTTAAGTGTTTAAGGTCCTTACAGCCAATATTTGTCCAAAGATCATCATTGCCCTTATGATTATTATTATTAAAACATAAGCAATAAAATCAAAATAATGCTTGGAGTTAACCACGGCTTTTTATCGAACCACGAGGTGCAAAAGGTTCTGTTTTGCTTTGGGTAAGTTACAACAAGCTTAAAATCTTTGGGCTGATGTGGGCCTAACTCTTTAATTTGCTTTTTTAGCTCCAATGGCAATGTCGAAAACTGTGTTCGAAGTAAACTGTCCACGTGATTTAAATTCATTGTAAACTTACCGAAAATACTGATGATACCTACTAAAAAAAGTCATAAATAAATTAGAGTTTTAGAGTAATAGAGAGGGAGGGGGAACTGTCTGC
This sequence comes from Aphrophora alni, assembly GCA_963513935.1. Taxonomy (NCBI): domain Eukaryota; kingdom Metazoa; phylum Arthropoda; class Insecta; order Hemiptera; family Aphrophoridae; genus Aphrophora; species Aphrophora alni. Next base: position 20,366,254 of record OY740773.1, on the reverse strand, counting down.
GTGACGTCACCCGTCCTTGACGCTATGCTACAATGCTATTCGGCCAGGGCTACTTTCAAATCAGCCCTACCCGCTCGGGTGACTCTCAGTAGGCGCGCAAACATATTTTTGCGTTACATTTACATATTCACGCGCTGTTTTCATATCAATTCAGTGTTTATTTTAATGAACTAATATTTTCTTTTTCTGAATAATTGGTGGGGCTCAGCCCCACCTGCCCTTATGGACGCGCCGCCTCTGATTATTAGGTATATTGATAATAAAGTGAAATATTTCTCTATACTGTTCTGACAATTATTATCTGCAAACTAATTTTAAATACTTTGTCTCTGAAATGTTTTAGTTTTGTTAAAAGTTTTAACATAGGCCTCTATACCAGGATGCAATCACTGACTATTAAACTCAGGTAAAAACTGTGTATATAATTTATATAGAAAAAATTATAGGACATTTTCTTCTTAAAATGTGATTCTCTCCCAGTTCCAATGTGTGGTCCACAAATAAATCAATTGTGTCATTGTAACTAATCACATTCCACCAAGTCTTGAGCAAAAATACTCCCTTCTGCAGATAGTTTTCTGTTCATCTTTCAAAGCTTCCCATTTCACTGATATGAAAATAAACAAAATTAGAAACAAAGGTATTTTATATAACAATGTGTTGTAGAAAATTAGTCTCAGCTAATTAATTATACAACTATTGCATAACAACTGCAAATATCAATAATTTACCTAGGGACCACTCAGTACATGTCCAGGAAATAAACCCTCTTTCATTCTTAATATCAGTGCCATGTATAGAAACTTTTATTGCCGATCTGATTAACAAAAAAGAGGGGTATAACTATCAGGAGAAAGGTCAAGTGTGGCCTAGTAATTCAGCTACAGAGCTATAGCCCAGTGGTTTAGTAGATTTTACCTGAAAAAAGGTCATGTAGTTCTGGTTTTTTTATGTTTTATGTACCTAGATTATACTTAAAAATCCAAATTTGTTCATATGGCGCATATAGGTGAGAGCAGATTTATTTGTGTCACTTCTTTCGGTTTTCGCTAATTATATTGTATGGATTTCCAAACTAGTGAGCTACTGTAGAAGCATTGCAAAAAGATCTGTCCACCTCTGCCATATACTTTAACATTGATTGCAAGTCTTTCTTTTTTTTCTACTGGAAGCACAGTTAATTTTCTTGGCAGTAGGAAGAATCTGTGGAGATGACAGTGTTTTGATCTGAAGAGCAGCTGACATTTTTCTCTTCCTTGTAGGTGTAAGTGGTTCTGTTCTGAAATCTGAAGGTTTACCAACTTGTTTTACTACCAACATAACCATTTCTTCAAAACAGAATCTGTACGGATCTAAAAATATTGGACAGCTGATTGAGAATTCCCAGCTGTCTCAGTTAGGACATGTGTTCCAACTCCCAGTCCCAATCATAATCTTTCTTATTGGTTGTTGGGGGTAGAACAAAAATAACACATGCATTCTAACATTTTAGTTTTTTCTTAGAAATGGAACAACCGTTTTTAGCTATAAAAGGTTATTTGGCAAGTAAACTCTTATTTTTTTTAACATAGAGTAAGCATTACCAGGTGTCCAAAACGACATATAACTCAAATCAGCTAAAAAGTGGAGATAGAACACTTGCATTCTCACTCAACGGTATATTGACAATTAATTGACAAGTTTTTTCTTCCAAATCTGAAGTTAGTAGAGTAATCAAGGGCTTTGTTTTAAGTTCTTTACATATAAGGGGATGAGGACCAAAATGTTTTTTCGACTATAAACAAGAAAACAAAAAATAACATTTGTTGCTCCAAGAATTCTGTTTAACCTGTGCGTTATAAATTGAGTAATATTCTCTATAGTACTCTATATTGAAGTGGTGTAAATAGCGTAACTGCAGATACGCCAGATAGGTTGTAGATTGTATTTGTGCAGAGATTGTTTATTTTAGTAAAAGTTAGTGTATTTTTTACAGTTTCTCGATTTAGATTTATTTATTTTAGTGAAGGGTTGTGATTATTTATAAAATGTATGATTACTTCCATTGAGGTTTAGAGTTGTTGATTAGATTATCTTTTTCAAAAAGGGTCTACTAGACGCCATGTCTTTCAATTTTCCAAACGCTCTAAGTAAGTAACTTAGTTAAACTCACTAGTGCCTATATCTTATTTTAGAACATCGAAATAGGTACTTTTCTTTTCCTCTCTTTAGTTATCCTATTGTGAAAGTAGCGTGTAATGAGTAACACAAATACCTGGGAATATTCTTGATGCTGTCTTTTGTAGGACTTGGCTACTACTAAAACTGGAGGAGTATTGCTGTCTCAGCTTTTAATTAGGTAAATGTCAAATAAGCCAAAGTAGTGTCAATTAAAAAAAAAATTGGATAATTCGTTTACTACATATCTTATTTTGAAATAATAATTTAATACAGAATACAATTTTTCATTGAAAAATTAAACCTATGAAATGCACTTACACAGCTGCATCTTGAGGATAATCAAAAAATGAAGTTTTAAAGCAATTAGTACTAAGGTTTGGCAGTAAATATGCATTATACCTTTCCTTGCGATTTAGTCTTCAAAATTAAGCTTAATGTGTTGTACACACCTCCTATTGTGACCATTAGATCATTCTTACAATCGGTAAATATGCATTGAAGCTTGACTTAAAAATTATTTAAAAATAAATTGTTGAAATCATTTACTACTTCCTTATTTTGAAAAAAATGAGATCATATTGGTATCGCCAGACATTTTTGAAGTACCAAAACATTAGTAATAATTAAGAAATATAAAAGTACCAAATACAGCTCAGGGGTAATTTGTTTACTGTAGTAGCCCAATTTTTTTTTATAGTTATTTTTTACTACATAGCCTACCTCTCTTCAAATAGTAACTGGTACTTCAATATTAACGCAACCGCAACAGAAGTTGCGCTAATGCGCATGTGCCAATAAAGAGCAAAATGACGCCATTTTTTGTTTGAAGTTTCATAGGTAATTGTTTACAAAGAAAGTTACTGTTTTTTTGAGATTTTTTTTTTTAATTAAACAATTTCAACTCTTCTAGGTTAAGTGATTCTATTAAGTGAATTATGCGTTAAAATAGGTATGTACGCGACTTTTTAAAGTAAGGTGGCTATTTATATATCAGGCCACCTTACCTGATCTACGCGTAAATTTCTAAAAAAAAAAAGAAGAAATTGTGTGTTATTTCCCAAGGGGTCGCCCATCCAATTTTTAGAAGAATCGCGCATGCATATTAGCATTACTTCTGCTGCTGTGGCGTTAATCCGTAAGTACCTAGTAACTTTTTCTGGTGAGCAAATATGTTTTTCACTTCGAAATTGACATATTTCAATGATGTATTTGTGTGTTAAAAAGTTTACAGTAGAAACTCTGTTAACCAGCCTCGGATTAACCGGTCCTCGGATTAACCGGCCTATATCGTAGTGTAGCCTACTGGTTGGATGAGAGTTTCCGAAAATAAATTGTAATTGAAACACCAAAGCGGCGGCGATATCAAACGACTTTGTTGATAGCGGTATCCCATTGTTGGCAGCGTAAAAACACCGCGGTACCAAAGTGGCGGCGATATCAAACGACTTTGTCGATATCGGTATCGCATTGTCGGCGGCATAAAAACACCGCGGCATTGGCACCCGTCGGTATGGCAGACATACACAGACAAAAACGTTTGATGGGCCGCTTTTTTCCACGAATCAATTTAGTATAGCCTACATTATGCAAAATATAACATTACTTTTTCTTGGAAGCTTGTGTTGGTTTCGTTTGAGACACGGTTAAATGGTCAAAAGACTTGACAGGCGGGAATCTGTAAAAAAGCTTTGTAGTGTTTATTTTTTTCATGTTTGATGTATAATATACATAACATAATATACACGATACATTTATGTACAATAAAATGAGTTGCAATAACATCTTTATTGCATAATTTTTAGTGCTACCTAATTAAATAAGCTTTCTTTGAACGAAAACCGATTTTTCACGGGAGCCTCGGATTAACCGGTCAAACGGGCAACCGGCCCGGGTGTCAGTCCCGACTAGACCGGTTAAGAGGGGTTCTACTGTATATGGCAAATACGTTTTGACCGATCACGAAAGTCAAGCAACAGTGAGCGTAGTTATTACTTAGATGGGTGATAGTTTTTCTACCGTGTGTGCATGGGATTGTTCAATCCATTGAACAGTCAAAATGGAGTGTGAGATGTGTGAATATATATTATCATTACTTAAAGGTAACTCCTAATTTTTGAGAATTTGTTTTTATCGTCTACTACATACCTTAATTTTTAATAATAAATAATGTTTTCCTTGCAGAGGTCACTTTTTTTTCACCGAAAAATCACAGTCTAAAAACTACCAAATCCGCCGTATTTTTGGTTAAAACAATGGCACTGTTAATAGCGTATGGTTAGGTTAGTTTGCGCATTACACAATGATTACGCTAGATCACTATTTATATCATGACAGGTTTGTTCAGGTGGCACACACGCACATATATATCATGACAGGTTTGGCCAGGTAGATACATATTATATATACAGTATAATAATATGCAGTATAATATATACAGATAAATTTTATTGCTTATATATATATCAAGCAATAAAATTTATCGTTAAATATGACAAAATGTAAGATGGGAAACCTAGCCAGCCTAACCTTTATTGTTACTTTATGAGTCATAAAACATTGGGGTGTACAGCAATGAATATGGTTTGCCTCTGCGGAACGATAATTTTTCCAGAGCTGTTCTTTTAATGAACAGTTCCAGTCAAAGAACTATTCTGAAATAGTAGTTCTGTTCTTTTCGGCACATCTTTTGATTCAATATATTGACTAACATTGTCATACATTTTAATGTAGATAGTTGCCTTAATCTCACACGGCTAGGAATTCACAATTATAAACCTCTCATTTTTTACCGAAATAATGGATTTTTGTAATTCAAACAGGTTTACAGATTGAAAGGATGATCTAATGGACACAATAATAGGAGATATGTGTACAACACAATTTGCATAATTTTCACAACTAAATTGCAACAACGGCTTGGCTCTGGTGTGGCTATATATCGGGTGTCCAAAAAGTGTAGAAACGGTGAAATATTTTGAGAAATACACATCTGATAAAAAAAAACAACTTTAATATTTTAATAAATCTATCCAATGACACTAAACTCGACCCCCACCCCCTAGGGGGGGGGGGGGCAACTTTAAATTCTTATATGGAAACCCTCATTTCGTATTGCGGATTCGAATACTCTGATACAAAATATTTAGGTTTTGTTTGAAACTTTTTGTTCTATTCTTGAATAGATGGTCCTCTAATCGCAGAAAATATGATGTATCTTATTTTTCGTGAAATACATGGAAAATAAAAAGTACGTATTCACCAAGATTTAACAATGGACAGTCAATGGTGCTAGTTAATTAGTGAATTTGAGGTTGGAGGCTAAACAGCCTCTTGTCACTGTTACCCAAATGGATCTTTTGTAACTATCCTACTAATTATATTTTAGTCCCAGCCAAGATTTAAGCTTCTTAAGAATCGTAAAATGGTTTTGGGTGTGATTGTCATTGCTACTGCACCCGTGGGGAAAGTTATGGTGAGGTAAAGTAGCCTTTTGTAGATTAGAGATTTATACTCACATAACCAGTGTTCGGCTGTCTCTTTATGTGTCAAGCAGAAGCGGCATGAATCCACATCTGCCTTTCAGATGGTAATTCACTGGACAGTGTCCGGACAATAATCAGCCTAAGCTCCCTTCTACTGATATCAACTTGGACAGCTGAGAGTTCCACCAAGGCACCTATGCCTTTACTCTTCCTTCCCTAATGGAACAGCTGGTTTCAAAAGAATTTACAATTATACCTTGTAATATTTGAGCAGCTCATTCTAACTCTGTTTCCGTTTCTAGAGGAAAATAAAAAGTATGTATTCATCAATTTAACAAAGGAAAGCCAATGTTGCTAAATTTAAAGCCATCTCGTCCCCGTTGGTGGGGATGGTAGTAAGTGTAATAAATCAAAATAGAAAGACCCCCTTTTTATTGCACTGTTGTTATATTTACTGTTTTATTGCACTCTTGTAATAACCATAGTTTATTTTCATTTTGTTAGTTTTGTAAATATCATTCATTGTGTTTGCGGACTTCGAGTAGAACCGACGTTTTTGATTCAGGATTCCGCAGAATAACTGTGTTAATTGGCATGTCTGTGACCGAAAAAGAAAGAATAGATATTCTTATACTGCGAGGGTGGAGTGATAAAACAAGATCATATGAAGAAATTGTTCATTTAATCAACGACATTCATCCAAATTTTGCTCCGTTCCGCAATTCAACTGTTTAAAACAGTGATATGGTATCAGCAAGCAGGCTCCGAGAAGGATCAACCGAAATCTGGAAGGCCAAAAACAACCAGGTAATTCCAGAAATTTGTAACTTTGCTGGAATAGCCTTTGATAATGTCAGATTTCAGCAGGTAAGGCTCAAGTCATTTCGGATTGATTGTAAGCGCTGTATTAAACACGACTTCTCCTGGTCGCTGGTTTGGTAGAAGGGCTGTGTTTGCATGGCCACCAAGGTCACCTGATCTAACACCTGTACATTATTTCTACTGGAGTTACTTGAAAAACAGAGTGTACGAAAAAAACAAGCGAATATCAATGAATTAAGGGAAAGATTAATACAATGTTCAAATGTGATAACACCAGGGAAAAAAGTTAATGATAACATGAATTCTCGATTGGGACTCTGTCAAGTAGTTTGAGGAGAGAAATTTGAACTTTTAATTATGTAGGTTGCTCATCTCAATCTAGCCACCCCATTGGTGAGAGGTGAGAGGACACCTAAAACAAGCATCCCATTGGTGAGAGGCATAAGTACTCTCCTAAAATTGAGTTATGACAAATGTACTTTTTTTTTTTTTTTTTTTTTTTTTTTTTTTTTTTTACTATACGGTGCCATCTGTCAAGAATGGGAAACAATTTTTTCATTGAAACTTTTTCACGCTGAATCTAAATCTACAATAACTAAAGGGATTCTCATTTGAAAGTTCAATCCGCCCCCCCCCCCTGCTCTGTGGTACAAAAGGCTATAAATTTAGTACCTCCTTTGTTAAATTAATAAATACGTACTTTTTATTTTCCAATGTTCCTTGTATTTCTTTATAACAGCGCCATCTGTCAAGAATCGGAAAAAAAACTTTCTGACAAAACCTAAATATATTGTGGCATAGAATCTGAATCTGCAATAAAAAATGGGGATTTGCATTTAAGATTATAAAGTTGCTACTGATCCACCTCCTGGGGGTGGGGGCAGGGGGGTCGTGGGGGACAGCGGAGTTAAAATACAAAATGGTATTGATAACCGAGACTTTGACTATAATATAACCATTGAAGTAAACATGTGCATTGAACATCATAGGAGTCATATTTATATATGACGATTTTGATAGGTGTAATATCGTATATAAATAATAGTTGAGGGTATGTTAATAGTAGTAGAGTTAAACGTACCTAACTTGTCTTTTTTTATCAAAGAACCTCTTTTTGATAAAAAAGACATGATAGATGATTTACCAATTACATCCATCAAAATATTACTATTTCATTGCAAAGTAAAAATATTGTCAAATGTTGTATAAGCTTGCATGGTTAGTCTGATCAATAATGGATACTGAGATTATTGTGAAATATTTAGAAGTTTATCATCTGTAATTAGTTCAGTTAGCTAACTGGACCAATACCTAGATTTTACATAACCTATTGTATGTGTATTTGGTACATTTCATTATAACTTTTAAATTGGAAAAAATGAAAATTATGTTAGAATACTATTTTTCATTTTAAAAGTTAAGTTTGTATTAAATGTATTTCACAAGAAAATGTATATAAATTTTAGTTTGCTAGTCTGAACTTTTACCTCTTTATAATAAAAATATTCTCTTGGAAAATAATTAGCACTCTATACGTTAAATAACTATGTACGCTAGCCCTATCTAAGCAAAATATACAGTTCATATCTAAGCAATATGTTCATTTACACACAATTGTTATCTCTTGGCCAACATAAGCTACAACGTATTGATCAAATGTAGGCTTATCTGTTATAAATCTGATTGACATTCCTCTACAGAAAATTAAATTAGTAATTTGGATTGTAACTAAAACTTGATCATTCACATATCGCTATAGTTTAGTTCACCATAAGGACAGTTAAATGATTTAATGTTTTGTTGTTATAGATCCTCCACCACCCCCTCCACCTTTGGCTATGGCTATGATGGGACAAATGGGCCCTCAGCAAGGTAACATTTTAGTGTTTTAAAATGTGTTGATGTGTACTATAGACTATGAAGCATAACTTACAATTAGGGTTTATTCAACAAAAAAACAACTTAGGCAAAATATTTCTTACCGAAACACATATACTCAATTTAGTGAGTGTTGGCAGTGAAGCGCCACCCACTGCAGCAGAGGCATCAGGGCCGGGCCGTTTCACATGCTGTAGGGCTACCCACTGCATGCCATTTGTCTTTTTCCTTTCGAACCTGTTCCGCAGGTTTTTTTCTAGTTCTTTGGAATAACTCAATGAAGCCTTCTTCCAAAAGAGACATTTAACTTCAGAAAGCTTAAACGTTTTATTGTTTGCTGGAATGTAACAAACCTGGAATGTCAATCAGGTTTAGTTGACAATGATAAGGGGATACTCTGAAAACTGTTCTATTTTGAAGCTTTGCTTCTTCAACAATAACATATTTGTTATATTTTGGTTATTCTTTGTAAGTCAGTGTACAGGAGTTCTTTCGTCAATAATGATTTGTCCAGTTTGATTCTCTTTGCTGTTAACCATTCAACTAGTTTGTCTTTATTACGAGATATTGTTGGAAGCTTCTCTACCTTTGTTGAACGATGTGGAGTGTTGTCAAGCACAATAACAGAGTTTTCTTTGAGCTTTTGTATAACACTTCGAAATAAATTAAAAAATATTTCTCTAACACTTCTTTCATTATGATAATTGCCTGTTGATTTCGATTGAAACATTAGTAACACATTATCAACAAATACATCTTCGTTTCTGAAATGTGATACAATCAGATGCTTTTCAAGTGGAAAGTTCATTTAGAAAAAAAACCCAAACTTTATTTCGCTTATGTTCTTCATTAGCACAAGTTTCATTTTGATAATATATTGGCGGACCTTCTCTAAATTTGTTTATTGTTCTCAAATAGTTTCGTCTTCAAGAATTATATTATCTCTATCGCCAAGGAACATATTTCTCCCCCTTTTACAGAACTTGAAGCCCTACTGTTTTAAAACACCAACAAAAGTACTTTTAAAATTTGGTAACTCACTGTCTTTATTCACTGTGGGCAACATTTTCTCCACTGTAGGCTGTTCATTCTTAAAGAAAAACTCAAGAATCATCCGCCTTAAAGCACATTTTGAAAAGTCATTAATTTTCTGAAGTATGTAGGGTCTCTTCTTTGTCTTTTTAGGAGATTTTAGTCCTAAACTATGATTGTTCTGTTTGGCTGAAATAAAGACTCTACATTTTCCTACTCCTACCATGTCAACAATTTTTTCAACAGAACTATCTTTTAAAATACTGAGGTTTTTAGTTATAACAGTTTTATAAATATTTACTATACACAGTTTTTTATCGCTGTATATGAAATGACCATATTTATTTATAGTCACTGTTGTAAGATTCTCCATATTTACAACAAAATTTATCTACTATTAATATATGTGCACTTATACTAATAACCCTACTCGATTAATAATACACTTATATATTACTGACAACTATATAATAAACCACACTAAATTATAAACTAATTTATACTACTGGGAATTAACTTTACTGTTCACATAAACATGCTCACAATTTAGGAAACTAGACAGTAAGACTGGCTGGCAACTAAGAAAGATCTGTGAACCAGACTTAGAAAGTAGTACATTCTCTGTGACTTCTCTCCTTCCTTATTGGCTACAATCCCCTGTCCTGTTAGAGGGTGATACTTCTCTACCAGCACTCACTGATCAAAGTATAAGTATCCACATCTGTTCTGAATTGATTTATTGTACCCCAATTTTTCAATAAACTTTTACAAATTATAAAACAATTTAATAAATGTATAGTACAACTAAACACAAAGCCATTTCACGACATAACTCATCTTGATATAAGTAAGGTTCACAAATATTTTAAGCTGTTATATTTAGGCAATCTGTAGGTAATTTCTCAAAGTTCACTTTACAGATTTTAGTGAAATGTGAAGGTTAACCCTTTAACTGCTAAGTTTTTTGAACTTGTGCAGACCCCTGGTGCTAAGTTTAAAAAAAAATTAAATTTTTTTTTTTTTTATTTTAAATTTAGTCACTTTTATATGTTTTTAAAATAATAATATACAAATTTTAGTCATACAATTTATTTATGTAGTTTAATTTTTTATATTAAAAATATCCTAACCTAACCTGAACAAACTTGAATAAACTTAAAAACTCTCACATTATAACTAAACATAGTAAATAATAAAAAAAGACACAAATTAATAATAATAACCTGTTTTGTATTTTTTGTATATTTTTTTTTTTACATGAGAATACAAAGTAGACCGTTTATAAACGGGCGTAGCGCTCAACACTGTCATTGCTGTGCCCGTTCATATACGGGCATAGCAGCTAAAAGGTTAATAGCCTAAAGTGTGTAAAATCGCAAAAGTAAATCAATATTTGGAAATAATTGGCGAACCTCAATAATACATAATCAAATATGATTTATTTGTTTATAGTACAAACAAAGTAATTTTAAATCCTAATATATAAATATTTTTTCAAAGACGGTATCCATCATAGCTGTGACCATGGAACAAAACCGATGGATGGTTGAGGGGTACACTCGTAACAAAACATGCCTTCTTGTCTTATCAAACATTCAAACACATTTTATGACAACATTTGTTAGAAGAAATTATAATAATTGTTATGGTGTTATGTTTTTAAAGTCATTAAAATTTTTATTTATAGTATGAAATTATCCAGACAACTATTTTAATATTAGTACATTTTTTAATTAGTACATTTTGTCATAATATTAAAAAAGCAGTAGTCGTGAAAGTGTTTATTTCTGTTGGATTAAATTTTAATTAGTGAGAATTAATTAAAGAAAAAGAATCTAGGCTAATTAAAGTTATGCATATAAATCTGAATCCAAATGAGTGGAGCCAAAGTCAAAGCTAGTTTTAATTAAAATAAAAGTTTTACTTTTAATCAAATATTTTTTGGCATATTATCAAAACCAAAGTTGGCTTCTATGCATCATATTTCCTTTTATTTTGAATCAGAGCTATGGGTATTTCTATTAATATTGTGATAAGCTATTTGTTTTTTCCAGTTGGCTAAAATAATTATTTTTCATTTTAAACTTTGTGTTGGTTTATAACTATTTCTTACCCTCGAGCTTAGTTGAATCTACACTTTTTTTTCCATGTAGTCTTGGGTTAGATCCCTTTCTTTAGTCTTTCCTATCTTGTACTCTTGACCAGCTCTTATTCTTTTCTGACTCTGATGCTATTAGAATATTCAAGGGGTAGGGGGTCTTTATTTATCTTCTTTTTTGACCAAGAGGTTTTCATCTTTAAACAACATATGAATAAAAAACAAACTATTTCTTATTTAATCACTCGTACAAAGCCAAGTCAATGGTATGAATTACATTTGTTAGCAATTCCCCTTAGGAAAAATGAACTATTACAAACCCTTTCTGTAAAACGTTGATTCAGGAGTTAATAGTGTTTACCGTATCCTTAACAAATCTAGGTTACCCTTTGATCGGTTTAAAGAAACTTTATATATGTGTTGTCAGGGAAATATCTGGAAACCCCAGATATCTTATAAACTTATAAAGTCTATAACAAATTATAAATTTTAAAATGACTAAACACATTAAATAAATAAATTACAATAAAGATTCCATTTAAACAAGCCAGAAACAGATATTGTTTTAACAGGAAGTAGGAACGGATTTGAAACTCAAAAGTGAGCAGTATTAGATTTCATCAAAGTTCCACAGCCAGAATATTTCTGTGAGAATGGAGAAAACCTTACACTACAAAATTAAATGCCTACAATGAAAAGTTTGTAAAAAGGATAAGCCATATGGGAGAAATCAAGAAATATATTGTTCAGTCAAAGATGATTAAGAAAATCATGTGAAAAAAAGGACAGGGGGAGATGTGGGGAAAGAAGAAGTCAGTTTGGGGAGAGTGAACTTACAACACCTGGGTAACAAGTGTATGGAGTATAAAATTAAAATACTATCAACATGATTCTTAAAATAAAAAATATAATTGTGGTGTAATAAATAAAAGGTATAAAAAGTGGTATTGCCATGGGTCATCAATTTCATAATAAGTGAAGTGATTAGTGTTATTCGAGAATAAATTAAAAATGAGTGAAAGTGTCTTGTGAGACGGAGGGAGTGATATTACTGAATATGTAAGTAGTTTTAAAATAAACCTTTTGTAAGACAGATCTCGAAGGTTATCAAATGAAATCATATGCACAGAATTATAAACAAATTTAAGAGTAACTCATTATTTGAAGTAAACTTACATAGATTGTTCAAGCGAAATTAACTGCATTGGGGCTGTTTCACAAGAATTAGCTATAGCGAGGGTTTTGAACAAACACCTCATAAGCAATTAGAATCAGGGCTCACGGTTTTTAAAATTAGTAAGTGAATAATAGATGCAGAATTTTTATTTGATTAAGGTCGAAGCAGTACAAGAAAATTTAAGTTATCTAAATCAAAATGTTTGTGTCAATACAAAAAAAATGCATATTTTAGAATAAACTACATATTTTTCATGTAAAATTTATATTTGTCTAACTTCTATTTGTATAGAAGTTTAAACAATATAGTTGACAGATTAGTCAAGTCAGCTCTTGCAAACCTAACCTAACCTGGTCTCTTTTGGAGTCATCCTCCACGTTAAGCGAAATTTGACCCACAAGAGTCTGGTGGAGCCCCCCCCCCCCAGTTAAAAAAGTATTAGCTTAATTCAAGGTTTGAATATACCTAAAGTAACAATAAATATCTTAAGATTCTAAAGACGAGAAATATTACCTGATGAATGTACCTATGTAAATGTATTAAAAGGTGTAAACGCCTAAATAAAGTGACATTGAGAATCTTTACAAAGTCTGACAGAGTATGACAATGTTTACACATATATGGGATGTTTCACGGAAAAAGTTCACTCGATTTTTCGGTTATTTACCAATATTTAATAAACCGGTATTTTTGAGGAGATGGCAACTAATACATTTTGTTTGTTTCCATAGAGACTACACTTGAGTAAAATTTAATCAAAATTGTTAAAACCAATTTTGAGAAAATTCTAATTTTCTTGTGAAAGCAACCCTCAAATTTATATTATCGAAAAAAATTAAAAAAAGTTCTAAGATATGGTCAAAATATGCCTACATATAATTTATTAAAATTAGTTTTTGCGTTTGAGCCGTAGAACACTGCACATATACGACACACGGACATCATTCCATAAACCACTTTTTGGACTCGGTAGACCTCAGAACCAATATATCTGCAATAATTTATCATATTTATATCCTATGGTACTTTATATGTTGACAGATCTTATAATACTCCATGCTAAACGTTGGATTTTTAAAACTCCAGCAGAATTAATAGCTCTTACAGAATAAATTCAAAGTATAAACCCGGTTGGTTGATGAAAACCTGGTATTCTCTCTTAGCAATTTCCAAGAAAACAAAACAGTTTTCCATTTTGTTATGAGATGTCCGATTTTAGGAAATACTTGAAAATTTTACCTTTTTAAAAAGTAGCCTAATTGACCAAATTTGAATCAACACTTTTATATTGGTGAAGATAGGTGCATACTTTAAAAGATATGTGCAAATTTAGATGCTTCTAATGTTAATGAATTAAATTTTTGATATTGATATTTAATTTTAAAAAAGTTAAAAACTTCTTTTTTTTACTTATATCTTTTATATTCCGTTTGTATTACCTATATCTTTTATACAAATTATATATTTTTTTATATACTCATATTCTCTTTCTCCTTCTTAGATTTTTTAAATTTTTATTATATAATTATTTTATTTTAGATTTATAAAAGAGCCATTTATTATTTATGTTTAGTTGATCTTAACCCATCAGAAGGTTAGAACAATTATTGCTGATTCAGTGTTATTTATTTAAAAAAAAAAATAAGTCATAAGTTTTTGTCATTTATTAGTATTTATTTGTTATTTGTTAAAAATCATTAAATAAAGGACTGGTTTATTATTATCATTATATGTGAGAATATAAAATGTTATACACAAATATGGATATGATGGTAAACCATTGTGTAGTTAAGGAAAATTGAGTAGCAGTTCTAAAATTAAAGACTTCGCTTTAAAAATTTGAAAAGCATATTATAAGTAATTTTTTTCTGATGAATATCAAGGAAGTGATTAGTTTTAAATTCGTTATATGTACGACGACGTAAATAACATTGTCGATAATATATAGCTTTAACTTGGCAGACTTCAATGAGACTTCGTTATACAATGTGCAACAATTGCCACCTTTTGTTACACATCATATGACACATCATACATTCCTAAGTGACACATCTATTCTTGAATACTAAATATAGGTTAGGTCTGAGTGTTGTTCTAACCTCTTACCTCTCAAGATCTAACCTTTTAAATTTATTTCAATCTTACTATGAAGCGCAAGTGTTTATTACCTACGCCTGTGACTAATTGTAAGTTGTGAGTGGATTTGTTTATATTTTCACTTTTGTGTTTGTTTATATTAGTTTTAAGTTTTTTAAACATTTGTGTTATTTTTAATACTAGAAAAATTAATTTACTGTTTGATTTATCTGGAATTGTTCGTTCTTGTACATCTTTTCTGAATAGTTTTCCCTTTACAAATGGAAATAAAGAAACAGAATTTAACTAATTTTAATTGTATTAAAATGTACATAAATTATTCTTACTTTATAAAGTATTAAAGAATGATGGGTCAAATTTAATTTAGCTCCACTTTATGTCTTGAGAAATTGTTACCATTTAGTAAACAGCAAACAAGGGTATGGTTTGTAATGATGAAGGGACTTTAGTCACTAATCTGAAATCTATAATGAATTTAATTATTTATTAGTCTGTTGTACAATATAAGAATTGTATAAGATATGACAATCAACACTATTTAGCTATATATAGTAAAATAACGTTGTTTAACAATTACTTTAATATTATGTTAAAAAAATATTCCTTACTGTAACAACAACAAATATGCTAGGCATGTCTTATAGTACACATCTGCGTTTTAGTCTATAGGATAGAATAATCAGAAACTATATACCCGGTTCACATGTCTCAGAGCTTGAAATAAACATCGAAGCCACTGTTTATGTATTGAAAAATATCACCTTTACAAATTCTTTATGTTTATAGATTTAAAATTATTTTATATATGGAGTGGAAAAAAACAAAAAAACGTACAACTCTGTCATAATGAACCTTAGTTGTAGTGTGCAACATTCAGTTCCTATACCGTATAAAACTTTTTTCATGAAATTTTATTTGTTTGATGCTCAGAAAATATATACCAACATTCCAGAGCATATTAAAACTACCAAGACATTTTAAATGATATAGTATTTTTTTTAAGTTAGGGAAATTTGTTGCTTTATTTGGAAACAAGTGATTTTGTGATTGTATTGTATTTTAACATGGTGGGCTTTCCATATATTGTTTTGTTCTAAAAGTTAAATATGACTGTATGTGTGTGTATTTATGATTGTATAGTGTGTATGAGTATATGTGAATGTGTGTAGGCCTACATAAGTGTGTATATACTACATTGGCAGTTGTCTCAAATCCTTTCTTTGTTTATTTCTTTATTATTTGGAATTGGAAAATAATGTTATTGTCTATTCTTTTATATACATATGTTTTATTGTTTTGAACTTATCATTTAAAATTTTTAATAGCCCATGAGTTCAGTAAATAGGCAAGGGTAGCTCAAAATGGGCTTAAATGAGGTATCGGTACCTACATTTTCTTTGTACAATGGTTTTTGTTTTTTAAAAAACAAAATCCTACATTTAATTTGCTAAAGAATTTCTGCAACAGTTGCATATATCTTTACTGCAGGGCCTATTTTAATAATTGAGGTGTAAATTAAACAGTGTTACCTACAGATTTGTTGAAAATTATTAATTTTCCTTGGAAACACTTAGTTTGCAATAAAATTATTATTTAAGTAACATGTCTCACAAAAAAAAAAAAATTTGAAACAGGTGTAATAAATTCTCAAATACCTTTAGTTTTGTTTGAGAATTTATAACTATTAAACATAGCTATTAAATTATTTTTATGTTAACTTATATAGCGCTTATTTTATTTGTGTGGATTTATGGTATGCTGTGATTGATGCTTAAATCTTGTAAAATTAATCAGTTTAAATTCTCAATTACGTTTTATTTTATTGTTTTGTTTGAGAATTTATAACAGTTGTTTTAAATTATTTTTAGGTTAAATTATGGAGTGCTTAATTTATTTGTGTGGATTTATGTTTTGTTGTAATTGATTTCTTAATTTCACAAAACTAAACAGTTTAAATGGCTTATTGTTAATGTGTGACAATTGAAACTGAATTTGTTATCTCGCAAAATTTAACAAACTTAATTTTTCGTGAAGTACTGAATCGTGAAGTAAATCAACAAATTAAACTTTTTGATGCCGATATGAACCTCAACATTATTTTTAAATTGCACGTTCATTTGATATTAACAATAGGTGATCTTTATGATAATTGTAGATATTGGAGTGCTTTGATGTTTCATTGTGAGATTGGCAAAACTTCACTGTGTTGTCACAAAAGGGAGCGTAAGGATAGATATTCCCCAGGCCCATCCAGACTTATAAAATCTATTTATAAATGTTACACCACTTTCATGACATTATCTGGAAAACACCAGGAGCTACAACAATGCACTGGCCGTTTCATTTGTAGTTGACATTGAAATGCCTCCTGGTGTGGGCTTTTACAATTTTAAAATACACGGTGCTATCTTACCACAAAAAGCAGCTTAGAAATGCATCCTGATGTTTTGTCAGACTTTGGTCAGTTATAGATTTAGGACATTTATTCAAATAATTTTTATACAAACATAGAAATGAAATATAATATACAAAAAATTACATTTATTTAAAAAATACAAAACATTTTTAATTAGGGCGAAGGCTCTTGTAGTTTTTTCTTCCGCTCCCTGTGCCACTTATTCTTCTTATTCCGCCAGCGTCTCTGGGATCTTAATTCCTTCTCCTCTTCCTCCATGAGTTCCTCCCAGTCTCCGATGAGTATGCTTGAAGTTCCGAATCTGGGAGGTTGGATGTCATATTCTAGAGGGAGCTCCCCCCGGGCCATGTTTAATTGCATGAGCTCGGGTAGAACTCCCTCCTTGTATTTGTTGTCCTCATCAAATGCATCCGGATTATCAAAAAAAGGAGCATTCCTGTCATGGAAGAAGGGGTATTTCTCCTTAAGCTCCTTGATCCTTTTCGGAGCTACCTTCCATCGACGCCGGCCTTCCAACCGTCTAAACTCGGGTGGGATGGTTTCGTCCTCCTGGAACTGCGAATCTCGCTTTTTCTTCTTTGTTTTGACCTTTCCAGGAGGAGCAGATGTTGTTGCTTTGGTGGCAGCAGGCAGCGGGACAGCCTTCACTTCGCTGCTCGTTGATGGGCCGAGCAGCACCGGGGGAAGGTCCGTCTGGACGGAGACATCAGCCCGGACCTGGTGATCGCCTCCCGGCGGGGTCCTCTTCTGTTGGTGGGTTGGCGTAGCGGCGAAAAACTTGCAGCCGCCGTACTTGCGAGACGCATGTCCGGCTGCACCGCAGTCCCTGCAGCAGCCTGTAGGACGGTCCTTCTGCGCTGACGAACGAGATGCTCGGACGGTCACAGTCAGCCGCATCCCTCTGCGAAGAGTCGCCAGTAGTTCTCCGTAGAGCCGTTCCAGATCCTCTTCGCAGGTGACAGCCGCCGGCAGGAACTCTTGATAAGCCGGCTCCAACAGTTGAGGACTTCCACCTCCAGTCCATGGTGTAGGTTTGGCCTGGGAAGGCATTGACCAAGATCTAGTATAATTAAGCTGATAAGAACAGATACTACACTTTGATCTTAGCCAAGAGGCCGAGAAGCGAAGTTATAGATAATAGATACTGGATGAGGCCAATAATCATAGATTGAGCCACCTTGTGTAGTTATTCAAAACATGAAATTCTTAACTGGAAACTACTATTTCTGATTTAATTTACAATAAGTATTTTTCTTTTTACATAATTACTTATCTTAAATGTATTTTGAAGTAGCGTTTCTTTTCTTCTTTAATTTATGTGTTGTATTATGTTTTTGTAAGATGTATAAATAATAATAATAATAAAAACCAACAAAATAAACAATAATAAAAATTTATGGATTACAGTATAATAAACACACAGAACACAGTGTATATTATACTGTATAGTTTTTCTCATAAGTCAAGCTCAACATTTAATATGGATTACTGGTTTTCCTATCTCCTGCTTTTGACTTTTTCATATGTACGTAGTATAAAACAACTTATGTGATGAGTACAAAAATGATGTTGAGTTTTTTTGAGGATATATACTTTTTTAGGTCCCCTGAGGTCAAACAGTGATTTTTGGAATGATATCTGGTGTTTGTGTCTGTCGTATGTGCAATGTTTTACAACTTTAATGCGAAGACCAATTTTAATTGAATTTGGTATGTGTGTGGCTATATCGAGGTGCTATTTTGTGTCTTTTACAAATTTTATTGTTATGAACGAAAAGATAGTATTTTTCTTTAGTGTAGCCTCTAAGGGCCCAAACAAAATACCGGGTCGTAAATTATTGGTAAAATAACAACACATCTGCCATGTGGCTATTAAATATGTAATTAAAAAAAAAAAAAAAAATCTACTACCGATTTTGTTCAAATTTATTTAAATGTAAAGATTAATGACCTAAACTCATGTGCAAAATTGAAAATAAAATTATATTACGGTTCAGGAATAAATGCCAAAAATAGAAATATGAATCTTAACCGCCATTATTTTAATCAAATACGATTTATGCTGAAGATATGTTATGGTGCAAGCAAATCAAGTTTAACGCCTATTTTTATCTAAATATATATTTTTTTATAGTTTCTTTTTGGTTTTGCAGATTGGCGAGTTAGAAAGTTTGTGCAATGTTTTTGTACTGTTTGTATTTTGTTGTTAAGAAACTCGTATTATAATTGATTGTTTGCGTTTTAGGGCAGGGGCAAATGATACCATCAATGATGCCAGGCCAAATGATGGGTCATATGATTGGACCACAAGGGTTTCCTATGGGTTCTATGATTAGCCATACAGATCAGTCTTCACATCTTAGTAATCCGGGATTGAATGATGCTCCTTTGGAATTCAACACTAATAAAAATAAGCCACCAATGCCTCTGTCAGGTAATAAGTTAATTATTTGATAAGTCGATAATACAGATTAGTTTTTAAAAAAATGTCTAATTCTTTTACTACACACCTTATTTTGAAATTGTAATATAATATTTTAATGCGGAATCAATTTTTTACTGAAAAATTAAAAATTGAAGAGTACCAAATTAACGAATTCATAGGTTATGTATACATCACAATGGAAATTCGTAACTTCAAAAATGACTTGTAAAACGTTTAAAATTTTTAAATGAATGTACAATAGATTTTTTGTGTATAAGATCCCGCAATTTCTTTATGAACATTACATCAGCGGCCAAAGCTTCTTTTTGTTCCTCAATGTTGAAGAGGAATGTTGAAGAGGCTGCCAGTTGAAGAGCGGCTTTTTCCTCTGAGTGGCTCATTTTGTCCTCTCTACTTTCCTCTGTATATCTCATCTTGTTTTTCATTTTCTTGCCGAATGACACATTGAACGATTTCGTCGTCGTTCAAAATTTCATTTTCCAGCTTCTTCTCGGCATTTATCCATTCAACAACAACGTTTTCACAAGAAGGTAGTTGTTGTAGGTCATTTAACAGTGCCATGTTATCATCAGGATCGGTGTCGAGAAGATTAGGGTTTGTAGGGGGGGTCTTCTTTACTGGATATATTACCCACATTAAGATTGTTAGCAACACTCGCCTCAGATTCACCTTTGTCTAACTGTTCTAGAACATTTCATTTTTGTTCCATATATACGAAATTACGTGTCTGTTTAATATTCATCATAAAGAAACTACTCAAAACACTTCTGATTAAAAATTATAACCGTACTCTTACAACCAAAAATATATACTGTACAGTAGTACAGTACTGAAGGGTAAAAGCTTTACACAATAACGTCAAATGCACTCCCCAACAGAGGATTCACATCATGCGCTCCATTTGCCATAAATGTTTATTCCTGTAAAAACCATTTCAAAATATTGTGTAGTATGTAGTTCTAGAATCATCCAACAGAGTTTAGCAAATGTAAGTTTAGTAAGATAGACAGCTTAAGATTTATTTGATATATTTTGTGGCTGAAACTCTATAAATATGTACTACTATGTGCGACAATTTCTTGTGTTAGCTTAGGACAATTTCACTACACATGATGTGGTTTCACACTGTTTTTCTCAACTGCTATACTCCCCTCTTTGGTAACTTAGTGTGTATTGAACGTTCTGTATTCTTTGTATGTTTTTCTGTATATATTAAATTTGTTGTATAGTTTTTGTGCGTAAATAGATAATTTTAGTAATATTCATCTAGTTTTTCATGGATTATTCCAGATTTCAATGACTTCATACATGAGGTAATTGACTCTTTATATTCTAGCACTTATCACTAATTATAATTTCTATTGTACAGTAGCTACCTGGTTGACCGAGCTTCACTCATGACTCAATTTAACATGATAAACTTGAGTTATATTTATTTCTAATTCCAAAATTCCTACTATACATACCACAATCAAGTATATATATTTAGTTTTCTTTAGGCCTATAGTTTTTTTTCTAGAACGAATGAAAAAAATTAATTTTATCAAAGGAAAGTTATTATCAATGAAGTTTAACCTCAAATCAAATCATGTTGTCTACGTTAATTTTATAACTGTTTCCAAATAACAACTAAACATGTTTACCGCAAGGAAGCGTAGTTAATACTTAATGAATTACTATAATCTCAATCACGACTTAATTAGATAGAGGTTGTATGTGAATTACAGCTGATTCTTGTATCAACACCGAAAATCTTTCTGAGTTGTACTATGTATTTTAAATGAATAAATATATAATTTCGGTGCCCCATTATTGCCCTTAAATGAATTTTTCTAAGGATGGGACCTTCACTAATAAATTTCTTGTACCCTTAACCATATAAAACATAATTTCATCAAAATAGTTTTGATCTGTTTTCGAAAACCCGATTACAATTGCTTAATTAAATAAACTTTGGCCATTTAATTGTATAATAATTTCCTTCATACTTTATATTCCTAGTAACTTTCTTCATAATTCATTAAATAAGAAAATAAGACAAAAATATTGATTACCGAACAATATGTAACTCATATCATCCTTTTTTATAGATAATAAAACCAAATAATAGAGTGAGTGAATTTTTTATAATTAAATATATTTACAATTTGTTAACCTTTCATTAGACCTATCAAGTAAATAGCTATAGGGTAAAATTTGTAGTCACACATATCAGAAGAGATAAGATGTGTTTTTACAACATTTATATAAACGTAAGCGTCATGCACTTTGCCAGGGCTAGGTATGGCTAAGTTGCAGTTTAATGTAGTGTCCAGTTCTACTGTAGAGAAACATCGTGTTGGTATAATTAAAACAAAAAATTGTTGTTTGAGGTATCCTTGTTTTCCTTTATTGGCTTTGACTGCTCAGGTCTAGTTTTAGGCTTGATTACTTTTCTTAGATTATAGATTTAGTTTTTTTTACATGTTGGTGTTTTTTATCTTTTATGTTCTAAGTGTCACAGTTGATAAGAAGTAGTGTTGATTTATACGCTTGAAAGGTCTTATAATAATTTTTTATACACAAATGATGGCAAATGTCTGAATAAACCATATTAAACATGATCAAATAACTTTAAAACCAGAATAAGCCTAATATGTTTGAAATTCTATAGAAAAAATAATAAACAAAAACTTGTTTTAATATTTTTGTAACACCTTTATAGCTTAATAAACTGGAAAAAAATCTTTTAATTAAGAGGGAAGAATAAATATTCAAAACAAAAAAGAGCATAATCTCATTATTTAACCGGGTTTTCAGCATCGTACTAGGGTTAAACAGGTCTGGTAGAAATTTACAAATATTATTGTTTAATAAAATCCTTATCTTATAAAGATTTGAAATTAGTATAATAAATTAAAATTGGATATTTATTTCTTTAAAATTTCAGGCTATATTGTTTATATAGTTTGGGATGAAATGTATTTATTCATTAAATTGTTTTCCAGGAGAAGAATTAGAAAGAGAACAAAGAAGACTATTAAGTGAAAGAGAACGTGAACGCAATGGCAGAGTTGGAGGAAGAGATGATAGTGATAATAGAGAAAATCGCCATGATAGAGATCGCGACAGAAAGAGAGAAAGAAATGAGAGACGAGATCGAGATAGAGACAGGGAAAGAAGGTGGGACAGTTTTAAAGTAGATTTTTACTTTTCCATATACTCAGAGATTCATTTATAGTGAGTACAGAATTGCAATCCCGAGGGATCGTAGCTAGATCTACACCTTTTTTCATTTAGTCTTGTGTTAGATTTCTCACTTTCAATCTTCACTATATCTGATGGCTCTTGACTATCTCGTGTTCTTTTCCAACGCTGATGGTATTAGAGTATTCGAGGGCTAGGAGGGTTCTTTATTTTTACAAGGCAATTATGCCCAAGATGTTTTACACATTAAAAAAAAAAAGAAAGAGAAAAAAATATTTTTCCAACTGTTGTTAGAAAGTTATGTAATGGGTAAAATAATTGACCTCAATTTTTTTGCGGATGAATCTGTTTTAAGACTCCCCATTTTGTCCATCATCTGTCATGTCCAGTGCTCTGCAGCCAAAACACGTGAACAAAACCTATTTTAATAAAACCTTGTATGTGGGACATATTCAACCATATCTCACAATGTTTATAACTCATTTTTTGATGTCTTAAAATCTGTAGGGTAGCTGACAAGAAATTTTTTCTTTCTCAAAATCAGCTCTAATGATTTTGATTAAATTTTTCTCAAGTGTAGTTTATTTGGACCAAAATAAAATGCATCAATCGTTGTTTCTCCAAAATTGCTGGTTCGTGAGTTATTGGTAAACAAAACAAAAAAAAATCACTTATAGACCTTAATTTTTATTTTATTACTGCAATACACTTGTTTTTAATGTTCACAGAGCTTTACAAGTGGGTAACTTATCACTTAATATCATATTACATAAATCAAATGTGATTGAAAACAAATAACAATAAGCAATTTACAAATACATACAGCATTACAATACTAAGAATTTATATATAGATTTAATGATAAACACACAGCAATTGATTTTAAAGATCTTATCTTTGAGAATATCAAGTATAGTATGTTGTAGTAGGATTTGCCCAGTTGTACCATCCAACTATATTTGTTAAAATTCTTTCTCTAACGTTCTCACACTTATCCATAGATTGTTCTGTAATCTTTCATTAAATTTGTTACTAATATCTAATTGAGGGTCTGAAAAGGTAATCAATTCCCATGAAATTGCCAGGATTTTTCATTAATATTTAACATTTTATATTTTTTTCTGCCATGAGGCAATTTATTTATAATTTCATGTAACTTAAAAACAAAACAAAATTAAATATATTAAACATTACATAAGAACACATTCATAATTTTATAAAATTTCAATTATTATAAAGAATGTTAAAAAAATATAGAAGACTTGAAGTTTGTTTAAACCTATTCTGCATATTACACAATGATTCTTTAACTCCACCAACAAACTTATTTCTCATTTGTTACAAATAGTCATTAAAGAGTTACATACCAGAGTCATTCACAATACTTCAGGAACACTTTATAGAACTTATCCCATTTGCAAGTCCACTTTACGCCATGATGTAGTTAGACACTTCACTGAGAACATGTCTAACTGCTCAAAGTGTCCAATCCCAAATGCTTCCTTCACTTTTGAACAAGACGGATATCAGAAGCCCAAAAACTCCATCATCATTTCCCAGAACACCCGGTCCAGAGCCTTCTTAGATTTCGTCTCTTTACAGATGTGTCTAGAAAAACTTGCATAATTAACTAGTTCATACAAATAACTAGTAAGAAGGTAAAAAACTACGTTATTTGTTATATTAAACATGGGCAATGTTCATTTTACATGTGTTATCTATAAAAATCCAACTACCAACTAGATCCCTGATTGGTAGTTGAAAGCTGCTAAGGAATTTCTAATATACATCTTTGAATGTTGCAATAGAATAATTATGTAAATTTATGTTTTAACTTGTAACTACAAAAGAGAAGCTATTTAGTTCCTTTTTGTTTGTTTAGTATATAATATATTTTATTATTTTCAATTAACATGTTCCCCAAATTTATCTTTGCATAACAAACTATTTACTTTTTCAAACTATTTAAATGGAAAATAGAATCTGCCCGGTGTCCATACAATTGCCACCAGATATCAACACCCGATACCAGTGAAGAAAGTGCGGTCTAGAAGGCGAGACTTTAATAACTTCCAAGACGCGGATTTGAGAAAATAGGTGAAGCAGGATTGTTAGAGAAGGCCATCCAGAGAATAGACGTGTCCTAATATTGAAGAAATTTAAATCAAATTTTGGTCGGAAATATATCCAGAAGAAAATAAAAATAGTACGGGTATAAAAAGTAGTGTTTAAAATACGATTCCCAATATATAAGAAGATATTTAACAAAACAAAAATTAACAAATCTATAATCAAACCATCATTATCTGAACTGAACTCCCAATGCTGAACAAACTATCTTAAACATAAAAGACAGGACTAATAAGTAAATATCTTCTTTGTGTAATTGAACCTTATTATTGAATTGATTGATTGTGAATTTGAATATTAATATTTCCATTTTGTGTCTTGTGAATATACATTGCCACTTCTAACATATTTAAAATAAACCATAGCTAGAACCAATTTGACTTTGACTATCTAGACATAGTCCATATTGAATTATTATGTGTTTCTTGTACCACATACTTGGACAAACTTGGCACCTTCCCCTCCCTTGGGAAGATTTGTTTTGTGCTTACAGTATTATATAGTTAAGTAAGTATAACTGATAGAGACAGTGCTTTTAAGATTTTTGAACAGCTGTAAGCAAATAATTGATAATTTACACGTATTTATGAACTAATAATTATTATAAGGATTAGTAAGATAATTGAATTTCAATCTAGTAACAGCAGGATAATTTCAATAATTTAATGAGTTTTAATTATTTAATTCAATCAGTCATAGAGTGATTATATTGATTTGTGTTGGACATTACATGAACTTTAATCATTTTCTCATTTATGAATATCAATGAAAAGACAATCTTATAATTTTGTGTTGTTGTATCAATGAACTTTGAATAATGGTTAATTGCTATTTTCTGTAAATTTAAGCTCGTGTTCAATCTACTGAATCTAAGTTCATAATAAACTAAATAAAATTTGTCTATGCATATGTTTAGTTTTTATTGGGGCATATTTTCAAATTTGTCTTGTGTTTGCTTTCTAATTGGATTTTCTCAATTTAATTTACGGTTTTGTACCATTCATTCTACACCAACGTGTAATTGTAAATTAGTAAGATACATTTTTCTGACATTTATTACCACCCCTTCCTCTATTGTCTTTTGTAGTGTTTTAGCATGATTTCATTTTTAAATACACTTGTTTGAAATTTAAAATTTCATATAATAAAAGGGTTTTGTAAAAGGCGTAATTTTTCAATTTCGATTAAATTTTTTTTAATGAAATCTAAAAATTAATTACCCAAATCTGTGTGCATAATTGCAAGTTAAAAAAAAAAAAATTATCGTTCAGGAATAATTGGAAAAAAAAGTGAACATTAACTGCTGTCATTAAGAGACTGATTTTAATCAAATATGATTTACGTTAAAACTCAAAATTATTAGTCAAAACGTATATTTAAACATAATTATTATGTGTGTTTGCCTCCTAGATTGTATATTTAATTAATTATATATAAAAAGGTATATTACCTTATTATTTTCCGTCATACAATCCAACTGATTTTTCAGATTACCAGTTTCGACGGTTATACCGTCATCTTCAGATCCTTGGACATCCTATTAACATCGTATTTAATAGGTTATCAGCCGTTCTGAGGGGTTATCTATTTCAACATAAAATATCACAAAATTTAAAAGATTTGTTTAGAAATAAAAGATTTGTTTGAACACACATTTATTTCTAAACAAATCTTTTAAATTTTGTGATATTTTGTGTATTTTGTGATATTTTATGTTGAAATAGACAACGCCTCAGAACGGCTGATAACCTATAAAATAAGATGTTAATAGGATGTCCAAGAATCTGAAGATGATGGTATAACCGTCGAAACCGGTAATCTGAACAATCAGTTGGATTGTATGACGGAAAATAATAAGGTAATATACCTTTTTATATATAATTAATTAAAACGTATATGAGTATATAATATAATATATGAGTATATAATATGCGTTATCAAAACGTATATGAGTTTATGGCAAAACCGAAGCAAGGCCCTTATTTAAATTTATAAATTTTTTTCAAAGATGGCATCCATGGTGTTCATTTTCACTTTTTGATTGACAACTACCATACTAACATATTTGGTGACATATTTGTTTTAATTCATTTTTGTTTGGTTTTGGGAATGGGTGAAAAAGTTCATGCAATATATTTGTATTATTTATTATATATGGGCTAAATAAGAATAAAAACGAACACTGAAGTAAATAATCAAAATAAGACTAAAGATTTACAGACCAATAAATTTTATTTTAGAATATTTTGACCCATTAATCTTAAAATAATATCACAGGAGATACAATTTTGTGCTTGATATTAATTAATTATTCTTAATTAATTAATTATTCTTAAACATAACCAATAATTCTTAAAATAATTATGTGTGTCAGAGAGGAACGGGATAATATTGATATGAAAGAAAACAACAGCAGTAACTCTTCAGTGGGTGTGAAATCACCAACTACTAACACTCCAATAATATTCCCTCCAGGACCTGGAGCAATAGATGTAACTCCTCAAGCACCAGCCTCAATGCCCCCTAACATGTGGGGTGGAATGATGGGACCTATGGGCTATCCAATGATGGGAATGAATCCCATGATGGGTCCAGGAATGATGGATCCAAATATAATGATGGGACAGGTAAGATTGTACATTTTTTACTTTCTTTTAAATACGTAGTATAGGGAAAGTTATGTGATGGGTCAAAAATCGATGTTTTTTTGCGGATACATTAGTTTTGAGAGTTCTGACTTCAATAAGATAGTGTTTAGAATGATGTCCGTCTGTCGTATGTGCAGTGTTCTTGATGAGTTTTTTTTACGGATACATTCGTTTTGAGAGTTCCGACTTCAATAAGATGGTGTTTAGAATGATGTCCGTCTGTCGTATGTGCAGTGTTCTTCATCATTTTTTTTTACGGATACATTCGTTTTGAGAGTTCTGACTTCAATAATATGGTGTTTAGAATGATGTCCATCTGTCGTATGTGCAGTGTTCTTCTAAAGTTTTTTGCGGATTCATTCGTTTTGAGAGTTCCGACTTCAATAAGATGGTGTTTAGAATGATGTCTGTCTGTCGTATGTGCAGTGTTCTTCATGAGTTTTTTTTATGGATACATTCGTTTTGAGAATTCTGACTTCAATAATATGGTGTTTAGAATGATGTCCGTCTGTCATTTGTGCAGTGTTCTTCATGATTTTTTTTTGCGGATACATTCGTTTTGAGAGTTCTGACTTCAATAAGATGGTGTTTAGAATGATGTCCGTCTGTCGTATGTGCAGTGTTCTTCTTGAGTTTTTTGGCGGATACATTCGTTTTGAGAGTTCCGACTTCAATAAGATGGTGTTTAGAATGATGTCCGTCTGTCGTATGTGCAGTGTTCTTCATGAGTTTTTTTTACGGATACATTCGTTTTGAGAGTTCTGACTTCAATAATATGGTGTTTAGAATGATGTCCATCTGTCGTATGTGCAGTGTTCTTCTAAAGTTTTTTGCGGATTCATTCGTTTTGAGAGTTCCGACTTCAATAAGATGGTGTTTAGAATGATGTCCGTCTGTCGTATGTGCAGTGTTCTTCATGAGTTTTTTTTACGGATACATTTGTTTTGAGAGTTCTGACTTCAATAATATGGTGTTTAGAATGATGTCCGTCTGTCATATGTGCAGTGTTCTCCATGAGTATTTTTTACGGATACATTCGTTTTGAGAGTTCTGACTTCAATAATATGGTGTTTAGAATGATGTCCATCTGTCGTATGTGCAGTGTTCTTCATGAGTTTTTTTTGCGGTTACATTCGTTTTGAGAGTTCTGACTTCAATAATATGGTGTTTAGAATGATGTCCGTCTGTCGTATGTGCAGTGTTCCTCTAGAGTTTTTGCGGATACATTCGTTTTGAGAGTTCTGACTTCAATAAGATGGTGTTTAGAATGATGTCCGTCTGTCGTATGTGCAGTGTTCTTGATGAGTTTTTTTTGCGGATACATTTGTTTTGAGAGTTCTGACTTCAATAAGATGGTGTTTAGAATGATCTCCGTCTTTTGTATGTGCAGTGTTTTTCTAGAGTTTTTTGCGGATACATTCGTTTTTGATTTCTGACTTCTATAAGATAGTGTTTAGAATGATGTCCGTCTGTCGTATGTGCAGTGTTCTTTAATTCAAACATGTGAACCGGATGAATCGACTATATCTCAGGACTTTATTCCATTTTTTGATAACTCAAAATTTGGAGGTAGCTAGCCTATATATAAACACAAAATTACAATTTTTGGCTGTAATAGTTTTGATCAATTTTTGTTCATGTTGCCTCTAAGGACTCAAACGTAATGTATTGGTCCGTGAGTGATGGGTAAAAAACAAAAAATCGGCCATGAAGCTATCATAAAAGATTTAATTTCTCATAATCAATGTGACCAATTTCATTCATATTTTAGTGAAATGTGAACATAAATGGCCCAAATATGTGTAAATTATAATAATTTTTTTTACACTGGATATAGGGTCTCACCTATAGTGAGTATGGACTAAGCAATACTAAGGGACCTAGCTGGATCTACACCTTTTTCCATGTAGTCTTGGATTAGATTTTTCTCTTTCATTTTTCTTATCAGGTCTCTCTCTTGACCAACTTTTGTTCTTTTTCTACTGTAACGTTCAAAAGGAACGTTGTGTACTTGTTGTCAGGAAACTGAGAAACAATGGTACATTACCCTGGTACTATTAGAGTAATCGAGGCCTAGGGGTCTTTATTTTATGTTCTTTTCTTCCTTTTTTTATATGGCATTGATGATAGGCTTTTTCCTTTAAATAACAAGGGGGAAAAAAAATTGTAATTCTAATGATATTCATGAAATTCATGTGGAAGAAGATAACGATGATCTATTGGATGGCGATAGACTTATTATCATTTCTTAGTATCATCGGAGATATATCTTCAGATTATTTGAGTGTTGAATTTTTGAAAGTGTAAATCGTTTGTTTTTTGTTATATAAGATAATTTTTCTGTAAACAGTTGTTAAGTTCTCTAGATTTTTAAATTTAGAACTAAAAATTGATTTTTTTAATACTTTCAGATTTGAATATTATAAAAATCTGTGTTTTATGTACAAAGTTAAACAATGAAAATATTGAGTGTGACTACAGTCGGTACTCGGTGAAATTCCATAATATAATATAATATAATGGCATTGTCAGACATGTCTGACGATGCCTAACGGCGAAACAGCTGTAGCAATAAATTGTTGTTTGTGAAATTATAAGTGCTTTTTCATTTTTGTTTTGCCTAATGAAAATATTTTTGAAAAAAAACTAGTTACAGTTGTTTTCAATATTATATAATGATCTGTGGCGTTTAGAAAATGTTATATAATAAGTTTATGTTATGAGTATTTAGGTTTTTTTTTAATGATTTTTTCAGTTGATGAAGGTAAGATACTTGAGAAATACACGTGATTTAAGACAAAAATGACTGTTGTTTCCAGGGTTAATTGGAAACTCATTTTTGTGTTTTTAGTATGGGATGATGCCGCCTGGCATGATGGCACCAGATGGTACTATGATAGGGCCTGATGGTACAATTCTACCTCCGGATCCTTCTTTGATGCCTAAGGAAATAATCCATTTTAAAACATTTACTCTTTTTCCTCCAAGTCCAAATGCTCCTCCACCAACCACAAGGGAACGTCCACCAGGATGTAAAACTATTTTTGTTGGAGGTCTACCAGAAAATGCTGTTGGTAAATATCTATTATTTCTAATTGTTAAAATATTATACACTGTCTAACTACTTGTTCTATTGTCATAGTCTATTTTAGTTGTTCATGGCCTTGATCTTTATTATAGTACACAGCTATTGTTTCTGTTTCTCTAGTTTACAGAAATAGGTAACTTATTGGGAGAGCATTATTATTATTATGGTAGTGGTTTTAACACAGTATTTGCAATATTAGTTACAATAATGAATTTGTTCATTTTTTTTAAATTGAAGTATGACTGAGAAACTAAAAAAAAAAAATGTTATAACAATGGGAGAAAAGTTTTATGCAATAAACCTATAGAGTCAGCAAATAAGGTAGCAGCTGAGATGGGAATAAGAAAAAGTACAGTGAGCGATTGGAAGAAAGCTTATGCCAACTATTGATATCAACATCGACAGCATGATTCATCACATATTTTTGCAGCCATTATTAGAAGTTTTTCTTTTTTTAAATGTCCATTCTCTTTTGATTTTATGACTTGAAGTCATTCTATTATTTTCTTATTCACTTGGTTGTTTTATTTAAAAATGCATTTGAGAATTGATGTGTTCGGTTGTTTTCACTGTTGAATTTCTTACACAATGGTGTATTAGTGAAGTGAAAAAAAGTGCAGGTAAATTAAGTGGCCTATTCCGATTCTGACAATGAATGTGTTACTTCTCAGTATATTGTTGTACATTATAAGGTCATTTGGTTCCTTTAGATTTTCATAAAGGATTTTACCATTAAGGAAACACTTTCAGGCTTCCTTCCAGATCTCTTTGAAAATCTTTTTGCTTTTGTTTAAACAAGATTTTGAAGTTTACATCCGTACAGGTTTGGGCTCTATGTTATAGATGTGATCCTTACCAGGTCATCTGCTTCCTCAATCCTTGATACATTACAATGACTCAGGGATTAGTTGAAAGCTTACTTTTTTTGAGTAAGAGTGGATATAACATTGAATATAACAGAAAAATGTTGATGGTTTATATGATGAATTAGCAAGCAGAGATGTTTTGGATTCAGGTAGTATACAAGTTTCTAGTCTGGCATATTTGGATGGCTGCAAGTATTTGTTATTAATTCAATTTCAAGACTATAGACAATGTCAAAGATGGTATAAGATGTATATTTAATGTAGGTGTGTAGATACTGGAATCAGAGTGGTGGTTGATAGGATTCAGTATATGAATGTGCAGAATTTCAAAGCAGTAACATCTAGTTAGTATAAAATATGAGAGCGTAAGTTAAAATTATTGCAGACACAAGTAACACTTGTGTATAAATATAATATACTTATTCTAACACACTCACACTGTGGAAATCTCTACAATATTTCATTCAATAGTGTTAATTTTGACTAATTTAGGATCTAAAAGGTTTATTCTTCCTTAAAGGTACTCCATTCCCATCAGGTTTCCAGGATTTTTCAATAATATTGGACTTTATATATATATTTTAAATCTGCCACAAGGCAATTTAATTATAATTTCATATAACTCAGAAACAAAACAAAAATAACTATTAACTATACTAAACATATACATTAGATAAAAACACATCTATATTTTCATAAAAGTTCAATTACAATGAATAATTGTCTAAAATATAAAAGATTAGAAGTTTAATTGAAAATTTTCAACATTGTGTTATGATTCTTAACCTCCAATTTATTTCCAATAATCATAACAGTTACATACCAGAGTCATCCACAGTATTTTAAAAGCACTTTGTTTAACTTATCACTTGCAAATCCATTATACTTGAACAGTTGTACTCGGCATGATCTAGCTTAGCACTCCCTGGAGAACACGCCTAACTCCTTGAAGTCTCTGTCCCAACTATAGACATGATGGATTTCAACACCTCTGGTATACGTCTTTTTAACTATTGTCTCTGTGTATTTAGCTAGAAAAACAAACTTGAGTTAAAGATTCTCATAGAATTTCTACTTTGATCTCATCTCTGGTCATCACATCAAGTGATAGAAATTACTTTTTAGGCCGTGGAACTGTGTTCTTTATACAAATTCTTTATACTGAATTCTTTATACTGTGTGCTTTTATGAATTTATTATGTTCCATGATAATTTTTTAGGGTAATCTTTTATATTTTGATTTTAAATGTCTATTTAAAGTCTTAAGAATATTTCCATATTTACATTTACTACAAAACTGATTAGTTTTAAATTTAATGTCTAACCTAAATCTTCCTAACATAACCAAATCTAACCTGGTATCCTTTTAAGTTTTAGTTTATATTGATTTGAAAAGTCAAATGCTTACATACGAGATGTGGGAAAAGTATGATTGTTTGTTAAGAGTAGAGAAAATAGATTTATTTACTAAAAAAAAAAAAAAAAAAAAAAGTTTTCTCTTTGCAAAAAAAAAAACTTTTAATACATTAATTCATTTAACACAACTTCGATATTTGCATTTAAACTTTTAATGGTAGGGTGTTTTTAACTTTCTCATATATATTTATCATAGAGAAAGTTATTTGTTAAAAAATATATGTCGAGTTTTTTAGGTATATCCGTTTTGTTTGGTTTTAATCTGTGGTTTTTGGACTAATGTCTTTCATATGTACAGTACTCTACAGTCCAAACATGCGGACTGATTATAATCATGTTATTTGATATGTGGACATATTTTAGCTATGTTTCAGGATATTTTTCTTTTTTTGATAATTCAAAAAAGAGGAGTTGATATAAGAAAAAACAGAAAATTACAATTTTTTCAAAATCGGTTTGAATGATTTTATCAAATTTTGCTTAATTCTAGACAGTAACGACCCAAACAAATGTATTAGTTGCCATGCCGCAGTAAATGCTAGTTCATAAGTTATTGGTAGAAACAAAAAAAAAAAAAAAAAAAAAAAAAAAAATTGGTCGTAATGTTGTTATATAATATACAATTTATCAACTGATTTTTTTTTTTTTTTTTCAAATTTTAGTGAAATGTGAAGTTTAACCCGTATGCAAAATCTCAGGTGAAAAATATTATGGTTGAGGAATATTTGGCAAGAAACAAAAACATATCTTTATTTGATATTTATCTTTTAATGTTGTAAGTAATTTTTTTAATTGGACAGCTGCATATAAGTTGCAAGTTAACACATTCAAGAATAATTTGGTATATTTTTAGAATACCCATGATAATAATTTAATGTATACACACCTGTAAAAGATTTTCCATCTGTAACCAACACTAAATTACTGGAGGTTTTTGTAGATAATTATTTCATATCGATTATATCTGTTCAGATTGTTTTGTTCCGAGGAGAATTTGTGTTTTTGTTTGGGTTGAATGTAATCACACTCTATGCTTTGCTCTTTTTTAGTCAATAGCACAGTATGGGGTTGTGCCTCTCAAATGAGAAGAGTATTTTTAATTTAAAAAAAGTTATAAGAATATTCACAATGTCAAAACATTTACAATCTTCCGGACCTCTTTAAAAAAAAAAAAAAAAAAAAAAAAAAAAATGAACATATGTATACCCTCTTGTATGGTTTTTCCCTAGAATGTTGGCTACTCTGAGGCATATATATACCGATACAACACGAGACAAAGACAAAAATATATTTTACCAACACGTAACTTATTTTAATATGAGCAGAGAGTTAATTACATCTATGAGCAGGCTTGTAGATTTCCAGAGAAGTTTAAGATTTGTAATGATTTTAAACTTTTTTTATTGAAACTGTTTTTTGTGGAAGGGAGCTTAATCTGTTGAAGAGTTCCTTAGAGATTGTTTGCATAGTATATCAGTACAATGTACTTTATTTAATGTTTTCTTATTGTTTATTGAGCTTATCTAATTTTGTTTGTGTTGTGATTATTGTTATTTGGTTAAGGTTTTATGTAACCTGTGTTTACATTTCCGGCAGCTTCATAAATAGGTCTGTGGAATAATAAATAAACAAATTTAATTACTGTACAGTAGAACCCCTCTTAACCGGTCTAGTCGGGACTGACACCCGGGCCGGTTGCCCGTTTGGCCGGTTAATCCGAGGTTCCCGTGAAAAATCGGTTTTCGTTCAAAGAAAGCTTATTTAATCAGGTAACACTCATTTTATTGTACTTAAATGTATTGTATATATTATGTTATGTATATTATACATCAAAAATGAAAAAATTAAACACTACAAAGCTTTTTTACAGATTCCCCTCTGTCAAGTCTTTTGACACATTTAACCGTGTCTCAAACGAAACCAACACATGCTTCCGAAAACTGAAAAGAAATATTATATTTTCCATAATGTATACTAAAATGATTCGTGGAAAAAAAGTGGCCCATCAAACGTTTTTGTGGGTGTATGTCTGCTATACCTACGGGTGCCAATGCCGCGGTGTTTTTATGCCGCCAACAATAGGATACCGTTATCGACAAAATCGTTTGACTCGCCGCTGCTTTGGTGTTTCAATTACAATTTATTTTTGGAAACTCTCATCCAACCAGTACACTACGATATAGGTCGGTTAATCCGAGGACCGGTTAATCCGAGGCCGGTTAACAGAGGTTCTACTGTATATCCAAATTTCTTTCAAAGATGGTGTGCATGGCTTATTTTCACTTTTGATTGATAACTACCAAACTGACATTTTAAATCACAATTATGGTTACAAGTAATTGGCAAATAACAAAATATTTAAAAAAATTTCTAACTTGATGTCCTTGGTTCATTTTCATTTTATGATTGGCAACTACGAAACCAACATCTTATATGACAATTTGTTTTTATTTGCTTTATTTTGATGCGTGAATGAGAATGTAACTGTTTGTTTTTTTTTTTTTTGTTTTTAGAGGAAATGATACGTGAAATATTTGGGCGATGTGGAGAAATGCTTACAGTGAGACTGAGTAGCAAGAAGTTTTGTCATATAAGATTTCTACATGAAGCTTCAGTGGATGCTGCTTTATATTATTCAGGTTGGTAAAATAACCAATAATAAATCAAAACTTTCAGATCATTTGAAACGAACAACTTGAATCATCACATGGAAAGAAAATACAACTTTCCACAACAAGTCAGTCTAAATTTTGATAGATGTGAGATTGATAGTTACCCCTTAACAGATGATTAAAATTGACCTAAAACTACCTACAAATGCTGATTTTTTTTTTAAATGCAAATTGTCTGTAATCATGACAAAATCCAAAAACTTTGGTAAATTTTTTTAAATTTTTTAAATTCGTATTATATTTAAGAGGTTATGGTTAGGTGAGTTATATAGGTGGTTATGTGTACCGAAAATGTGTAAATATGTAAATATGTATACATGCTGTATTTATATGTGGTTTGATATATATATATTAAATATGCAAATAATTCTGTGGTGAATCACAAAAATAGTAAAAAACTTTCTTTCATTTAGTGATTTTACAATTTTTGAAAGTTAAATTTTATAGTGTTAAATATATCACAAATTCAGGGTTACTTAAATTATAGTATACAGATAATTCTATTTATTTAATATGTTTTAGTTAGATGTTTGGTATTATTTGTGTATAGAAAAAGTAGTACTCAACGTTTTAAGAGTCTAAATCAACTCCCATTCTCAAGTGATATACGTAGAATGTGAAAAAAAGTTGCCTAGGGCCATGTTGGACACTAAAACTAAAATTTCAGAAATGTATTGTAATGGGGATTTATGGATTTTTATATAGATCATGAGATTAAGTCTATTGGGCTGTCCGTTGTAAAATTGATGCAAGTATTTCTCAGTGACACTCTGGGTGTCTGCAAAAGTAGCAAAAGGGTCAAGGTCCTCTGAACATTTGAACTAACACTCTCTTACAGCGAAGGATCTGGAGATGGCTGTATTTGAAAAAGTTGGTAGCCTGAGTCCCCTGTTCTCCATTTTCAGCCCACTCTTTCAAAATATCCGTGCTGCTGTATTCCTACATCTTTTGAATATTGTACGAATTGAACAGGACCCATTTAGTACCCTTGCTCTTTAAAAAATATTCTACATGTGTATCCATTGTAGCTTCTTTTCCATCTTGAGGTTTTCCAACAAAGCTCTCAGCACTGATTAGAAATGAGTAGTTCGCTGAATACTTTATGCGTTCTATGGTAGACTTAAAGTCTGTAAGAATACAAATCTCTTCTTCAACTTCTATTATGCCTATCATTACGACAACATTTATTATCAGCCACAGTGAATCATGCTCAAGGCTGTGTTAGTCAAATATAATGGTTCTGATCTCTTAAATTGTAGAAACATATACTTAAATAATGACGAACATTGTTGAAATTATAGATAATGCTTTTCTTTTTATATTTGCTGTTGATATACAGTAAAAACTCTCTAATCCGGATTAATGTGGCGCCGGCTGATCCGGATATCGAAAAATCCGGATCTCGGGGTGGCTATTTTTATATAGTTAAAGTGGTTTTCAACGTGAACAAAACGTAGCAAATTTACGTTTTTAGCGCTAAAACGTGTTGCGCTTACGATAAATTGTAGCTTAATCACACTATTCTAAAAATTCACTATGGTTTTTTAAACTACTGTAATATATAGACGTTACGTTTTAACTGTACTATTATGTAATTTGCCGTAGTTTGCCGGTACGGTAACCGGTAACAAAAGTACCGAAACAACAAAAGGTAGGTTAATTAAATAAATATTACAATAGCTATGTTTAAAAATCTATTTATTTCAAGCTGAATGAGGCTCAGTATAAAGTACACAAACAACAATTAATTAGGTCTACAGTGTTAACTAAAAATATCAAACGAAAAATGAAGATTAGAAAATAAAACAGTTCAATAAATACGTACAGGATTGTACACATGAAATTTTGATGAACGTACGATAAATGTTAGTTTTCATTACAGTACAGTAATTTGTACTCATGTCAGTTTTTATTTAAAAAAAAATGTTTTGGTAGCTTGCTTGGCTCGTTGAACACGTTTCTTAGATGTAATATCTCTCCATCTACGAAAAAGAAGGAGATCGGCCGATGAAGATTCTTCTTGTTCTTCCACGTAGTCTATTAGCTGTTCAAGTGCTTGAAAATCTTCGCAATGAGTCATGATTTGTTTTTAATGTTGAATCCGAACCGCACTACTGCTCAGTGCCCAGCTCAAAAACATCGTTCACTACTATTCGGGCCGAAAATATTATTTTTGTATAGAAAATTGTATTTTTATAATTTTTTATACCATGGCATACGACGGCCGGATATCGGAGTTTCCGGATATCAGAGATCCGGATCAGAGAGTGTTTACTGTAATAATTTTTGTAGAAATATTTTTGTCCATTATATCGTTATAACTTAAATATATTATAGGTTTTAGAATGCGTATTGGATCGAACACAGATGTACCAAATACAGGGAGACTTCATGTTGATTATGCCCAAGCTAGAGATGATCAATATGAATGGGAATGTCGTCAGCGGCAGTTACAAAGGGAACAGCGCCATCGTGACAGAGTAGAGAAAGAACGGTTACATGTACCGTCACCTCCACCAGTGGTGCACTACAGTGATCATGAAGCTAATGTTGTGTCAGAAAAGATTAAAAGTAAGTACTTTGATGTTTTAATTTTCTTTTTTTTCTCTTTTTCATATTTAAAAGTGAAAAATCTTAAGTTA
Organism: Aphrophora alni; assembly: GCA_963513935.1. Classification (NCBI taxonomy): domain Eukaryota; kingdom Metazoa; phylum Arthropoda; class Insecta; order Hemiptera; family Aphrophoridae; genus Aphrophora; species Aphrophora alni. The sequence goes on along the minus strand of OY740773.1, from coordinate 20,327,999 downwards.
GGATTGGAAGATAACTAGATATGGTCAGAAAGGTCTTAAATGATAGAGAAGGATCTAAACCAAGACTAGATAAAGAAAGATGTGAATCCAGCTAGGGATTGTAGGTTCTACAATATGTTAATATAATTGTTTATTTATCATGTTAATTTATTATTACAGTAGAACCCCTCTAATCCGTCACCTTTGGGACTGCGGGCATGGTCGGAACGCAAAAAAGATCAGATAATCCGAAAAAAGTCAATATTTATTACATATTATATAAAGAGATTTTTTTAAAGTGAAATAAGTGATATATAAACTTTTAAAAGTCTATATAATAAAGTCTATATATAAACTTTGCAAGTACTATAGCAAATCAATAGAAACAACACGAGAGATGACACAGCACTGAAGCGGAATGACACAGCACTGAAGCGGGAAAGCGATAACAAACTGGAAAGAGTGGCACCAGACGGGCCGTGAGTCATCGACAAGTCGGAAAGTCGGCACAATATCGCGAGCTCGAGCACGGTCAGATTAACTGGAGTAACGGACCACTCGAGGACGGATTAGAGGGGTTCTACTGTATGTGCTTTGTGCCTTTGTATGTTTTATATTTATAACTTGTAGCTTGTTTGACTGTTATTTTCTCTTTTATTTTTTGAAAAACAATATCAAATTATTAAATGCAATACAAATTGATAAATGATAAATGGGTATCTTGGTATTGCTACACCCATACTCCATATATATATATATATATATATATATATATATATATATATATATATTCTTGTTTTTTAAAAAGCAAAAAACCTCTCGGTCATCATTGCTATATAAAAAAAGACTCTTAGTTCTTGAATATGCTAATAGCATCCAGTTCAGAAAAGAAAAAGAGTTGGTCAAGAGAGACCTGATAAGAAAGATGAAAGAGAATGTTGTAATAACTAAATTTGACTTGTTTATTGATATATATGATGGAAACATCTATCTTTTGTCTACAAGATATAAACATTATAAATTGATTACTCTAAATTTAAATTGATTATTCTTTAATAATTGAGAACAAATACAACTTAATTTAACAATATTGGTTTTTAATAAAGAAATTATTCAATTATAAAAATTACATAGTTTGAAGAAAAAGAATTCCAAATTATATAGTTCGTATTAGTTCATTTAATAAATTTAGGAAAATTTAAATTTTATTTGGCTTGACCATGCTCTGGTAGAACTGAGCTGTTCATAAAACTAAGTTCAAAATATTTTTATGGAAAGAGCACTCGTGCTGGCTTATGAGCTAGAATTATGATATATTGATAAGAATTAAATTATTATCTCTATACAAAGTCTTAAGTGGATTTTAATAATTTATAAAAAAAAATTAAGTTAATGTTTATAAAGTTCTTTTGATTGTCAAGAAATTTTTTACTTTTTAACTGCTTTTAATTGTGATTTAAAAGTTCAATTTGCCAGAAATAAGTTTTTTGAATTGTTAATTAGAAGTCTTATACTAGTTTTACTGCAGAAAATCTGTCGACAATTATTAGCTTTTTAGTACTTCACTTTTAAAAAGACACTTACAAACTTTACATACACATACATAAACACTTGCTTGGAGATCTCGGCATCACTAAAAATGTCCGGTCAATTTCAATCTTCCATTGGACTCCCTTTGGTGGATGATGAGATTTCTTCTGCTATTTGCTTTGCTATTGGTTTGAACTCAGTATCACACTTCTGGGTTCACTACATTATTGCAAACACTTCTCTTCTATATAATTAATATTGTATTTTATTTGTCACACATGGTATTTACATTTTGATTTGGAATTAAATGGTTGTAATTTTGAACGATAGACTTCCACGGTGACAAACATCATTATGATCTTGTTCTTTGGGGTTCGACCGCGTCAATATTGTCTGCATGTTGAATACAGCCGATGTTTACATGGCTCGCTTCACTTGACATTTGTTAAGCCTTGAGAATGGACATCTGTAAAGTGCCCGAAATGTCGGCTCTACTCAACGTGCAGACAATATTGACGCGGTCGAACCCCGAAGAACAAGATCATAATAAATGGTTGTATTTTGATTTTTAGTTCTTTATATTAATTTAATAAATATTTTGTGCAAGAAGGACAGATTGCGCATCTCTACTCTGGCTTGCTTCTGGGTTACAGATTATGCTCTTAAACTATCAGGTGGTCTATTGAAAATAAATATGGTTATATTGGTATTTGAGTCTAACATTTATTATTCTTATTGTAAGTTTATGTTAAGTGTTATGTTGTGGTTCTTTCACAAAACTATTTTTTTATATAAATACTTTCTTTCAACAGATTTTTGTTTAGAGATTACTTTACAATTGTCACATGATTTCTGGTAGGTTGAAAATTTTATGTGTTTTACCTTTGTTCTAACCTTAAATAGGATCAGTTCTATCTATTTCTGATTTTCCTATCTGGTTATTACAATATATAATATTTGAGACTTATATTTAGTAGGCCTACTGCTTACTATGTTTGTTTATTATCTTTATTTAAGGTAAGTTATATATTTTTAGATTTGCTCATAGAATTTATTTCTAGGCTACTGTAATATAGTGGTAATTTGTACCATTATAAAGACAGAATAATGGAGTGAAATGACTTCCTTGAACTTTTTACAAAAACAGAGCATGATAATTCCTGTCTATATTTCAATGCCTCTCGTATTTTAATTTACTTGTTTCAGCTTTCTTTTAGTTAAAATTGTTTATTATTTTTTAATTTTATTCGTCAATCAAAATTATTTATATTTGTGTTATGATTGGAGTTTAAAATCTTTTGTAAATCAAATTTTGTAATATTGGATAAATTATGTCGAAAGTTGAGTTTTAAAAATAATTTTTTCTTGTCACAGGTGATGAACACTTCTCCAAAGCAGTTCAAGTTGTGATTACATGGTTAGAGAGAGGCGATTGCAATAAACGCAATGCAAATACATTTTATTCTATGATTCAGTCGACCAATTCTCACGTTCGTCGTCTTCTCACAGAGAAAGTTACATATGAAGAAGAATTGCAGAGAGCCAAAGACTTGATGAAAGGTCGCATGCAAGGATTACTTATTCAATGTAAGTAGTTTTCCAATTTTATTTGTATCCATCACCAGTATAATGCGAATCAGAGATCGTCAAAGACTTGGTAATAACTAGGCTAAATTTTACTATGGTAATTTTTATTTATTTCATCGTATCAAGTTTTGGTTTGCCACTTATTTCTTGTAAAGATAACTAAAAATATGATTGTATTAGTTTTGAGGCTGTCAAGGGAAATAAATTCTGAGAGTATAATAAAAAATTTTGTACAGGTATAAAATATATTGTTAGGGTGTACATTTCCTTAAAACCTTAGCTCCCAATGTGGTTACATGGTGATTACAAAGTAGAAAACTCACTCTGCAATATCACTTAATGCAAGAGGTATTATTTTAAATATTCGATTATACGTAAATCACGTCCATATATTGATTGTAACACTATCAAATCTTTGTCTATTCACCAAATGAATTTCTAAAATTATTTCATACTTCTATCTAGTTCACAGAAGCAAGATATTTAATGACACAGCTGAATATAAACTATTGGAAAAAAACTCAAATATTTAAAGAAATCAACTAGCCTATTTTTTATCTCCAATAGAATTTATTATGTTTCTCCCAATTTAAAATATTAAGAAACTGAAATTGATTTTAGACTTTGCTTTACTCATAAAAATAAAACTCAAACATCAAAAAGGAAATGGTCTATTTGGTATTTTAGGTATGCATAGTTTTATTATATAATTCCCTCGGGGAATCTATAGTGAGTACGAGAATGGCTATCCCAAGGGACCCTAGTTGGATTGTCACTTTCATCCAGTCTTGGGTTAGATTCCTCTCTTAGATCTTTCCTATCAAGTCTCTCTTGATTAACTCTTGTTCTTTTCTGATGTTAAGGGTCTTTATTTTATGTAGTTCCTTTTTTGAAGGCGATAATGACCAAGAGGTTTTTTTTACCTTTAAACAACAAAGAAAATACATAATTGGGTACATTTATGTTTAAAGTAACAAATTGTTTGATGGATATATACATGCAAAGAAGCCTAACAGCGTTTTTATTTTATTTTATAAAATTCTTTACAAATTTTATTCTGAAGGGATCCCCCACAGTAAAATACCACAGTAGAGATGTGGATAAATGAGCCCATAGTTGTTTTTTTAAAGTGCTAAGACATTCAAATGATTTTAGATTTCTTAATATAAAAAATACCTGAACATTAGTTCATTAGCATAGAAAAGCTATTAATAAAACCCATATTAATTTACTGTTGGTAATCAGACCTAGTAACTTTGCAGAGTAGACCTCTATATCATTCTAATCTAACATGAGGGATGTCGAAAATCTTTATTTTTATATTTTAAAATTCCTGACTCCAACAGAGGGGTTTTTATGATATGGTTTGTACATTAAGGTTAGACGTCTAAACACATAGACCAATTTTGATCATTACAGTCATATTTACTCATATCTCAAAATGGTTTATTAATTTTTTTTGTAACACAGCCTTTGTGAAAGATGTCGATATCAAAACTAAACATTTAAATTTTCTTAAATGTTACTTTACAGGTGTTGAATAAACGGTGCAAAAATGTAGCCTCTAAACGATACAAACAAATTGTTCGGCATCTCAAAATTTTTTCGAGAGTAATTTGTCATACAGTGAAAACAAAAGCTGTCTTATGGAATTTTGAGTATCTTAAAATTGGTCTAAATAAAATATGATTTTCACTAAATTTTAGTAAATTTTGTGACAAAGTAATGTAAATATTAATTATGGTTCTTGCGTAAATTGGAAAATACAAAAATGAATGTTCATTGCTATTATTATTTAAATTATTTATGAATTGTAATTTTCTTTTCATGTGATTTACTCAAGGTAATCTTGAAGTTCCATAAAAATATCAGATTGCAAAATATTCAATCTTTTAAAACATCTATCGGTTTATTTTAAATTTGTTTGGTTTATAACTTCCTACTTGAGGGAATTTTTTGGAAGATAGTAAGGAATACTGTTTGCTTAGCCTTTAATTTTGTATATGTGTGTGGGATTAAGTTAGTGCACTGATTTTTGTTGGATAAATGCATATTTGAATAAGTGGTAAACCAAGACGTGTATATATACTTTTTTTAACTTCAAAAAGTGTCTTAAAAAAAAAAAATCAAATAAATTGAATTATTTCATTGATTTTTCCTTTAAGTTAGACCTAGTGATTCAAATTTTCATTCTATTTAAAACAAATCTTGAAGTTTCATACAATATATTTGGGATAATACAGACCACGAGATTAGTGAAGAAACTGTGGATGCATGAGAGGAAGTTGACTGTTCAGTGAGACATCAGATCAACAGTTTCTTTACTCATCTCATGGCCTGTATTCAGCCTGAGAAATGTTGAGGTAAATAATATTTACAAATTGGCACAGTAGCTTTAGTACCGTACATGATGGAATCAGAAAACTCAAAACCAATGTGGCTCGACTGTTTAGATTCAGTGTCAGCTAAAGAATCAGTTTGTTAAAAATAAGTTTAATGTATATTGTATCTATTATTATTTAATAATAATTATTAATACTTCATAAAGGAAACTAAGCATTTCATTGATAAAAAAATTTATCAAACACTAAGATGTCAAATTTATTTACTTTCATGAAACATTTTATTAATTAACCCAAAATTTCTTCATGTATTTCGCGAGTAATCCCCTCAGGAGTTCACCTATAGTGAGTGTGGATGTTGTAATCCCAGTGTACAGCTCGAGCCAGCGTGAAGCACAGTTGGCACTAGCACACTAGCGCTTCTCACAGCACAACTCCCATGTTGTCATTGTACAGTCGTCACATGCAGACAATTGCCAGTGTCTCCTAACAACTAATCATTTTGGTATTTCGTGGCATGATATTTGTAAATAATGTTACTAGCGTGAAAGTGTGTGTTTTTTTTCTTTGGTCTGTATTCGTGTCACTTGTTTTTTTGTGAATTCGTTGTGATGGAAAACTCTGGCGGTTAAATTCTAAGTTTCAAGGGAAAGTTTACAGAAGTCAGTCAAGGGAAGTTATTTCCATAGTAATGGATTTTGTGGAGTCTGAAGGGGGAGCTGATAGATTTTTGATAAGCTGTAAAAAAGTGTGTGAAAGGGTAATAGCTGCGACAGGGACATAAAAAGTATGCAAATAAGAATAAGTGCCAAAAAAAGAAAAATTATGCAGACCAGAGAAGGTGAGTTGAGTTCTTTTGAAACTCCCAACAAATAAATAAAACACGCAAAACGAGTGACAGGAGTAGATGATTTTTAGTAAACAATTTCGATTTAGTTGAAAAATGTTTACCAATAGTTAGAAAAATTCATGCTAAAATGCAAATGGATTTAAATTTTGTCGGATTTAAAACAAGTGTAAGAAGGATTCTAATAAAAATTTACTATAAATGGATAAAAATTAAAACTAGTAAGTGGTTCCTTGTGGAGAATCATGAGTTGTGTGTTAAATATCTGTTTTCATAAAAAAAATCAGGCAATATCGTTCAGAAGGCCGACCGATCATTTACACACATGAATCCTATATAGATTCATCTCTAGTCAGTTTGAAAGGGTGGTCTGATCACTCAAACGTGGGCACTGCATCTCTTATCAATAAGGAAAAGATACTAATTTTTTTACACTCAGGGGTGGGTGAAATGGGTTTCATCAATGACGGTTTAGTAATGTAGCAGGCTATCCACAAGACTGGGGATTATCGTGACAACATGGACCACAATAACTATGTTAAAAGGTTATCTGAAAAAGTTATTCCTAATCTACCACCGAAAAGTGTGTTAGTAATTGAGAATACTCCTTACCATAATATACAAATTGATAATTGACCCAACTCTAATTAAAAAAAGGAAGATAGACTAAATTAGGTGAAAGCTAAAAAATATTCCCTTTTCACAGTAAATGTTAAAAAAAAGCTCTACAAGGAATTAATGAACTTCTGAGCGCATATGTTCATGATATTTTGAGACTGTCTCTCTACCATCCGGAATTAAATCCCATTGAGGTTATATGGGCACAGATTCAAAACAGTGTTGCAGCTAAAAATGTCACTTCAATATATGGATGTTGAAAAAATAATAAAAGAAAAGTTTTAAACAGTTACAGTTGATGACTGGAAGAAGAAATGTAAAAATCTGAAAAAGTTTGAAAGTGAATTCATGGGATACTAGGAACCATTAGAAGACACCATTGAATCATTTGTAGTAAACTTAGGTGCAGACTTTATTGATGATGAAGATTCGACCGATACAGATAACAGCGAAATGTTTGATGGGAATGTTTCAGGAATCGATGAAATTCACTAATTTAAGGTAGGCCTTTTGTTTTTATAACAACTCTTTATTTTGTAAAATTCACAGTATTAGTTTAATATTGTTCTTTATACAAATGACATTTCATTTTTAAATATTTTTTAGAAGGCGGTAGTAATTATACAACCTACACAGTAATGTGTGTAACCAGGGTATATGTAGGGAAGCGCTAGGGCTATAGTGTCTGAACCCGATTGTATGCAAGATAACTGGCTGGGGGCAGGGGAATGTAGTGGGGATGCTCTCCGTTTGACAAGCTTCATCCTAGTTGGCTCGAACTGTACCCTCCTTGATGAATCCACACCTTTCTTTATCTAACCTTGAGTAAGCTCTCTATCTTTAACTTAAAACCTAATCTGACCATGTGTTCTCTGACATTATTAGAGTATTCAGAGGCTAGACATCTTTATTTTATACTCTTTTATTATTTTTTTAAAGCAACGATGAGCGAAAGGTTTTTTGCTTTTGAATGACAATAAACCATCTATTTTCGTTTAATTATTATTTTTGAAATAAAACTTTTTTACACCATCCATAATTATTATTCTTTATTAAAAGAAAGAATGATATAGTTGACATAATAAATACATTTAATGAAAATATTAAAAAAAAATCATATGACAAGAGTATAAATTAAATATAAATCGCATGCAACCGTGTAACTATAACTATGAAATAATGTATAACCTGATATTATTGCAACTGCACTGGAACTATCTCATGCAACTGGTTTCAGTGCTGCAACTATTTCAATTTTAACATTACAAACTTCCATTTATTTAAACATAGGACATCTAAAACATGTAATATGTAAAATAAAATTAATTATAAAATCACACACAGTATTACAATCATAGAGTTATTATAAAATTTATACAAAATCAAATTTTAAAAAATAGTACAATTGCTGATAAAAATGTTAACGAAATACAGGGTCATTAAAAAAGGTCGCCCCAATTTAAAAAAAAAAAGGAACTAAAAAATTAGTATGTTGAAATATTATTTTTTCAAAATGTTCAGAAAATCAGTTTTTAATATACCCCAAGTCTTAATATGCACTCCATTAGTTACTCCACACATTAAATTGATAGTTAATTTCTACCCATGTGCGTTGTGTTATGTAAGGTGTGATTTACAATTGCGGCAACAATCCACTCTTTTAGATGATGATTTTAAATTCAGTGGGGTCAAGTCAGAGCTTCTCAGAGGCCACTATCAGACATTTCCTACCAATTCACTGGTCAGGGAACCTTTCAATTAGGTTGCTAGACTATAAATGTAGAGAATGCTGTCTTGTTGAAAAATCGCAATAATATTATTTTTCTGTTTAATTTGTTTTAGTTGTAGAAACTAAGTTGTTTAGTTGTTTTACACTGTTTCAATAAGATCTAATTAAACATTGACTTTGATTGTACACTCTAAAAAAAAAAAAATTGGTCCTATCATATGATTGTGCATTAAACCCCACAATTCAGGCACTTGCAGTGAGTTTCTCGCATATTCAAACATTTCATTCAGTTGTTTAGATCCCCAGATTCTGTAGTTGCCTATTTAGCCTACACTACCATTTATGTGAAATATGTTTTCATTGGGGAATACAACTTCTTTCAAATAATTAACATCACCGTCAATGTTATTGACAATTTTATTTTAAGTGCAACACGTTTAGAATGATCTGCAGGTTTAATATTATCTTAAGCTGAGTTTTATAAGTATGTAATGATTTTTGAAGGAAGTTTAAAATTGTTGTCTTTAGGATTCCAAGGTCCTAACCCTCAGGGGCTCACTTTAGTACAGACTTGGTGATCCCGAGGGAATCTAGCTGGATCACACCTTTTTAAAATTAATCTTTGGTTAGATCCCTTTCTTTCATCTTCTATAATGTCTCTTTTGATCAACTCTTGTTCTTATCCGACCCTGATTAGAGCATTCGAGGGCTAGGAGTCTTTATTTTTTGCAGTTTTTTTCCTCCTATTTTTTAAATTTTTTTTAATAAGGCGATGATTAAGACTTTTTTCTTTTAAGTAAGGGAAAATAAAATCAAAGCTCCAAACTACGCATAGCTATAGAGTTTTTGAGGTTTCCTACTCAGGTTTATAATGTTTTTGTCAGATGTTCTGGGTCGTCCAATAGATTTTTCAATGTCAAGACTGTCAGTTTCTTTAAACTGGTTATACCATCTAGTGATGCTTTTCTTATAAAGAGGATCAGTAGTATAACACACACTGGAAAGTACATTACACAATAATACAGATTTAAATTCAGCAAACCACAAGACACACTTTGTTTCTGTTGAACGGTCATCATTACATTTGTTGCAAACTATAACTTGTGTTGATAGTTGAGGTACAGTCACATAAAAAACTTACAGTGGACATTTTCTTAATACTTTTGAGAAAGAAATACAGTGGAACCTTGATAACTCGAATCTCAAGGGAATTACCAACACTTCAAATTATCAAATAATTCGTGATAGTCAAATTTAAGTTACCGAAGGGAAAAGTTATAACTTTTCAAAAAGTTAACTTCGAGTTATAGATGACTCCAGTTGACTAACCTTTATTCACTTTGGCAGTGTGTTCTGATTATTCCTGTAATTATGTAAATGAAAGAAAACACCACAGTACAAGTATTTTGTTTTAATAAACAGTTCTTAATTTAATTTTAATAAAAAATTTGCACATTTACATATAAGAACAGTATACTACTGTTACATAATTAACATTATTTTATATTAATGCAGTAATAGCAATAAATGCCTAACTGCAGCACACATCACTTCAGAGCCGTTTTAATAAAAAAACAAAACTTTAATCAAAACTTTAATAGAGCTGTACTGAACCCAAATGCAAGGATGCGGGAGTGGGAGGGGGAGGGAAGTTCATGTTTAAAATTTTGTCATCTCGCACAGTATGGCTACCCTAAACTTCGATTTATAAAGGTCTGCTGGCCAAAACTTCCAGTTATAGAGTTTCACCAATGTGTCTAGGAAACCAACAAAATTTGTCCATTGAGGTTCTTTCTTAAAAATAATCAACTTATAAAAGAGAAAATTAGCATTGGGGGTTATGGAAAGTTGAATGGGAATGGTAAAAATTTGAGATATCAATGAATTTGAGCAATCAAGGTTCCACTGTATTGATTTTGTTCAAATACTTTGCAAATAACTTCTGTTTATAGCTGAGTTACAGTCACATAAAAAAATTGGACATTTTCTGAATACTTTTGAGAAAGAAATATTAATTTTATTCAAATACTTTTTAGAGTTGGTTTTATTAATTTTTTTAAAGGGAGGCAATATTTTTTGATGAACCTGTAATACAATGAAGTATTTATATAATGTATACAAAGAGTAAACAGAATTTAATAGTTTTCATTAAAAAAAAAAAAAAAAAAAAAAATAGAAATCGGCTCTGGATATTAACAAATGTTATGTTTATTTCCATTAATGAAAAGCATTCAGCGTGTTTGTACATTGCGGTTAATGTATGGAATGTGGAAAGCATGATGAACATTGATTTTAACAAGGCATTTAATAGGCATGTTACTGCTTAAGATGAAAGTCTGGTTGATGTTATTAATCTCAATTCAATTTATAAAGTGAATTTCTTTGTTTGGAGATGTTAAGTAAGTATTTGAACATGTAAGACTTAATTAAGGTGGAGGGTTACTTAACTATATTGAGGTTCTGAAGCTGACACTGATAATTGTAGTAGTTATTCATTCTCTTTTTATTTATGGAAACAGAACAGTAAAAAGCAGTATATCATTTTGAAACATTTTCCTGAAATTTGTATCGTAACAATTGAAACAAAACATATTATCTGTTATCTTCAAAAAATTGTTGTTTTAACCGTAGAAAATAAAATAAACAAAGCAAAAACATTACACAAATGTTCTCACTCACCAATTTCCAAAATCAAATAAAAACGAAACAAAACTAATTGTCATCATAAATTTATTTCAGTAGTTGTCAATCGAAAGCCACGTTTTACAAAATATTTATACAGGATGTCCCAAAAAAGGTGGAATGGTTATTCATTTATATACATCAAAACGAACAAAAAATGTCAAATAATGTAGTTTAATACAACTTCATAATCCGTCTATCTGCCATTTTGTTATTTTACAAAAAAGCTGTATAATTCAAGAAGTAAATAAATAAGATATTGAGTTCAGATTAGTTATAAGCATTTTGTATGTTACGTTTTATAAGTATTCCAAACATAAAGACTTTATTTTTATAAATTTCAAAATAGAGGCCGTCTTAAATGTTTAATGTCATATCTCGAAAATCGTTAACTTAAAAAAATTTATGAGACAAAATATTTTTGTATTATAATGACAAACAAAATGTTTAAAGTTTAAAACCAATTTTTTTTGTAAGTGACCATAACAGAGTTATCACAAAAAAATAAAAATAAAAAAACAATATTTTGTTAATTGTCTACATCACCCAAAATTAGTGTAACACCAAAAAATTATTGGATTATGATCATTTTTATCCATGTAAACCTATTAAATAAATAAATTGACAAACCTACTTTTTATATTAGAGTTATTAATAATGGAGATATGGCCAATAATACACACTGTGGCATAAATCACAGTTAGTTTGCGATATAAAACTAAATAATAATAATAATAATAATAATTTGTTTTCCATGGATAAAATTAGCCTATTATTCAAAATTTTTGGTTAGGCTAACTTTGGCTATTGTAGACACTTAGCAATAAATTTTGTTTTAATTTTTTGTTGATAACTCAGTTATTCATTGACCTACAGAAAAAATATAAAATGTCTCAATAACCTATGTAAAGTAAATGGTTTTCGAGATATTCAACATTAAACATTTTAAACGGACACTATTTTGTAAATTATAAATATAAAGTCTTTGTGTTTGGTACACTTATAAAACGTAACATATGAAATGCTTATACCAAATGTGAACTTTTACTATCTTATTTACTTCTGGAGTTATGATGAATCTTTACAAAATACTTGACATAAATTTTTTTAATTCATTCTCTATATTACGTATATGTGAGAAAATCCGACATCTGGCCTGGCAGGCTGTTTCTCCTCGTACTTTGATGACTTAATATTTCACAATTTGAAAAAGTATGATTTTATATTTGGTTAGGGCTTCTCCATTTTCATATTCTTAAAAACAACATTATATTACATAATATAGTAAGTTTCGGTGATATTTTTAATTTATGATTTTAAAATACAATAAAAATTTGAATTTCCAACAGTGTTACGTTAAATTTTGGTAAATTGTAAAGAGAATAATATCAAACACTCATATGACGAGGTTTAACCTAACCAAGATACGTTTTAATGTTTTGCATATATTTACAATGACTTTTTGCTCATATAGTGTATTTATAAGCTCTCTCTGTTGTTTTGGATAAAGGAACGAAAAGGTTGCTATCTTCGGTTCTTTATCTATGCACATAACATTCTTTACAATTTATCTTTCCTTGCTATGAAGAATTTTACCTCTTGGTTTGGCCTTTTTTCTTATGACATTTCTAACACTAAACATTATACTAGACTTGTAAACACTAAGTCCCCTACCACAAGTTAGGTACAATAACACAACACAAATAAAATTTTGGCAAAAAATTTATTAGCCTATGTTATTACAGTTCTCTGATTTACTTTTCGGTAACTAAGTTACCATCTTCTGAGGGTTCTAAACTGATATAATAATGTTAACTTGGTTACCGAAATGTATATCAGGGAACTGTAATAACATTGGCTAATAAATTTTTTGGCCAAAAGTTTATTTGTGTTGTGTTATTGTACCTAACTTGTGGTAGGGGACTTAGTGTTTACAATTGTAAAATTCACCATAGTGGTCATTGTTCATCTACTATACTAAACTACAAGTAACTTAACATGAGAGTATTTATGAATAGTATGGTTCTACAACCGAGATTATCAACTCTAAAGCTTCTCCACTCAACTAAACAATAATAAAGTGGATAGATAAATATAAAGTCAAGGGTCTAGGTTCATGTAGGAAATATTTCTATCAAGTGCTTGAGTTAGACAACAGGATGTTTTTATGTTGACATGATTTCAACACTTGAACAAGAGGGGAATTCCTTTCTCCTGGCAGTTTTACAGTACTTGAAACTAAATTTTAGACATTACATTTAGAGGATCTGCTTGTATTACATTGTATTATGAGACTGGGTAAGTACCATGATGGTTTCATCAATTTCTTTTTTTATGTGGTTCGAATGAGAAAGTTTGAGCAATGTTCATGTAGTAATTTTAAAAAATCTTCATTTTATTGCAAATATTTTGAAACTATGAAATTTTGTATAATTAAATATATAGTCGGGTCACATTGTACTCAGAGTAAGTAAAGAACGGAACAATTAGAATTAGTTACTTTAATGTATTAGTGCTTGGTGAGTAAGTACACAGAACATCAGGAACCTACTTCAAGTTTTCCAATATAAATGGTTGCCGATAATGAATATTCACTTTTTGTTATGTTGTTACAAATAATATTTATTGATTAAATTCTTTACAAGTCTGGCAATCATTGTATAGTAAAACTTTGAGACAACTACTAAGCGACTGCTATGTAATATACAATGTATTTGTTGCTAATAACTGTATAACTCTCTCCAAAGTCGGTCAGATCGAGCGAGTCTTTTCTTCCGCTTCCCACAAGAAGGTTTGGGACCATTTCACCAAGCCGCAGCGGAAGAACATTGAAATGTGGAAAAAACAAGCAACGGTAGGTATTATGGAAGCATGACTCCCATTGTCTTATATTGTGTTGCAATGTTTGATTTTAAAGGCCATAAGACGACCTGAAAATGGATTGACGTGAATCAGTTTGATTTGTTGACTAATAATAACAATGTCTTGAATGTTAATTTAGTATTAAGTTATATTAATAAATGCAGGTAAGTTTTGGATAGAGAAAGGGTCCATTAAGTTTCAATGTATATACATAGTAAACTCCTAACAAATGAAGAATATGGTCCGGCGTTTTAAAGTATCAGAGTGTCCACAAGCTGATTAAATGTAAGTGAATTTTGTGATTTCAATGTTGTTATACAACTTTGATATAATTATTGTAAAATCAAAACAAATTGATTGATGCCATCATGGTACTTACCCAACCCCATCGTATAAACAGATCCTCTAAATGTAATGCCCAAAAGTTGGTTTCTTATACCTTATAGGAAATGGTAAATTTTATTAGGAAATCAAGGGGTTCTGTTCAGTTGGGTAAGTTTGTTTAAAACAGTTATAATACAGGTTTTTGTAATTGTGTATATCACTACTTTCTTGACATTGGCTACGCATTAACAAAATCTTGTATATATACTCAATACACTTGTGTCTGTGTCTCGGTCCTCCCACACCTCGAAGTTGTTCATATATGAAGAACCCTACATTCACAATGCTCATGTTGGTGACTGGCCCTACCGGATCTTGTAACGAGGTCAGGGGTTTACATTTTTGTCAATAACTTTGCTATTTGTCATCGTAGAGGCGTGGGGTTAATATCATTACAAATCTGCATATATTTATTTAATTTAGTGTGTTAAAAACTAATAATACATGAGATAAACAAAAAAAACTGTTTAAAATAGCTGCCATTTTAACATTTTCAATTAAATTTTTCTAAGTAATAAATAAAGTTGTTATGAGCACACTATAAGTTCTCTATACCAAATTTCATATTTCTATCTTTATTTTTATGACTGCTACAATGATGAAGGATGGACAGATGACATGTTGAAATTTTTTTCCGATATCCTCACTCCATGACATGGAAGATCAGTGTCAAAATTTTTGAGAACAAATCCAAACTAGGTAAAAATTGAATTACTCTGCAGTTAGCTTATTGTCTGATGATATTTGGTTTTTAATTATGTGTAGAAAACAAAAAATATTTCCGAATTTTTATGAAGATAAAAATACCCACCAATAGCAAATTTACTAAACAAATCGAAGAAAGTGTAAAAAGGAAGTGGTTAAATTTTTAAATAAAATTGTTATATTCTAAACAAGTTAATTTAGAACTTCAAGCTCTTGAACTTCGTCTAAAGTTAGTTAAAAATAAGGATAAATATAGTTATGAGGATTTTAACATACGATTTGGGAAAATGATGTCTGTAATAAAACATAGACATAACGTAAAAATCCAAAACTTAAATAAGAAATTCAAAACTTAAATAAGAAATTACAATTATTGTGCAAAACGAAATATGGAAATGAAAATTAATCAGAAAAAGAAATATATATGATCAATTTGGTAGAAAAAAGTTATTGCATAATTTGGAGTAATAAGGAATTTAATCAAGATGAATTACATTTATTACATAAAGGCTTAAAGTTTAATATTGAAAATAAAGAAAAAGATCATGAAACTTTATTAATGGATGTCGAAACTGCATTATGATTTGAAAAATTTGATGTAAAAACAAGTGTGCGAACTGATGTAAAGAAAAAATTGGAAGAAAAAGAAGAAACAAGTTCTAAAGTAAAAATAACATCAGATATAAATTTAAAAAAAAATAAATAAAAACTATGGTAGATATATAAAAGAAGAATTAAAGAAGAAAGAAGTGTATTACCTAAAAGCAGATGCATATAAAATCATAATGCATTTGTTATTATGAATAAAATGGAATCTATAATTATTATTGAAGAAATGCTCACCGAAAGACCATATACTTTGTGTAACGAAAATCCAATTTAAAAATTTACTAAGAACGCTGTTGAAGCTTTGAAAAATTGTAAAAGTTTAATGAATCTTAGAAGACAACTCACGGTTTAAAATCCATCTTTACGGAGGTTATATTGTTTGGCTTAAATCCATAAAGATGGGAAGAAAATGCGGCCTATAGTGTCAGGAATTAACTCACCAACTTATCTAATTTCAAAATGGTTAGTATCACTCCTCCAAGAATTAACTCCACCTCCTAAGTTTGCCTTGAAAAACACTTATGAGTTTGTGAAAATAGTGCAAAATGTTGAGTTTGTGAATTGAGCCGGAGTGAATACTTAGTTTCGTTAGATGTTGTGTCTCTGTATCCAAGTGTTCCAATTGTTGAAACTATAAAAATGATAAAAGAGTGGTTATCTAAAAGCAATTTAAGTGATAGAATACTTATTACTTATAAATTTGTGCATGCGTTGAAATAGTTTCCAATTTAATATCAAGTTTAACGTTCAAAATGAAGGTACTGCTATGGGAAACCCCCTATTGAGTTTCATCGCTAATTTTTTTTATGAGTTTGAAATAAATGCTAAAAATTATTTAAAATATTTTCCGCGAACGTGAGTAAGGTATGTGAATGATATTTTTGCAGTGTTTGAAAAAAATGAAAATTGTGATATTATCGATGGATTTTACCGTACTATAAAGTTTACGACAGAAGTTGAAAAAGATAATTATCTTCCATTTTTGGATGTAAATGTGTTAGAAAATGTGGTAGAAAAAGTTATCATTTATCTTTTAGTGTTTATAGAAAGCCTACACATACAGATAGATATATAACTAAGGATTCACACCATTCACCTGCGCATAAAAGAACCACTTTCAATTCTATGGTTCACAGGTTAATAAACTTACCTCTGTCTAAAGAATATTACGAAAAATAACTTCAATATATTTATGGTGCTGCAATTTTTAATGGTTATCAAAAAGAAACAATAAATAATATAATAAAGAAATCGAAATTTAAAAAAATTAAGGAATCGAGAAATACTCTTATGGGCATTATGCCTCGACAACGGTAGGTAAAAACCGCATTGTCAAATATTGTAAAAAAATCACTAAGAAAATTCGCAAATTTGTCAATGTCAGTCAAGAATAATCTTTGTAAAATTTTGGGAAATTCAAAAGATAAAATTAAAGAACAAGATAAATCAGGAATTTATTGTATAAATTTTGTAATATGTCCGAAAAAATATATAGACCAAACAAAACGAAATGTCAGGAAAAAAGCAAAAAAATACTTTGCCCACTTCAAATTAATATAATAGGTCTGATAAATCAGCCATGGCTAAACATTGTTTAGAGGAAAAACATTACTTCAAAATAGAAAACTCTGAGTTGTTGAAAATTGTTACTAAATTAAACACAATAGACAAATGGGAAACTTTTTATATTAACAAATACCATAATATAACTGTTAATAATGAATTAGGCCCCATACAAAATTCTATATTAAAAAAATAAAATATATAAATATATATATATATATATATATATATATATATATATATATAATGTATTGTTAGATATAAAATTAGTTAAGAATATTGTATTAGTTAGATTGACGCTAGGCACTTGTTAACGCCTTAATATTAGAAAGTAGGTTTATGCCACACCTCCTTTAGTTTTGGTGCAGTGCTGGTTTAGTTATAGTTTTGTTATTGTAACTCATGTATCTCTGAGGATGATGACTTTGTCGTTGAAACGTGTTTGATTCAATAAACGTAGTTTTTGTGAGATCTTGTGTTTGGAGTTTTTGTTCTACATAATATTATCTCACAAATCAAGCTCAATATTTATTTACTCTACAGTAAGAAAATTTGTCTGAGGAATCTTAGAGTTTCTAATGACCAATAGTTATTATTGAAATCAGCTTTTACTTTTACACCTATATATATTTTTTGTGATATATCAATTTTGAAATCAGCTCAGTCCTAAAAAGTGGTTTTTGGAATGATGTCTGTCTGTCGAATGTGCAGTGCTTTAATAACTCAAATGTGTGGACCGACTTTAATCGAATTTGGTATGTGGGCATAATTTGTGACTTTTTTTTTTTCATTTTGTTTGTTAACTCAATATTTGGGGATAGGTGCCATATCAACAAAAACAAAATTACAATTTTATCAAAATTGGTTGAGCCTTTTAAAGTCCTGGACAAAACTTATCTCTCAAAAAATGGTGGTTTATGAGGAACAACATAAAATCGACCATGGGGGGACGAGTATAAAAGACATATCTCCTCAAAATCATATATACTGATTTCATTCAAATATTAGTACAATAAGAAAATTAATGACCAACTTGATAAAAAAAAAAATTAAATTTAAAAAAAAAATAAATAAAAAAATTAAAAAAATACCACTCATTAAAAAGCTTATTTTTAATCAAATACAATTTATGTTGAGAATGTGAAAGGGAAGCTAGTTTACACTCTTTTTTAATATATAAATATTTTTCTCAAAGACTACGAGTCCATTATTAATTTTACTTTTTGATTGACAACTAGTGAGCTGATATATTTATTTGGTGAAGATTTGCTTTCATTTGGTTTTGGGGATGAGTGAGTAAGAGAATTTGTTTAGTGTTTTTGCACCATTTAGGGTTTGAGAAAGTTCGTGTAAAATCAAATATAAGCTTTAAACCAAGTCCTGAGTTTTTAATAATCAAACAAACATAAGTGGTTGCTTTATTTCCTATCATGGGGCTTTAAATGAAAAATAATTCTAAAAAAAACATTAAAAAAAAAAAAATAGTTTTTCTGATGAACCAAGTTTTCCAACGATTTGTAAAACTGAGCTTACATTAAAAATTTGAGGAATTTGGACCATAATCGAGATTTAAAATGCTTTTACTAATATATTTCGTGACAAAAATGATGCCAAATATTTTGTTGGGTTTGGTGAATATTTCATTGTTTTGAGGGAGGTCTTAATAATAGGAAATTCTATATGAGAGATATACACAATTTGACTCCCTAAGTGAGTCTGGCTGTGCCAGAGAAAATGAAACCATTTATTGTAAAATCATGGAAATGACAAGAAATGTTGTAATTAAATTGACTGGGCTGTGGACACTTTGATACAGCATGAATTTCACAAAAGAAATAGTTTATCTTCAATCTATACACCTTGTTCACGAAAAAGTTATTTAAAAATAGATGTACATCCTTTTTTAAATACTTATATTACTTTATTTAGTGTTATTAACGTTTGTTCATTGAAATAAACTTGGTGTTTGAATGTTTGTTGTTGTAATAATTAACAAATAATAAAATTAAGCACATGTCATTTGAATATGATAAAATATAGGAACTTTTCTTTTAATTTATACAGGGTGATTTCAAAATGCATAACAATATTTTGGGAACTGATTCTAGGAGTAAAAATAAGAAAAAACCATCATATATATAAATATGTTCGAAAATCTTATGTTTTCAAGTTAAGGCTAGCAAAATATTTCACCCTGATTCACAATACATACTGTAATTCAAATGTTTCTTGGTCTGAAAATTTTAATGCATAGGTCCTAGAACTGCATTTCCAGTAATTTCTGAAAAAAAAAATAAAATAAATAAATAAAAAAAAATAAAATAAAAAAATCAAATAGGAGTTGAAAAACACTTTTTTTTTAGTTTTCATTTAACTTTGTTAATTGGCTAATAAACATGTAAAATTAAATGGCTTACACAAGTAAAATTAAATGTGTTTAATTAAAATTTGTAAATAATTTAATTCTGAGGAAATTGTTGTTAAATAAAGTCAATAATAAAAAAAAAAAATACAAGTTAAAACAATTCAACTTTTATTAAAAACAAAACGGATCAAAAAGTGCACAAAGATTAAAATTTTTAAATAGAACAAAAATCTTCATAATGTATTTCTTTTCTTCAAAAACAACATAATTTTTCTAACCTGTGTTATTTTCTATTGACTTTATTTGTTAAATTTTCTCAAACATGAATTATCTACAAGTTTTGTTCAAGGTTTTATGCGTTTATTGGCAATTTACTAAAGTTATTGCATGCCAAACTAAAAAAAAAACTTTTTTACTCCAATTTGTTATATTTTACACCAGTTTTCTTCGGAAATGACTGGAGATACAGTTGTGTGACCTGTTTTATTCAATTTCCGGTAATTTTATAGTCGGTAAACATCTGTTGGAAGGTTATTTCATTAATTTTGCAATCACTTGGTAAAAAAAATTAAACACTTTGCAATCATTGAGATTTTCAGTTAACATTTTTGTTAAAACAATAAGTCTATAATACTACACACTCAATGGTACAGCGTGACTACTACTTTTGAAGTTTAGAGAAAAGGCTTCTCATTCAATGGTCTTCACAGATGAAATGCTAAACAATTTCTTCTTTAATTAACAAATTATGCACAAATGTGGAAATTTTATCGATGGTTAAGTTTTATGAAATACTGATTTTCTATACAGAAATAAAAATTGAAACTCGTGCTTTGATAAAATATCAGTAGTACCCCATTACGGCAATCTTTAATATTTAGAAATGTACCATTGTTTTCTGATTATAATAAAAAATATAATTTGATTCTTATTTTAATATGTTTGAAAAGAGTAGACGTAATTTCTAAAAATAAAGAGCATATTAATGCTTTTATTTTAATTTATTGTTTGTGTACAAAAGCATACATTTGACAAAGTGTAAGTACTATTATTATAGATTTGGTAAGTATACATCAGGATATTATAGAAACACTGTGTTATCATAATTTGATATGTTTCATCTTATGACATAATGTTATTATGTGGTTAAAACAGTAGGTAAAATTAAAGAACAGTGATAATAAAAAGACATAAAAAATGTTGTCTAATTCATTTAGTATAAATCTTACTTCGAAAAGAGAAAATAGTATTTTAGCATACTGTTCTCTTTTTACTGTAAACCTTGAAAATTAAAAGTAATAATACTCTACAAATAGGTTTGGTTATGTTTTATGACAAGTATCAACTACACATACAATTAGGTTTTGTTATGTTATGAAAAATACCCAATACAAATCCAATTATGTTAGGTTAGGTTATGAAAAATAGCAAATACACATACAAATATGTTATGTAAAGTGTAGGTGTGGCCCAGCCAAGGAGCCCACCAAACCAAAATCATAATAATTATAAATTAGGATGTAAAGGAATTCTAAATAATAAAATATGAGTTGGCACTTGCGATTTTGATGAGCAGTGCAATATGACGTAGAAGAAGGGGAGGGGAGAGACGAGGAGTGGAGGGCTTGAGCTAGCAAGCCGACCGAGAGTCTGTTCCGAGAGCAGCGAGACGGGAGACCGCTACGGGACAAGGTCAGGTCAGTCCATTTTCGGCCACGTGCTAGTTAAATTAAACGTATGCTTTTCGGCCACTATTAAGGCTTTATCTTGCCGTTATGTCTTTTTTATAAATTATAAATAATTCTGTAACTTTTTAATTCGGCAGTAAATAAAATATAACATTTAATTTCACTTGCGTTGCGTGCGTTCATTAGCGTCCTAACCCGACTCCTTGGCCCATCCTGACAAGATTCGGCTAAAGTGTACGCGGTCTCCAGCCAGCCGGAGCTTCCAGCTGGTCAAAAGAAGTGGAGGCGGTCACATAGGGATTTGCTGTCACTGAAGTAATTACAAATGACGAGCTTTTAAATATTACACTAATTGTACATGTCTAATTTGACTTTTAGCTGAATTTGACTGAGCCGTAAAATAGGTTAATATTATAAATAGGATAGGTCAAGTAAGGTTAAATCTAGTATATTAGATAAACTATTATTTAGATGAATAACGATATTACAACTATTTAAATATTTTAATACAAATTATAACGACTCATATGACATTACATGTTCATCTTGATGGTTAAAATATAGTGAAGTCCCGTTTATTAACAATGTCTAGTAGTTTTATGATAAAATTTTACCCTGAAACAACCAAAATATGATTATCATTCTGTATATCTATAGCCTATTGGGTTATACAATGAAAATCATATTTTATATAATGGTTTCCTAGGATCGCTGTTGTACAATAAATATTCATTGTATTGGAATGTTTTAGTAACAATTAATTGATAGGGGAAGAATTGATCTTTTAATATTAGTCCATGTCTTTGGTTACTATTTAATTTCATTCAACTAAATTTTTTACTATTGTTACAAGAGTTCAGGTGATACAATTCACGGCTGAGTGTGCATTGAGTTTGACTCTGTTATGCTGTAGTTCCATATTTTCATTTACGATGTGTTTTAGTACAAATAATTTACCTAATTATAAATATTAATGTCTAACTTGAATTCAAGTAATCTTCAACCATAATGTGTTTTTCACTTGATGTTTTCTCTTCTGTAATAGTATTTTATTTTGTCTAGATAATTTTTATAAAGTGTGTATTTTCGAATTCATTATAAACAAATGCTTATAGTTTTTTTCTTTTTTTTCCCTCCAAGAAAAAATATGTAATAATTACAAATTATTTTATAAAATCACGTGATAATATTTCTCCATATATTCTGACTAAAATGATATAAATATAATATACCAATGTCTCATTGATTTTTTGTAAATTTTTGGTTAATTGCTTTTAATGTATTAGAAAAAACATACTTACTCAGTCCTACAGGGTGAACTGCCTGGGTGGGTTGCAGGATCAACAGTTAAACAATATGCTCTTTCGACATTTTTATGTTGAAATTTCTTGGTTAAATATTTTTTGTAATATATATATTTTATAAATAGGTTGAAAATGACCGTTTTAGAAGTGAATAGGGAACTTATACAATTAGAATCCGAACATAATCTATTATGTGTATTCGGTACTTTTTATTATTAGTTTTATAGTGAAAAAATGAACTGAGTACTAAAATTACTACTTTTTATTTTTCAAAGTAAGTTTTGTACTGAATGAATTGTGCAAAATCGGTTATTATTTTTTCTATCTTTGGTTCTCTATTTTAACCCAGTTTGTATAAAATTATATGATAATTTTTGTTACTGAAGTAAGTTTTAATTTCATACTTTTAGTTTGAAGTTTTTGCTTCTTGATAAGCAATTTATACCATAGGCCTTTCTAAAATATATTTTATTTCTAAATTATTTTAAACATACTATAAATACAGATTAGGTTAGGTATGTGTTGGTTTCTAATAAGTTGCTCTAATATTCAGTTATTGCTTTTAATAATGATTAAATTGAGAGCACATTTACAAGTATTTACTCTTTTTTTCAGGAATTTTAAAATTAAGTAATTTTTTTTACATGTAACAACTGTGTGTTCAAAGTTTTCCTAAATATATGACCTACACAATGGTCTCACTAGATCATATTTTTTTCACCTGAAGATACTTGTTATCACATTAAATTTACTTGTTTTTAAAGACTAGTCATTTTAAAGAAAAAAAACTGGATGTGTCTGTGTCGCGAGTACGGACAGATAATGTTAATACATATTGACCATAAGCTGATCATACATTAAACTTACACCCAAACATATTTATAAACATGCAAACATGCAGTAGCTGCCGCTCAATGCCTCTCCATGGCCATTAACCTTGCAAAATCAATGTCTATACTTTGTGGTGTTGACGTAGATTCAATTTCATTATATACTATTATCACCACCGGCAGATGTACTGGCTGCTGCTGCTGACGTTTTTTTACTCTTGACATGCCTTTACTTTCTCATCACTAAATTGCCGCTGTTGAGAGAAACTGCTACTCTTTAAAACCATGTAAGATTTTGGTTTTCCATGAGTATAAGCCGACATTTTGTTGAAATTGCTTATTTTCAACATCAGTTCAATACAACTTTATCAGAACAACTAAAACTAATATTGTATACAATAATAACTTGATTACAATACAATCTATTTCGATTGAGACCACAATCAGCCTCTTAGTTTCACTGAGTCATGAGATATACTGCGTTAAAGTTTCCAGAGGTGGGGAAATGATCACAAATTGGCAAAGCACCCCATTCTGTCCTGCACATGTCATCGCAAACCTCACTAAGTGAAATAAATCATTTGATTTTAACTATCATGTAGTTTAATTTAATTTTCGGTGTAAATAATAATATTTTAGCTGGAACTTGAAACTATATCCCCCGATTTTGTTATTGTTGGATTTTCTATAACGCCACAACAAATTTAAAGACATATTGTTGTAAAAAATAAATAAATAAATGAACACATTTTTGAGTCGTTGTGTAGATTAGTTCAGTTACATTAAAATAAAATGTATAGTATACAATTTCTGCATATTGTGTGGAATTTTGTCTGTGTTGATGATGTGCATGTTCAACTAAAAGCCCTACTGCCGTTTATATTAAATAAACATATTCTAAATTACTGGATAAAAGGTAATTTTTACTAACTTATTTTGATTGCAATTAGAACAAAATCTTTCGTAGAAAGTTGTGACAAATATAATATTCTGTTAGCTGCATTTGCAGAAAAATTAATGTTTTAATTTTTTGGTATGCCATGTTTAAAAAAACTTTTTTTTTAAATGTCTGGACAAGCAGTATGTATGTAACAATTCTGTGGTTGTCTCTACAACTCAAATGGCTAAACTGATTCTTTATGCTTTTTGTTTATTGGTCTAGTTGTGCACTACAAAATTTTGGAATTTTGACTTTTTTGTGTTAAAAAATTAACATGTTTTGCATGTATACTGGATAAAGTAACATTGGTGTAAATAAGCGATATTATATGCTTCATAGCCTAATCCGTTTAACTATTATTAAACTTCCATTTAAATTCAGTAAAGTGACATTAAGAATAGTATAGAATAACCCAATTTTCAATTTGTATTTGTTGAAAAGTCAATATTTCAGTTCATCTTTATGTTATGTAACAGTTTTGTACATATTGTTTGGCATATTGAACATAGTTTTGTTACTAATTTTAGTGTAATTATCAAAATTTATATTTCAAAATAATAATCCTGTAAATGTTTACTTTTTACTTTCCCACTTATATAATATAAAGTTATATGGCACTAAACAAATTGATGTTGAGTTTTTGAATATATGTTCATTTTGAATTCTCTCGAATCCAAAAAAGTAGTTCTTGGAATGATATGTAGAGATCTGCCATCTGTTGTATGTGCAGCAGTCACAGCCCAAATGTGTGAACAGATTTTAATCAAATTTGGTTTGTGGATATATTTCGGTTATATTTCTAAGATTTTTTTTTCCATTTTTTAATAATTCAAAATTTAAGGGTAGAAAAAAAACATAGAATCAGATTTTTCATTAAATTTTCTCAAGTGTCGTTCTACCCCCAAAAATGTATTCGACGACCACTCGCAAAAAATTATAGTTCGCGACAAAACAATTTAAAAAAATAATTGTCCATGTGGTTGTTATAGAAAATTCATTGATTATTTATTGATTTAACAAAATTTGTTTTACATATTTCACTCAAATTTTAGTGACTCAAACACTAGCTCAAAATCGTAAGCTAAAACATATTACGGTACTGGAATAATTGGCAAAAACAAAATTGAATTTTGACCTTCATCATTAAAAGCTCGACTTTTAATTTATGTCGAATTAAGTTTAGATCTTTATTTAAGTACGGTATATAAATTTATTTCCAAAGATGTAGTTCGTGGTTCATTTTTACTTTTATTTGACAACTACCAAACAAACACTTTTGGGGTGATTAGTTTTGATTTGTTTTTGGCTATGAATGAGTGAGAAAGTTTGTGCAATGTTTTTGCCACCATTTATTAAAAATAGGGAAGATTTCCAGATACATTTCATGTACATATTAATGTAAAATGGTATATTTGTCTTATTTGGGTCTGTCTGTATTTATATTAAATTACTATTGTTACAATTATAAAATTATTAAAATGTGTGTTCATTGTCTCACTGAATTAGTTAAACTTAGTTTTGCTCTAAAAAAAAAAGAATAAAAAATTAAAAAAAAAAAAGAAATAAATAAAAGTTTAATACTTTTATTAAATTACCCATCAACATTTTTAACATTCACTTTGATTGTATGTATTTTAATGGAATTATATACAATTAAATATAAAATGTTAGATATAAATATCTAAGTTAAGATTTAAGGTATTATAACAATAATAGTTTAGAATAATGAGTTATCAAAATACTTTAGGCATAAAGTCAATCAAAGTTGTGTTTCAAAAATGGATTTTTTAAAGGTTTGTATCTTTTTAATACATTTATTTATTAATCTGGTGAATAACATCTGTAATACTTTAAATTTTTATTTGTAAATAAGTTATTTTATATCTATAAGTTATTTTATATCTACAAGTTATTTTCTATCTAAGCAGGTAAGACGTGTAAATGTTACATTTTTATTATGTTAGAGAAACATTACTGTCTATTTGTTTGTTACTTAATATTTATATTTTATCTTGGCTATGACTATACGACATGCTACGAATCAAGTCTGTTGGTTAATAGCCAATAGGAGAGCAAAAGTAGCGTGAGGTTATCAATTTGAACAGCTAATGCTTCAAATGAGGCTAATCTTCCAGTTAGGGTATCGATATCTTCTAATGCTAATAACTTTTATTATGTTTGTGTAGTTTTTAATGAGTTAAACAATATAATTTTTGTTTTAATAATATAAACATTTATAATCTAACTGATATACTTATTTTTTAAACATTTTTTGCTTTAACAGTAATAATTATATCCCCTGTAATAATACCAATAACCTAGTAATAAAAATAAAAAATAACTTTATAATTGAACTTTCTTGAATTCAAAGCAAAAGATTTCGAATACATTTATTTATTTAGTTGGAAAATATTGTTTTCGTTGAGAAATTTCGAATGATTTGTTTAAAAGGAAGGAAAGCACCTATGAATAAAAAAGAAAAAAAATCTTTGTTAAATTATGGTCCTTGCAACTGCGGTGTAAAATTAAATGCAGTAGCTATAATTTTTCTGAACGCCCTAAATGAACGTAAATGCAGAAGAATCGCAGTTTCAAGTGCTGTCTCAGCGGGGAAATGAGTTGGAAAACTTGCATAGTTCCTATTAGTTTCTTCAAAGTCAGGCTGTCTACTGCTTCTCCCTTAACGGATTTGATTCGTGGCGGCTTGTATAATGAGAACAGGAAACCATGTCAACAGGATGGTACAAAGGATTAAGAAATAATAATAGCTTCATTAAATTGAAGGGTAATTATTTATGAATACCTTGTTTTTTTAGTTGTATTCGTTTTAAGTTGTTGCAATTCCAATTTTCATAGTTTTTAAATACAATCTAGAGCACTATTTTGCCGTACATCGGTACAGATATGTCAGGTGCAGATATGTCACTTTAACAGTTACACTGTACAATTCATTATAGCTATCTCTAAATCACGTTTTCTTTCACAGGGGATGTAAATCCTCCTTAATATTTTTATTTCGAAGTATAACTTTTTTTCAGCACCCAACATTCTACTCCATAGGTGAGAATTTGTGTGATAAAAACTTTATAAAACATGACTTACGTTCCTTTGTATATGTGTTTTAAATAGTCTAAAGTAACTCTCCTATTAGTCGCTACTATTTTCTATTCAATGTCCTTAGAACAATCATTTTCTCAATTTGTAAACAATCCAAGTAAATGAACTTTTTCAATCACATAACCCCAAATCTGGAAGAAAGCAGCACAGTTGGTGTGCCTACAATCATATGTTAGTTTTATCTTGGGTTATAACCACCCTCATAGCTTTAAGGGATGTCTCCAATGCTTGAAAGCCTTCTCTCAAACCAGATTTGAACTTATGATATCTAAATCATCACCATATACTAAAAGCTCCACTTCCTTATAAACGATATGTCCGCCAGTCTGAATTCAAGAATCTCGTATAATTTAATCTACGGTAATGTTAAACAGTAACTATGTGAAGACATCACCTTGTTTCAGCCCGATCATTATTTTTATAGGATCAGATCAATTTTATTGTGATTTGGCATGTGGGGTTAGACATTGCTATTTTAATCATTTGTACCAGTTTTAATAGTATATTTAAATCCCTCATAGATTTATATAACATCTCTTAATTTATAGAGTCTTAAGGCTTTTAGAAATCAATAAAAAGGTAGTAAGTGGATACCTCATACTCCAACATTTTTTCTAGGATCTGTCTTGGGTGAAAATTTAGTCAGTTGTTGAATTGTACTATGTGAAACCATATTAATATTCTTTTATATTTTCCTCAACGTAATGCAGGAAATGGACATTCAATAAATATAATTAAGAACATTTTGTTACAAAAACTAAATTTGTACAATAAAAGTCATTAATTTTACTTTGTCCACCTGTAGCAGCATTTACACGATCCAAAGCGCAATCCAGTTCAGTTATAGATTTCACAATGCTTTTTGTTTAAATGCTACAGTTAAGTACACTTCTTCCTTTTTTCCGACATCTCGTCAACACTTTGACTGTGATTGTGTGAAATGTTATTTGAGAATGACAATGAAACTCACCGCAGTGGGTGAGGGGGTTGTGGGGAATGTCAAAGAACAGGTCTCTGAATCATTATTTGGTTCGTAACATTTGGCCTACTGAGGTTCAGATCATGGGAAATTCATGTTATAAAGGTGAACTTTGTCTTATAGAAGTTCTGCATCAAGAAAATTTGTGTTATCAAGATTTATCATTATTCTCTGAGATGGTCAAATATTTGTCTTGTGGAAGTTTTTAGCATTATAATTCAGGCTATAGAGAGTATTTTTATCATTGAGTGTTGAGTGTTATGAGATGTTCACAGGGGATTAAAAATAATTACGCTATCAATGAATTCTTCATATTGAGGTTTGTGATGGTTCTATTGTTTATCAAACCACAAGAATTTTGAATAACGCTGTCAGATAACACTTATCTAATGTAATTTAATTGTTTATATCAACACTAATTTGTATATTATATACAATATATTTCACATATTTCAACAGTACTTGCTATTAACCAAACAATTATATACAAGATCATTTGATGGATAAATACACAATTAATGTTAAATGATTGTGGTGTAACTATAATTGAATTTATTTACACTGTAGAGTCTGGGAAAAAAGAGAATCCACCAGCCGACCTGCGCCAACCATTCAAGTTGGTTCAGGTTTTAGCCAGTATACTACTCTTTTCAAAAACATCAGCAGATAGACTGACTGACATGACAATGTCAGGTTGAAATGAAAGCACTTTTGCTATAAAAAACAAAAATCTGCTGTTTGAAATGAAAGTACTTTGTAATAAGAAAACATCTGCTGTTTGCACGAATTTAGCAGCTATTTTAATATTAAACTAGAACAAACTTGTGTATTAAAGAAGTTAAGTATCGTAGAATTTTTTGATCAAACAAAATAAACAGCAATGTGGTTAAACCTATTGGCAGGTTTATTTTGCTGGACTTGACTTTGCCTTTTGGTTGTCAAGATTTTTGACTATAAAACAAGGTTTACATACTCTTTTCAAAATTTAAGAAAATTAAAAACTGTTTTTTGTTTTCATTTGATATTTATTTTTAAAAAGATCTAATTTTTTCACCTCATTGATTTTCTTTACAAATGATTTTATTAAGTAATTAATTTTTCTCTTTTTAAAAGAACGTAAACATTATTTTATTTATTTTCCTTTATAATTTTTAATCAGGATGGTAGGTAGATTTTATAAGGGGGAAAAAAAAAACAAATTAATTTTACTTTTTAAATATTCTAAATCACTTTTAGTATATTTATTTAAACTATAAAGTTTAATTTTAATTAAGTTTTTTGGGGTTGTATATCATCAAAATCATCATATGTCTCCATATTATTGTCTTCGTATTGTTCCTTGCTTCTTCCAACAGCAGTTGCGTCTGAAATGTGGTGGTATAAATTTGAACTCGCAAGCACCACACAGTTTTTCATTTTTCATATAATTGTTCACATTGTATACAATCTTCTGAGCTTGACTATTCAAAGTTCTACCAACTTTGAATAGTTTTAATTTTGTAGGTGCCATTTTACAGATTATAACAGTCCACTTTGTAGTTCTAAAAAAAAGGAACTGATTGTTATATAAATAAAAAATTTAAAAAAATAATTAATTGAATAAATAAAAATAAAATAAAACACAAAATTAATCGAACACAACAGAACAACACCAAGCAACGGTCAAGTCAGTCATAGAACTGTGACTTTTTCTACACCAATAACAACATATAAGTGGGAGGATCAATGTTTTTGAAAAGGTATGTGCGGGTTGTTCAGATTGGGGTCTGCACAGTGCATTCTTTTTTTTCTCAGACTCTAGATGGGATTCACAATAAACTAATTATTCAGTTTCTAGAGGTCTTAAGAGACATTTCTTTGAATTTTAATCGCAGGTCGTTAAAAAACTGAGTTTCTAAAATACAGTGTTTGTTAAATGACTAATGGTTAGTATGAGATTCAAGCTTTTCCAAAATTAACTATATTTAAAAATAGAACATTAGACATATAGATAGTCTATTAATAATAGAAGAATTAAAATTTTTAATTTGACTACAGGAATATTATTTTAAGTTTGTGTAATTTAAAGTTAAATAGTTATACCATTTTTTAAATTTTCTTATAAGTATGTGATAATCGTGATTTATAAACTTCATTACTAGTTTCTAATTAAAATAAATATTTTTTAATTAATATACGTTAATACAGTTAGTTACGTATTAATTAATAGTTTTATACAGTTTTTTATATAGTTTTATAATGTTATTGTGTGGAAATTTTTTATCAAAATTTAACAAATTTTTTGTTTCATTCTAACTACCCCTAAACCTAAATTAAATTATTATTACATTTAAACTACGTACTTTGTTATTATTTAAATTACTTTTTATTAATTTATTACTGGTTGGAAGATGCCCCATGCTTACTACATGTTGTATATACCTTCACAATTGTTTAAGAATCACCTGAAAAAAACCTCTGAAATTTTTGAAGTCGTCTTAAACTAGTCTCATTTTATTAAAACTTAAATTGGTCAAAATTATTTACATTGACTGCAATTGGGGGTTGTGTTGTAGGAAATAAAAACTGTAGAATTGGAGGAAAATCTATTGGCCGGTGGAGATGAGGAAATGGAGGTTTCTGAAAATGAAGATGATGTTATACGGAAGAAACCCAGGAAAGATGATCCTCTTGCTGCAATTAGAGTAAGTAGAAGTTTAATTAAATAAATTTAAATGAAGTAACACGCTACAACTCTTATAGTTGACGATATAATTTTCATTGTATTTTACGTATACTTTGTTATAACTTTATAGTCGGGATACACATTCAGTGAAGAAGTTATGAGTACAAATATAGGTGATAGTGTTCGGTGGGGATAAACATGTGGGGGGGAGCAAGGTGGGTGCTGTTATAAATTGAAATCTCAGTTTAACAGGAGCCAGTCAACAGACTACCATCCGTTTGGACTCATCTCTGGCCTATTATTTTAAATTTATGTGTTATTTATACTTCTGAAATAAATTAGATAATTATTGAATTATAATTTTCAAGTCTTTTTAGTAGAATAGACTCCCATACTGTCTTAGTAATTTTCTTTGTTTTGATGAAAAGTAAATTACACTAGTCTTTAAAAATAGAGGTTTCTTTATGAAAGTCCTTAATTGATATTTGTTTAACAATAAGGGCTTATTTTGTTATAGTGAACTTTAAGACTTCTCTTAGAAACCTTGAAAATATTTAGAAGTGCAAATAAAATGGTGCCTAATGCAAATAAAAACAATGTAACTTCTTCATGGGCTAGCCTACACTGGTATTTCATTATCATTCACTGTTTGATGTGACAGATGTTTGTGAGTCAGAGTAGTAGAATGTTGAGCATGCACAATAGGGTGGCTGTATAGCACCACACTATGGTTAGATTAAATTTATCGGTTGCCAAATTTCAAGATATCCTGCACTGTACTGAAATTTAGGCTGTAGTAGAAAGATTATTTAAGTAATTGGGCATTCAACTAGGTTTTTTTTCTGCGACTTTACTGATTTTATATTTTTTATGCAGTTTTATTAATTAGTATAACTGTGAGTTCCAATAAATCTGGATTATTGATGTTCTACTATACAATTATAAAAACCGATCATATAAAACACATAACACACAGTAGACCTTAAAATAGATATTAATAATACAATGATAAAACATTCACATAAAAAATAGACGCTATACATTAAATAAAACTGATTAACAAGAATTACAGTTTTTCTTTGATTGTTATACCAAGTCACTATTAATAATTATTGATAATAATATTACCTTAATGAGGTTTGTCTTTTGACTTCTTGTCTTATCATTTATGACGACATGTTTCGGAGCCGTAACTCCATCATCTGGTCTTATTTACTCCTGAGGATCATTGTACATTAAAATA
Organism: Aphrophora alni; assembly: GCA_963513935.1. NCBI lineage: Eukaryota > Metazoa > Arthropoda > Insecta > Hemiptera > Aphrophoridae > Aphrophora > Aphrophora alni. Next base: position 20,295,431 of record OY740773.1, on the reverse strand, counting down.
AATTACACATACACATAACACTGACACTAAGACATGAAATTAATAATAGATGTGCATCTTAACGTGATTGGTGAAGTACCTTTTCTTTCCTGTAGCTTAATAGAAAAATACTACACCGGACAAATGAGTAACAGGGGAAGAATATGCTTGCCATACATAATAAGGAACTCACCCATCGAGTAGAAGGATTTAGGCAATGAACTTTGTCTTCAGCCATTTTAAAATTTGTTGTCTTCCTGTCGTAAGCTATTTTGAAGTTTATTACATAAGTACAATACAATAATATTAAGGCGGTTACTTTTTGTGAACATTTAATTTGAAGGCTCATATCATACAAATTTTTTCCCCTGGCATTATAATAGTGTTATAAATTGGTTTACATATTTGAGTCAATTAAATATAATAGTTTCATAAATGTAAGTTATCAGAAGTATTTCCAATTCTTCATTGTATTTTCCTGAGAGATTCCATTCTTTTTAATCCAGCTATTTCTATCCTATTCTGTATTAGGGCGGATGGGGTATACATCCTCTTAGTTTTATCACATTGAGACTAATCCTTCTGTCCAATCATCGAAAGATGCCTATTCAACAGACTGTCCCATTACAATTTAAACCAATTACCTTTAAGTTCATCCTCCGTAGACCAATGAGTTATCTGCTCCTCCTCTTCCAAGAACCTATGTCCTTACCCATTCTCTAATCATTGTCCTACCTGTTTGTCTCAAAATTGTCAGTGCGGGCTCAGGACCTACAAAAGGAGTAAATGGTCCCTTCCGATCTAACTCATCTACTCTTTCATCGCCTGTAGTTTACCCTAATTGGTTTTTCTTCTGAAAGCGTAATTCTCTTTATAACTCTTTATTTTGAAGAGACACCTCACAAAATCACTCCATATTTCAAAGATGAATTAGTTTGTAATGAATTGTAATGTTTAAAAGCACCTTTGTGTTTTGCAGGATGAAAATGATGATTTACGTTGTCAAGTAGAAGCTTATAAGAATGAAATGGATGTAGTTCGAAGTGACTATAAAGTTGAACTGGACAATAAAGAGAAACAACTCAAGATAGTGCAGCAAACATTACAGAGTATGCAGCAGGTGAGATAGTAGATGAATCTTACTAACAGAAAGACATACAAAATTTAATTTGATTTATCTCCTTCAGTAGACTCAAACACAAAATAAATGTATATTATCAAATAACTATGTGGATACCTATACCTATAATTATACTTTATTAAAATTTAAAATAAACATGTATATGTAGGTTGTTCGGAAAGTAAGTTTGATTTCCGTCTTGTGTATAGAGGAATGGGAGTAGTGGGTCGTAATATTTGCACAGCTGTGTAGCCTGGTGGGAATGAGTTAGGCATTGCTAGGAGGAAGGTCGTTCAGCCTGTTCTCATGCCAATACTGTTCTTAAAATGGCTGTTAACCTTTATAAATCTTGCTGATTACAAAATACGTGCTGTTATTAGTTTTCTGTGGGGAAAGAACTGTACGGCAGTAGATATTCAACTTTGTGCAGTGTATGTAAAGAACATTATGAGTGATAGTGCTGTTGAAAAATGGTGCCATTTGTTTCAAGATAGATGGACTAACGTCTATGACAAAGAGAGTGGATGATCATCTGTTTTACAGATGAAGTTGTTGAAAAGGTGAATGAGAAAATTAGTGAAAACTGGCTTTATGAATTTTCTCTCAAATGTACAAACAGTTTTGTACGAAGTGGTAACTGACAAGCTAAGTTACTACAAGTTTTGTGTGCGCTTGTTGCTTACTTCTCACTGATGACCACAAAACCAAGAGGATGGTTGCAGCACTAAAAGGAGATAGTGTAACTTGCAGGTGGTATAGTTCTAAGACGAGGGTATTAAAAAAACTTGGTTTACTATTATGATGAGTGCCTTAATAAAGCAGGAAATTATGTGGGAAAATCGGTTCTAAATTTAATTCGTTTATAATAAAACACCTCTAATTGTATTGGTATTTTTTGTTTTTTTTATAACACAATGGAAGTTACTTTCGGACCAGCCCTTGAAGTTCTTCTGTCAGCAAAATATACACACTTGGAAAAGGGTTAAGTGTCTTTGATCCCAAGTGAGAATGAATAGTAATCTGCGAAGGGTAACCTTGAGGGGTACGTGGATCTGCTTTGTTATGCGTTGGCGGGTCATCCGATCGCGTGATAAAATTAATATAAGTTCACCGGGCGAATCTTAATCTAGGCTAGCCATTTTTGACGATGTAATTCTAGAAACTAATTTACTAAAATTAACCAAATTACAGTAAAACCAATATTAATATTATCTACACTGTATTGGCACAACATGTCGTACTAATACAAAAGGCCTATCATGGCGGCGTATTAGTTCAACTAATAATATTACAATTTCAAAAATGTGATGTGCCTAGATATAAACCCTAGGGCCTTATTACCGGCCCTATCCCTTTAGGTTTAGCAAGGCATACTTAATTATTACGGCACTATAAGAAAACCAAAGATGAACAATGTCCAGACGTCTTCCCTCACTGGATGTTGATCCACGACCCCCTGTGATTTAATCCCTCACATGCATACTGGATAGCGAAGGGGGAAGGAATGTTGGCTAATCACCACAAATCAAAACAACAAACAAATTTAGAAAAAATAAATAGAAATAAAAATTCAGCAAAATATAGCAAAGTTGTAGCTTAACTTATAACTAAGAGTAAACTTGAAAATCAATAACGAGTAACAAAAAATAGCATGTAATATATAGCTTTATTAATATATCATTATAATTTTTTTTTACATAGTCACAAGACAGAATGTATTAGGTAATTTAATGTTGTTTTTTTTTTGTTTTTTTTTTTTTTGTTTTTTTTTTCCCTTAGAGTTTTTCACCCTTTGATATGTAATATTTCTGGAGTAAATAAAAAGAGTTAAGATTTAATTTTAATTTCAAATTTCCTAAAGATTGCAATGTATTTATTTTTGCTTGTATAGAGTTGAAGGAATTATGAGGTAAAAAAGAAGTGACTTGAGAAAATGCACTATGTGACTTTGGCAATAATCAATTTACTAGTATTTTGCTGAGCATTATAAATTTTAATTGTATAATCAACGGTCACCGCAGTATTTAAACTAATTATATAACATGTCGTTTAAAACATTGTTTGAATTTCTACCGATTTTGACCAACAAAAGAAATTTTTCCTCCTAGTTTGAGTTTTTATTAATAATATGGGTCGGTGGCACCGGGTTGTATTCCGGTAAAAAGAACAACTTTTAAAAACAAAAATACGTCTCAAAGGATAAATGAACAATGATAGAAAAAGTGGAAATGAATCTATATCGCAATATTGTTTACACGGATAATCCTAATATATGCTTTCTGTATATTAAATACAGTTTTTATATTTTTAACATAAGTACTATTAACTACAGTGCAAAATGCTGTTTTGAATATATGAAAGTGAAATTATATTTCTAAATAAATTTAGAGCACACAGCTTTCAAATAGGTATGTTTTTGGTGCTTTAATATCTGTTTAGTTTTAAAGAAAGCTTTCATTTCCAACCACTCCTAGATATTTAGTTAACACTTTGATAACCACTTTGTTTATGTTCAACACTTTGAATGACATGGCTGTTATATTACAGTTTTAACATAATTATGAGAATCTCATGTCTAATATTACTGTATTACTGTACACAACTTCTTTCGGCTGTTTTTGAAATTTTAACAGAGGTTTCTCTTCTATTGAGTACTTTTTTGGTTTCTTTGTTGTAAATTGAAAAATCAGTTGGTCATCAACATCTTATAAAAAAAGAATAAAGATTATAAATAATAAAGACTTTTAGCCCTCGAATAGCATCAGGACCAAGAGAGACCTGATACGAAGATGGTGAGAGAACTACGAAGATAAGACTAAATGAAGAAAGGTATTGATCCAGCAAATGTACCTCGAGATTGCTTCACTTGTACTCATTATGTGAGAGCTGAGGGTCATATATACATATCAATAGGCAATATTGTCAAAAAAAGTGAAAAATATAATAAAATCACTTTAAAACACTTTATTATTGGCTTAATTTGTAAAAAAAATGGGAGCAAACAACATGAGTTGTATTCTTTGGTAATCTATATTGTTGTTTTATTTCTTAATTGCTGACTTATGAGAAGAATGTACAATACAAAGGAAATATACAATAGAAATTATAAAATGTACTGTCCATTATCCCGTGTATGTAGTCATAAAAATCTAAATCATCAGGATTAGCCGAGATAAATTATGTTTAGTGTTACATAAAAATATTATTTACACACACAAAATCGTATGAACTAATTTCAAATAAAAATAAAATATATAAAAAATGCAGAAAAATGTTATACAAAATACAAAATATATCATACTCATGCAGTGTTTCTAACTTACTAAAATTTTTGTTTAGATAGGAGACAGGTTTAACTTGGAAAATGGTCCTTGGTATTACCTAGTAGTACACAAATAGAAAAACACACTATAAATCACTTAACCCTGGAATTGGCATTAACTTTTGCTGTAACATGGTGCCCCCTTTCGCGAAACTGCTGAACTACAAGAAATATTTCTGCCTTTTCTGTTCTCTCTATGAAATTCAGGTTAGACAGCTTTGAAAGATTGAAACACGAGCTTTTCAATGGTGTATAATTCATTTCTCTATGACTCCATTTACTAGGCTAAAGGTTGAGTTAAAGAAAACAACTTTTTTTTTAGTTGAATATATCTGTAAAATGAGTTTTTGTCGTAACTAATTTATAGATTGAATACTATAAAAGTTATAGACATGTGGCGAACTCTGTTGGATAGGTAAAGATTTGTACTAAAAACAGTACAATTGCACATTTATTTGAAATAAATTACTGTTTCTGACCTTTACACAAAGTAGGACGCCAATATTGTAATGCGAGTTGGCGAGTCGCCATTTTTACGACTAAAACACACCAAACTTTACCAATTAATTAAATATTTTTATAGCATTTTATGAACTTTTGATTACATGTATATGCATCTACGAAACGTCAGCTTTACAATGGTATAACATTTATTTCGGTAGGTTGATTTTAAGTAACCCTAATGTCGAGTTGCAATATCAGAATTTTTTTACAGTTGTCTGTCAACCGTCAATGGCTTCCACGGCTCAAATGAGTCGTATGCCAAGACCAGGGTTAAGTTCTAAAATATTTCATAAACACTGTTAGCCTTTTGATGCCCGACTTATGATCAGTATAATACAAGCTCCAGCCCGGGTATTTTTTGGCAAATTTGCAGACATTATTATAAAAATTCATATAAAATCTAAATATGAAGCAAACCTATCAATGTAATATTTTTTTTGTTCAGAAAGAACAGGGGAATATGAAAATGGTATAAAAAGTTACATTATCTAGGCCAAATTATTATTATTTTTTACTTTATTTTTATTTTTTTAAATTTTATATTGAAATTTCAAAAGTAAAGTTGTAGTAAAACTATAATTTTTTTTTATTGTTACATACATTTTGTAGGAAATTTAATTCCCTACACAATATATATATATATATATATATATATATATATATATATATATATATATATAGACATATATCATAAAAAATATTATAACTTATATGCAAAAATGTAAACAAACGTAAAAGTAAAAAATGCAGATTTTCACACTGTTTATTGTAGCTTTTACATTAAATTAAAAAAGAACAAATATACAAGCTATATATGTTTTTGGTACATGATTTTCAGTACTCTTATATTTATTACAATTATATATTTCACTATTTACAACACTTGGGCCGGGAATTGGATTGTCATATAGGTTAGAATGCGTCGGTGCATCGCCTGAAGGTCCAAGAACATTTTCAACTACACGATTTGAACACGTCACTACACTACGTATTATCTCGTCATTATCACTATCACTGTCTAAAAAATCACTAAAATCATCACGAGATAAATACTCCGATTTTTCACGTTCACGCAAATTAGACATTTTGTTTGTTTATCAAGACACAACAACAACAAAAGAAGCTACCACAGCTATACAGTGACAGCTGGCGAAATAACGAAAGTGAACCGGATATTGCAGTGATGCAGACTAAGACGCACTAAAACAAAAATTACCTCTCATTTCCCTGCATTCTGCTGAACAGTTCAATACCAAATACGTCATAGCAGTATAACCGCTAACACGCAAAAAAAACGAGATATAAAACAGCTGATGCCAACTCGCATATATGCGGGCGTGGGCTGCTGGCAGGGCAGTCGTCTGCTCGCATATATACGGGCGTGGGCATCAAGAGGTTAACTTTCTCAATCAGTAGACTATCCTAATATCGTATCATATTTTCATCATGAATCTTCCTAAACTATTTAAGTCTTCTTTTTATATGCTCTACTGATTGAAAAAGTGAACAGTGTTTACGAAATATTTCAGAACTTAAGTTATTTATAGTGTGTTTTTCTATTTGTATACTACTAGATAATACCAAGGACTAATTTCCAAGGTAAGCCTGTATCTCCTATCCATACAAAATATAAACATAATTGGCTATGTGCCCTATTAAACTCTAATCTAAGTTACTAAAGAGTGAAGTATAGCAGCTGAAAGTGACAGCAGTAAACCATGTCAGACACATAGTGGAGCTTTTGCTAAGTCAAAATCATTGCCATAGTAACCTATAATTATATAACATCGGCTTCAAAACTTACAAATAAGTCTTGCTGTTTATAGATACTTAATTTGTATTTGTCTGAATTCTGTTGGACGTTTCTTGAACTAATATACCTTGAAATGAGTTTTTGACGTTTATGACATGCTGTACATGTTTTGAATCCAATGTCATACAAAGGGTTAACAATATCATAACAGGTGAAATCTGGTTTCGTTAGTTCATACAATTTTTAGATAATACAAGTTTTTTTCATTTACTTAATTTTTAATTAACTTGCTACTGTCAGCTTTCGTGCGATTTTGAAAGGTGGTAATTCCTAAAATAAAGTGTCGATAAAGAGAATTGGTACCTTCTGGTAGTTACATATTATTGGTAAATAAAACTCTTGAAATAAGTATATTTTACAACTTATTATTTAAAAAAAACTTGTACGGTTCGAAATAGAGACCTAAATTTAAAATGTTTTTCTTATAATGAAATGGCCCTTAATTCAAAGATGAATAAAACTCTGTGTCTAGAATACACACTCAATTTGACGTGTCACTCACCTAAATAATTTGAACTTTGTTACAGCAATTACTGGAGTCAAGACGTAAACAAAGTGAAGATGAATTAAAAATATTGGAATTACAAGGAAAACTCAAAGCAAAGAAATCAGAAGCCAAAAATGAAGTGGATGCATCAATTGATGGAGAGAAGGAGAGTACAGAGAGTGAAGTGGACACAACAGACGCTGTAACGCTGCTTCAGAGCAAGTTGTCGGAGAAGGAAGCTAAGCTTATAGGTTAGTATTCATGATATACTATGAATTATTTTGGTATTTAGTTATCTATAATTCATCTATATATAAAACCAAAACACAATCAAACAATAGTTATTTCTGTATTAAGGGAGGAAAGTGGCACAATGTCGCACTGAGGTAGAATGTTAGGAAAGTGTCACAATGTCGCACTGAGGTAGAATGTTAACATACAAGGTGGAGGTGAGGGCACCTCCAATTATCTCTTGGCCGACAAATAATTTTTGTCTTGTAATATAGCTATAATTAACAAATCCTAATGTGGTTACTAATTGTGTAGCTTACTTTTGTGCATAATTATTGATAGTTACAGTACAGTTTTCACACTTTTGTAAAACAGTTCCTGACATTGAGGCTAGCTGTGTACTGGAGAGGTTGTGTTCAGATGGTATTGTTGCATGTGGAATGTGAGATGTTCACTTTACCTTGCATTAACAACATGGGAAGTCTGGTCTAAAATCTTGTGGGCAGTTTCAATTATTTATTTATGGACTTTTCGCAACATTTATTTGTAGCCTTCCGCAACATTTGCACTTTTCCATCCCCCATGATGTTGAGTCATGTTTCCTCCTTCATTGGTGAGTAGTGTAGCTTACGTACGGCGTAAACAATGGCCAGTGTACAGGTTAGACTGTGCTATTTTTTAAGTAGTTCGCTATTTCTTTAGGTATTTTCCTTAAAGAATCCTTTCCAACATCCTGGAAGTGAATGAGGTGAAGTAACTGATTTTAGTCTCAATTAAAATATTTTTGGACACAGGACAAATAATCCATTGTCTTGTTGTGTACCGTTTATTACCATGAAAAAGAAATGGCTTATGTTGTGATTTGAGAATCTTGTATTATTAGGATAGGATTGAGCCTTTATCTTCAATATTGTCAACACACATTTTCAATAACTTGTACAAGCGCCCGGAAAAACAAGACAACTTTTTTCATTAAATATATACTGTTCATCAGGAGCTTCTTGGAAAAATTTCTTTATTATTCAATTACTGTTACAATAGTTTGTGTTTTTATAAACAACAGTGTACAATGTTGTGTAGCTGTTCATTGTTGAACACAGCTGATTTTTCTCTCCCGCTGGAAGTTGTGTTGTATGTTTAATATTTAACTTTTACTCATTAGTGAGAGATCTTTGTGGAGAAGGTTATTTGATGGGTTAAAAAATTGATATCTAGTTTTTTGCAGATATATCCGTTTGTTTTGAGGTCCGTTGAGTCCAAAAAGTGGTTTTTCAAATAATGTATGTGTAATCCTCTATAGCCCAAATGTCCATGGACTACCTTAAAATTTGGGGTAGCTGTATAACAAAAATACAAAATTAGGATTTTCTCAAAATAGCTTCAAACAATTTTGATAAAATTTTGCTAAAGTTTAACTTTTAAGAGCTCAAATGGAATGTATGGATTGTTATCTAACTAAAAATGCTTGTTTGTTGGTAAAACACCAAGAAACCGACAATGGGGCTGTTATAAAAGGTGTAATTTTTCATAATCAGGTTTACTGGTTCCATTTATATTTGAATGAAATCTAAAAATTAATAACCCAAACCTGTGTGAAATATCGCAAATAAAAATATAACAGTTCAGGAATAATCAGCAAAAAAAAACCTTAATTGCTGTCATTAAAAATTTGATTTTAATCAAATTAGATTTACATTTGAGTACCTGTGAACGAGAAAGTTTGTACACTTAATTTTTAAGGTGATTTTTTTTTTTTTTTTACTGCTAGTTTTTTGCCTTGTGTAGAAATGGTTTTGTATCTAGATGTGTGAGGAAATTTTAGTGAGTTTGTGTAAAATTTATTTTATAATTCTTATGTTTTCAAAAAAATATTTCCTTTTATTTCTAAAAGTAATGTCAAATTGATGTTTTAGGTTTAATTGCTATATTCCTTCATGTACATCCTTTTGGAGCTAGTGTTGATTATGTCTGGTCTTTCCTGCAAAAACTTGAACCTTCACTTAGACCTTTGGAAGTTGAACAATTAATGGCAAAGTTTACTTCAGTTTTCCAGCAAGAACTCTCAGGAATTGGTGCAAATATGGAACGGAGGTGGATTTTTGAAGGATTCAAAACTAATTGTATTACTTAAATACAATATTTCAGTGAAACTTGGAACAAGTTTAAAAAACTGTATTTTTTAATTTTAATATCGAGTCATAGTGTTATTTTTATAAAAAATTAAGAATTGTGTTAAATACCAGAAACTGGTGTTATCTTAGTATTTGACGGAAGGTCAAAGATTTGTATTTGCGACATACACTGACGTGTATGTAATCGATAATAGACACTCTTGTAATGTTTGTGACATTGACAAATTTTTATTTCCAACACTTGTATGTAGTGAATCTTGTTTGAAAAATTAGAAATAAATCTGTATATAAATATAAAATAAAATATAGTAATCTCTTTTTGAGAGGAGGTTTGTAGAACCATACTTTTAACTCTGTTACTGGCTAAGTTATTGTGTAAATATCTCTTTCCACTCCCTTGTGAGCCTGCTCATTTCCATTACTTCCTAAACCTCGCCCCTTCTTCCCTCTCTCCCACTGAAAATTCATACAAATATAGTAATTTGACAACAAACATTGATAGAAGTAAGTTTAACATGTTTTTATTGTGTAAAAAGTTTGCTAACACAAAAAAGTTTAGTAACACAGTGATGAATAATATTTTAAACTATATTATCTTAATAGTTTTTATTTAATTTATATTTTTATTAAATTAAATACAATAAAATGTTTACAGAAATTTGATATCATTTTTTTCTTGTAAATATATTTCTATTTAATACAATAAAATTGAATTGCTTTTAATTTGTATAATATTATTGAACAAAGATATTTTAAATACTTATGATGAGTAGGTTAAAGGTAAGCTAATTTTGAATATTTTAATTTGTAAATATCTGGTTCAAAATTTGGACCTAAATTTTATATTTCTAAATAATGTCAAAATACGAACTGTAAACATAAAAAATTTAGATGAGAATCACATAATACAATGCTGTTGATAAACATTTTTCAGTTTTTATCTCCTCAATCACAACTTTTCAAAAGTGGGAATATCATGCAATTAACTTCATATAAAGAAAAACAAATCTTAAAATAGTATTAATCAAGTGAGAAAAACTTTCAAACTCATCTCAATAACAAGTAACAGGTCGACATTCATAAAACGCCAAACGTTTTTCTCCTATTAACCCTTCAAGTGGCAACGTTTTTTTAAAAAAAAAATTCAAAAAATACTAATTTTATGCAAAACCTAACTTGTAGGATATCATTTTCTCATAAAGATGCTTAGAATTTATCTATGTAAAATAATTATTATATGAAACAGTTTTGGAGTAAGTATGTTAGGTGTCAAAAAATGAAGTTAACATTTTTCAGAAAAACCTGTATCATCCAAAATCAATTTTGCTTACTACCTTTTTTCATGATATATAAAAGTATTGTACAGGGAGCGGCAGAAATACCTGATTGTTTTTATTCGTGCACGGTATGGCAGTCGTGTAGAGGGGGTGGTGGGGAGCACGGCGTTCTCAAGGCCACTCGAGGAAGTTTCAGTTGCCATGGAGCAATGGTCCAGTGAGCATCGTGCGTTCGTCGTTGAGACGTATTTTAAAAGTGGTGATTCTGTTGTTGTCACACAACGTCAGTTTCGCAGACATTTTCATGTGGGTAGACAAGTTCCATCCCGTAACACCATCAAAGTTGTAGGTCAAGAACTTCAGGTTAACTGGTTCAGTGTTAAAACGAAAGCCTGGAGGACGCCCAAGGTCAGTGAGAACGCCGGAAAACATTGAGCGAGTGAGGCAAGCCGTGCTGAATAGCCCGCATTGACCTGTGCGTAGACAAGCTGCTGCTCTTCGAATGGCCGACCGGTCAGTGAGATGAATATTGCACGCGGAGCTACACTTTCACCCTTATAAAATTGCAATGGTTCAACAGCTGAAGCCTCATGCTTACGCTAATCACCAGAGATTTTCTGAACAAATGATTGATTTGATGGACGATGAATCAATTCTTGTTATGAGTGATGAGGCTCATTTTCATCTTGTTGGGTATGTCAACAAACAAAATTTTTGCTATTGATCAGACACAAACCCACAAGAGTTACATGAACGCCCCCTGCATAGTTCCAAAGTCACAGTGTGGTGCGGGGTTACTAATAAGTGTGTTATTGGGCCCTACTTTTTAGAGGAAGGAGGGCGAACAGTTACGGTAAACCAAGAACGTTACTTGAGAATGTTGGACACTTTCTTCGTTCCTGAACTTAAAAGAAAACGTCTTGGTTTGAAGAAGATGTTGTTCCAACAAGACGGAGCAACTGCCCACACAGCAAATGCTGTAATGGGTTATTTGAGGATGAAGTTTTGAGGCCGTGTCATCTCTCGAAATGGCGACATCGCTTGGCCTGCTTGTTGCCCCGATCGGAGTGTTTGCGACTTTTTCCTTTGGGGTTACCTCAAATCGAAAATGTACGCAAACAAACCCCGTACACTAGAAGACTTAAAAGAAGCTATTAGACAAGTGATTGCATCTATATCAACGGACATGCTGAGTAAAGTGTTTGACAGCTTTGCGGCTATTTTTATTTAAAAACCGTCAGGTATTTCTGCCGCTCCCTGTATAATATTTGTGAATATATTTAGGAATAAAATTAATTTGTTACATTTTCAAAAAAAAAAAAATGTTTTATGAAAAAAGGGAAAATGTTTTGCCTAATTTAAAAAAAAAACATTAAATTATTAAATTTAATAAATAAAATTGTTAACATTTTATGAACTTTTGGTTGTATGGTATAAATCTATGGGAAATTATCTTTAAAACAGTATAAAAATTATTGCCAGGGTATGATTTATACTAGGGTAATTATTGAACTGCAAAAAAAAGTGATTCCTTGTCACATAAACACTAGAATGGCAGTGGAATACCACTTAGAGGGTTAAGGAGTAGCATTAATATGCTGGTTGTAATATTAATTTTCCGCATTCTTGCATTTTCTTCTAAATAACATAGAAGATGTTCGTACAGTATTATTGTATCTACCTCTTTATTAGTTCTTATCTTATCTATCAGTAGATGATATTTTGGAATATTTTTAATTGTCTTACCTTTTTAAAATTTAAAAATTTCAACAATATGAATTTTACTACAATAAGCTGTACGCACATAAGCTTATGACACAGTGCCACTTTTTATGGAATTTTAATTATTCTGAACTCCCACTGCTCATTATTGTCCGTGCAATATTTTTAGAATGGATGGGCGTGGGCACCACGGTCATTGGGCTATTGTGTTATTCCTCACCCTCATGTATTACTTTTATATTAAGATACTGTCAGCAAATGAAACCACCCATGTTAAAGAGATGTATGGCGATTAATCATGGCTAACTGGGTTAAGTAAAATATGTGGTACTCAATGCAGCGTTTCTCAAATCTGGTATTACTATAGGGAAAAAGAATCCAGGGTCTAATTGATATATAATTTACCCAGTATACAAATTATGAGTTAAGTTTGGTAATCCAAATAAATTCAACCTCATATTTTGACTGATCTTCATGTTTACAGAAACCAAAAAAGTGATTTTTAACATCCCATTTGTTTGTCATCATTGTTGTTTGTACATAAGTACGATAGTGGGCACAAAGTTTAAGATAGGAAAAGGGGATGAAATATGTGCTCAAATAAAAAAAAAACCCTGTTGAAAATCAAAATAAAAATTTGAAAATGTTGGTATTTTTAATAGTTTATTGTTTATCTCTTGTTATTCAACACAATTTTGTTTGAATTTCTATTTTTCAATTCTGGATGTAATAGTACCAACCCATTTCTTTGCAACAATGAATAGCAAAGTTATTGTAAAAAATGCAATTTCAAATCCTGACTTTCTAAAAAATGTTATATTTGAATAGTTACGAAATCTGGTAGAGCCAAGTCACCGACAAGAATAAAGCGAGTGGCTAAATAGCTAGGTGATATAAACTAATATTATTTAAGTTAATATTCACGAAAACAATTAAAATGTGTAAATTCTAGAATAACTTTTCTAGTAAAAATTAAAATAAACGTTGCACACATGTATCCACAAAACAATAATACAAAGTAAATACTTTGGGCTAGCATCTTCCATAAGACCAAAATCAAAAAGTCCAACAATGATTTTGATTTTTTTTTTTTAAATATAGCCGCTAAGAATGCAACACCATCTAAACCAACAATGCTGTGTTTCGGATGGTATATTTATTTCACTGACAAACAATTTTCATTTGATTAATAAATTTTTGTTTTTATTTAATAACCAAAATTTGATTGAAATTGTTTTGCTCTATTTAGAGCTATTTAAATTTTAAGGACCAGATACATAGTGGATAGGTTGTGACCAATATGTTTTGTTTGAATTTTTAGTTTTCAAATTTTATAAAATTTGATACAAATCTTTAAAGCTTATATTGAGAAAATTTAAATTTAGTTTTTGGTCATTTGGTGAATACTCCTATTAGGGTCAACAAAACTTTCTTCATGTAGTCTTGGGTTAGATCCCTCTGTTTCCTCTTCCACATCTGGTTTCTCTTAACCAATTCTTGATCATTTCTGACTCTGACGGTATTACAGTATAGGAGGGCTAGGGGTAATAAATAATTTATTGGCTAGGTTTCGAACCAATAAAGACAAGGTTTATCGCTTTTAAATCACAAAACAAAATTGAATATTAAAAATTTTCAAGAAAAATAACTTCCTCTAACAATTCTAACAGTATCCATTACATTTTGAAGGGAAGGCTCTAGAATTTTAGGAACCGACGCACAATGCCATTAAACATTCCTCCAAGTCTGCCTATGCCCATAGGATACCCAGCTTTGTAGACCATAATGTAATGAATTATAACCAAATTAGAATTAATTACTAAATATTCACTGACATTACAAAAACACTAATAAATAACAGAGTGAGGTGGGCTGAAACCCATTTCTCAAACACTGACTATTTTAATTATCAAATATTGTGTCTGATTTAGGGCATTGGGCCTCGGAACATTATCTGAACACCATGCTCCAATTAAATAAGCAGCCATGCTGGAATTTAGAAGAAATATATTTAAACCAAAATTTAAAAAATACACTACACTGCACAGCACATCAGGCTGAACTATATCTATGAAAAATATGTCATATGTTATACAATATAAAAGAATAGTGACTGTTTTAAATCTTTGAGTGAGATATTTAAATGGCATTAAGCTATTTGCTGCTCAAATATCAGGGCATTTATAGATGATTTTTAAAACTATGAAAAGAATAAAATAACTCTTTGTTTCAAACCTCTATGTATGACAAAATTCATTAACAAAAGTAACCCTCAGGGGCTCACTATAGTGAGTACGGGCTTAGCAAACCCGAGGTACCTAGCTGTATCCTACACTTGTTTTCATGTAGTATTGGGTTAGATCCCTCTCTTTCATCTTTCCTATCAGGTCTCTCTTGACCAACTCTTGTTCTTATTTCATGATGTTATTAGAGTATTTGTTGTCTAGGGGTCTATATTTTAAATCAATTTTAATGTACTAGCAGATATTTCTTGTTGAAACTCCATATTCAAGGATAAAATAAAGCTTAAAGTTTGAAAATATTTTAATAATATAAATGAGCTACAATTGTTTCGCCTTGCGGCATCATCGTGCAACTGATAATTTAACAGGTATTGACAACTATTTATACATACACAAGTAACAGGAAACTGAAATACAATAGAGAAATCTGGAAAGGTAGGGGGAATGACCTAGCAGGTAGATAAAGATTTAATGACCCCCTACCTTTACAGATTTCTCTATTGTATTTCACTTTCCTGTTACTTGTGTATGTATAAACAGTAGCGGCCGATAGTTAAGGGCAATGGGAGGGCTCTGTTTTATTTTATGCACGTAAGGGAAGGCATGTTATCATTCACTTAACATTCACAATCACAAAGGGTTAAACTTAAAAACATAAACAAACAACTCGTGTGAGTGGCGAGACACTATTTAAAACAGTTGCGCCAACTTATTTTGCCCATCGAAAACAAGGTTTTTAGTAATGCGAAACATCTAATTTATGGTGGCTTCACTGACTGATGTCTGCGCGCGCAGCTTCGGACTCTGCCCTAGAAGCCCATTACACGCTGTGTAAATGACGTCACGGCACCCTCAGCTCTGTCTGCTGCTTGCCTCATATGACTAAATGCAATGAAACTGGGACGCTCTGACCACCGTCCGAACTCCAGAATACATTCGTCAAATATTTTATATTGTAAAACTTCCGCTACAAATGATAATGAAATCCATAGCGGCAATTCATAATTCATTTATCTCCAAAGAATTAAATACATATAGTAGGTATTTACATTATTAAAATAATATTATCATTGGGGGGGGGGCGTCCGAGAGTCCTTATGAGTAAGCAGCCACTGTGTATAAATGGTTGTCAATAATACCTGTTAATTGTATCTACCTACTAGGTCATTCCCCCTACCTTTCCAGATTTCTCTATTGTATTTCAGTTTCCTGTTACTTGTATATGTATAAATAGTTGTCAATATCTGTTAATTTTCAGTTGCCCGATGATGCCGCAAGGCGAAACAATTGTAGCTCATTTATATTATTAAAATATTTTGAAAATTTAAGCTTTATTTTATATTCTTTCCTTCTTAATATTTAAAAAAAAAAAATGTTTAAAATAAAAAAAATATTAGGAGTGTTTATTGATCGTCTTTATAGTGTGGTTGGTAAAATTACATATTAACAAATACGTATTTTTCAATAAAATTAAAATCTTAAGAGCAATAAAACAAAAAAATTAATCTAGTACTGTATTAAAATATCAGTCACCATTTTGAAACTATTTATAGAAATATTTTAATTTTTGGGCAATGGATTATATAATACTATTATTGACAATTATCTTAATTCCATAATATTTAAGTTAATCTTGCATGTTGTAGACAATTAATAGAATGTTTTTAGTTTTTGTTGATAAGTTGGTTATCCTTTGACCTTCTGGAAAAAAAAAAAGTGTTTTGTTAAAAGAGGAAAGTTTTTGGTGTCTTGTGAATATTTTGTAATGTCAATAGTTTTCGAGATATTATACATTGAAAATGTTAAATTTCCACCATTTTGAAAATATACAAAAAGTCTTGATTTTTTGGTATACTTGTTAAACATTACATAATGTGTATACCAAATCTTCACTTGATATCTTATTTACTTTCAAAGATGTACACTCTGTATATCTCTCTCTATATATACAGGGTGTTGAAAATTTGTGTTTCCAAACTTCAGGAGGTAGTTTCCCACATAAAAAAAAAATCCTATAAGCACATGTTTAGAATTGCCTAGTTTCCCAGATATTTGCCATTTTGTTTTTTTTCTCAAAATATTTTTATCTTCAGAATGGTTTGAATTAAATCTTGGCCATGTACCTAATGGTGCACCTAAGCTAACCAGTGCCCAGAGCCAACTTCCAAATTACTGCCCCTTCCCCAGTTCCTCTCTGTAGTAGTAACAGCTTACCTTCCCTCGCCCACACATCACTGTCTTCTGTTCTTCAATTGACTGATAACTACCCGACACGACCGAATGTCCCGACTGTCCTTGTCAGGGCCTTGTGTTATACATGCTTTGACCAAACCAGGAGACATGATCACCAGACTTACATGTCATGTGTAGTACTTTTAAAATGGCCCCATATCTATCTAAATATCAAAAGATTGGTATAGCTCTATGTGCAGTGATACTTACAGGCGAAAGATGTAAAAAGAAGAGTAGTGTGTGGTCTAAGAAATAGTTGCAGAAGAGGAAATGTTTCATCCATATGGATGCAGACGATTACCATAATTTTATGAGGATGGTGAAGATTATTTTATGGAGCTACTTGGTATGGCCAAACTCATTATAGAAAAGAAAAGTACGGTCATGAGAGAATCCGTATCTGCTTAAGACAGGCATTTTGTTCTCTTTTTTAGTTTTGGGTTATTGCTCTATTATCTCTGCAACTATTATCATCTATGATACCCTAAACTTGCAATAGTATATACTAGACATTAAAGGGATACTTTAAGATAAGAACAAAAAAATTATTATATACAGTAGAAAATCCATTTCATTAAAATTATGCATCCCTAAAAACTATGTTAAGTGAAAACATAAATAATAAATCAGAAAGCTTCAGTACTCAGTTTTTTGTATAGTAAAGAAATGGATACGGTATGCTTCATTTCTGCAATCTTTGTTGCAATAGCTGTCATGGTGCATATTCCAGACACCTGCATTGATTCCAACACTAGAGTAGCTCAACAATCAATATCTACTCTTTTCCTGATACTTCAGATATTTAATAATTGAAATATTTTTCAGCCCAAAAATGAAAAATGACAGACTGTAGTGATTGAATTGAAAGTTGGGCGATCGATGCTATACCTGTTGCGATCCAACAGATAAGTGTGGGGGATTTGGATGGTTCGCCAGGTCCAACCACCTGACCATCAGATCTGACGATTTTAACAACACAACTGCTCTACATATGATACAACCAACGGGTCCTATGTTGGTAATCCCGACGGCTGGGCTGTCTTGTTGGGGCATGTGTCCCTGCTTTTACGCAACACTGAATGTCTGACCTTGACGTAGTATCAATAGCAAATAATGTATGCGAATTATTCTGTCCATATAGTATACTCTCAGCTGTGAGTACAGTCTCTTCAGCTTAACAACGTGCTGTAAGTAAATAGTTCACTACAGTTGTCGCTTATCCACGGTTTTGCATTTTGTGGCCATAACCACATGAAACTTCATTACAACTTTAGTCTAAATTCTATTCAAACGTATTTGTATTAGCACCTATTTTATTCTCTTAAAATAAATATACAAATTGATTTTATAGCGCCCCCCCCCCAGGTACTTACGCTACTGATGGTACCTAATAAGGTAAAGAATTATTTTGAAAAATAAGCTACCTAATCCAACAAATGTTTCAAAATGGCTTAAGTTTTTAAAATGTAAATAACTAAAAGAAATGGGAAAATATGAAAATGTCAAGAGAATTTTTTTATATTTCTTTTATTTTTTATCGATAATTGTAATTGTCAAAACAATCTGACGAAGAATTACAGTAGAGTCCATTAATTTGTAGAGCAAGAAATCTATGGTAATATTATATAGCTATGTCTTTCCTTCAAACTAATGGGCACAATTAATTCTACTGTAATTATTCGTCCGATTGTTTTGGTAATTACAATAATCGATAAGAAATTAAAGAGTTACAAAAAAGTCTCGACATTTTCATAAAAAATTATTTTTGAGTTATTTAGATTTAAAATGTAAGTAGATGCCATGTTTTTTTTAAAATAGTTCTTTATCTTATTAGGTATCATACCAAGTTTAATTTAAATCTGTCAAACCATTCTAGAGTTAAAAAATATTTTGTGGAAAATACAAAATGGTAAATATCTGAGAAACTAAGTAATTTCGGATATATGTTTTTAGGAACTTTTTTAAAGTTTTGATGTAGGAAACCACTCCCTGAAGTTTGGGAACACAATTTGCAATATTCTTTATATGTATATCCTACATTCCAAAACTACAGGATATAGTTCCTTGGGTTTAAACAATTAATAAAGTTCCTATGAACATAATATGTCCTAAAATGGTTAGATTTCCGTCTGCCAGCTATTTTGTGTTTTTACAAAAACCGTGTATTTTTGGAAATTAATTAAATATCGAGTTCAAATTAGGTAGACTATACATATTTTTTATGACCTTTTATTAATTTACCAAAAACCACGATCTTGTTTTAAATGTTTTCAAAATGGCGGGGCTTTAAAACTTAGTAGAATATATCAAAAGCAATCAACTTTACAAAAAGTTTTAAGTGGCCTCCATTTTGAAAATGTGCAATATTATTATAGGACCTATAAAAACATCCTATATATTTTCTGTAAATTAAGTTGATTCTTTAGAACAGAGTAGGCTACTTACATAAACGGCATGTATACAAGGAATGTCAGTAGATTATAATAGGTAAAGTAAGCATGTTACTCCTTGATAATAGACCAGAAAGGAAAGTTATAAAGTGATGTTTTATTTATCTAGTATTAAGTTTGGCACACGAGATTGAACAAAAGATGTTTTAAATGTCTGCTATTTTGACGTTTTCAATTAGATTTTTTTGAATTTCAATAATGTTCTATTTGAGCTCACTGTACTCCCCTATAGCCTACTAAGTTTTATGTTTCTATCTTAATATTTGTGGTCACTATCGTGCTTGCTTACAAACGACGACAATTGGACAGAATGTCAAAAATCATGTTTTTGGTTTTTGAGGTTATGCAACTTGAGGATCAGTTTAAAAACTGCTATTACCAAACTTACGCTATACTCCTTAAATAGGTTAAGTAAAAAAAAAAGAAAGCCCTTTAGTTTTTTACTCGCTTTTCTTCTCACAATATTGCATGGTGTAAGTTGGAATCCTACATTTAACACGCTTCCTGACATAACCTATTAATGAAATTTTGCTCAGTTACTAAGCTTGGATGACAATATAATATTCCACCTTTACTTACGTATATAACCCCCTCCCCTCAGGGTGAAAATATAAAAACGTGAAATGTTGTAAGTAAATGAATTAATTGGATTTCAATTGTATGCAATTTTATTTCAATAATCCAAAACTATTTGATTACTATGTGTAATAAAATTTAGAAAACTATTTGTTTAAGATTTTATAAATATATGAGGAATTTAAATAAATATCGTTTATCTTTGAAAATTAAAATTGATCGAGTAATGAAACTTATGATAATATTTTAAAGTATGAAATTTTTGTTTTTTAATCTTGCTTTTCTCGAAGTAACAAAAACTTTTAAATAAAAAATAAATATATTTAGTTTTAAAACTTATTTCTATCAATTTAGGTGTGATTAAATATAATAAACAGCCTACAGTACGTCACTTTATGCAAAATAAAAAAATAAAACTTTTGCAACTCGACGATCATCACTCACGAAATCTTGAGTCTTACGTCATGAAACAGGAGAGGTTAGAGCAGTCACAACTCATAAATATGACTTGCAATAGCCTCTGGTCTTACTTGAGAGGGTTCCACTATCGTTAGACAAAACCTCACGATTTGAGACCGCTGAAGGTCTTATGACTGGTGACGTTAAGGTGCTAAATATTTTCAGAGTATAAATAAAACACAACTTAATGAGTATTACAGAATATTATAATTCTGTATACATATTGAATAATTACAATAAATACAATTTAAAGCCCTATATATTATAATATTACCGTACGTCAAAATGTAAGAATTTATCAAGGCATTGTACGTAAATGCGCGTCGTACATAGATAAAAAATTTGTTAAAGTAATTATTTTTCTGATATTTTTCTCGTTTTTTGAAAGAAGCTCTAAATATAAAAACAGGTATTGTATTGCATTTTCTTTACGTAGTCCTAAAAATAAGAATAAAAACCATTTAAAAATCTTAATAAAAAGAAGTGTATCTTCCTTTCAAAGAGACACTAGTTTTACTTTGTAATCTTGCAATTCTGCAAAGAGTTGTTTTGTGTTTGAAACAGAGAGTGCTATACTTCATTTCTTTATGTACAAATTTTCTTTGAAAAATATAACCGGGAAAAAAGTCTCGAGGGATAAATGTTAAGATCAAAAGAAGATGCTGGGAAAAAGATATCGTAAAATGTACAGTTTGGATTATAAACTAATGTTGAAATAACTGCAATTGTCTTAAATTAATATTTTACTGGATAGGCCAAAATAAACGGTATTGATAATGTGATTTACGATATTTTAATACACATTGTTAGATTATAATGTACAAGATTGTTTATTTTGTAGCAAAAACATGTTTTATGTTATAATATATCATTAATATAATAGGAAACTTACCGTCACCAATAGTCCAGAGTAACGTTATTTAAACGACGGCCGTTTCGGCTATTCTGCCATTATCAAGTTTTCAGGAGGAGTCACTCCGTTGTCATGAACACTTAACACTTAAACACATAGTTTCACATGCATCTAAAATAAATACATACATTACGTCACACATTAAAACAATCACAAATGCGATAGTTTTTTTTAGGTTACGATTTTTTAACCTATTTTTATTTATATACAGGGTGTTTCAGAAGTCGTTGTTTGTTAATAGTAATAATAAAATCCATTTTTGATCCAAAGTTTCGCCATAATATAATGTTTTCTGATGAGGTAAACTTTACCAGGGACAGAATATTACATTTTTGATATAGTCACGAATGGGCTCTGGATAATCCTCATGAGTAGCCACCAGCACAAATTTGCTCTAAATGTTTGAGCAGGCATTCTTAGTAACCAAGTAATTTGACCCTATATTCTGCCAAATCCTCTTAATCTAGTTTTCTAGAGACATTCTACCGGAACGTTTGGTGCAGGTCCCTTTAGAACTTGGGTTCCAGCATGATAGCGCCCCGGCTCATTTTGGAAGTATTGTAAGGGATCACTTGCGGTTTATGACCAGCGATGGATCGGGCGTCGTGGATCCGTCTTATGGCCTCCTCGTTTCTGATATCAACCCTCTGGATGGACTCTGATATTTTCTGAACTAAACAATGGATTTTATTATCACTATAAGAAAAAAAAAAACGTAAAAAATAATTTGATTTTACGTTAATTTTGGTTATCGTAGACAATTACTAAGAAATTATGTTTTCAGCTTAGATCAGGGGTGTCCAACTTACAAAGTCTCAAAGGCCAAAATAAAAAATTGAAAGTGGTTGCGGGCCATAGATACTAGACTAATTAATGCCAGACTAATGCCAGAATAAATAAATAATTTTTTAAATTCTATTAATTTCTATTATTTATTATTAATATTGATATTCATTTGTTTTAATACTAATATTAATTTCTTAATTAAATTACTAACCAGCATATTAGGTTTTTTTGTTGGTTTTTTTTGGGCTGTGATAACCTCCGTCAGAGGCCTCACCGACGTCGACCTGACGGTCTTTTGCCGCCCCAAGTTCCATCCTACACCCACTCAGTAATACCTGTCATCCTTATGAAGGAACACATGCTACCTATCGGGTTCTCTTGGATGGTTTCCATCTCCTTCCCCGGAGGGCCTAGAGAGTATAGCCTGGCTCGTCCTAACGCCTCACACTCTAGGAGAATGTGTTCTGCTGTCTCTTCAGCCAAACCACATTTCCTGCAAATATTTTCTGTAGCAATCCCTATCCTTTGTAGAAGTTTTCTGAGGTGACAGTGGCTCGTTAAAAGCCCAACCACCCAACTCATGTTATCCCTTCTAAGAGAGATAAGTTTTTCAGCATGTTTCTTGCTTGGTCTAAGTAACCTCTTTGCAGGTCCACTTATTGTTGAATTTGTCCAGGCCTTATTCATCCCCTCCTGTATCCATGTATCAACCGCTGCTCTGGCATGTCCATAGGTGATCCCGAACACCGGCTCCGGGCCCACGAAAGGAGATTCTGAACCTGACCTGGCTTATTCATCTGCTCTCTCATTTCTATCGATACCTGAATGGCCAGGAACCCAGCCCACAGTGACCGTAATCACCTGACTAAGCTTTATCAATGATGAGATGCAGTCCCATACCAACTTCGACTTTATTCTAGTCGTGTTTAACGCCATAATTGCAGCTTGAATGTCCGTGAAGATCAGAATGTTCTTACCTATGCATTCCATTCTTAGATTCTCCTTGATGCATTCAGAGATTGCGCTTACTTCTGCTTGGAAAACAGTAGCATGCTTGCCTAGGCACAGTAAGGTGGAGCTCTCTGGGTTAATCCCATTTATACCACCCCCGTACCCATCTTCGTTTTCGAGCCATCTGTAAACCAGACTATATCCTACTCGTTGTATAACCTCTTTCCAGACTCCCATTCTTTCCTAGAGAAGATTTTCGCCTTGAATGGCTTATCTAATGAAACATTAGGTATCATGAGATATCTGTGGGCATGTCTAACACTTCCTTCTTGACCACCACCTCCAGTGTACAATCGCTGGCCATCTCATTCTCCAGCAACCCGTTTGCTGCAGTATATTTGGTATAAGTTTGTTTATATTAAATTATAAAATCTCCTTCAAAAGAAAAACTATTCAAAGTAGTTTTCTCATTTTTTCCATCTAATAAGCTCTCGCTGGCCGCATGCCGCCATTTGGACAACTCTGTTTTAGATAATAACTCCCTTATCCTACAGTAAAAATAGAAAAATCATTTTTTTTTTGTCATTCAAAAGG
The DNA here is from genome assembly GCA_963513935.1 of Aphrophora alni. Lineage (NCBI taxonomy): Eukaryota > Metazoa > Arthropoda > Insecta > Hemiptera > Aphrophoridae > Aphrophora > Aphrophora alni. Next base: position 20,271,640 of record OY740773.1, on the reverse strand, counting down.
AAACGTTATTATTCCTTATAATATTTTATAAAGTTATCTGTTTTCGAGATATTGACTTTAAAAATTTTAAACGGCCTCCATTTTGAAAAAATAGAATAATATTAAACGGCCTCCATTTTGAAAAAAAATAGAAAACAAGATTAAAATTTTTGGTAAATTGATATAAGGTCGCATAAAAAATGTATATACTAAATTTGGACTTGATATATAATTTATTTCAAAAAATATAATGTTTTTGAACAAAACACAAAATGACGGACAGACAGACAGCTTGTTTGAAACAAATGAATGCTCTTTCTGTGTTTACTTCATCTCCAGGATCAATCCCCTAAAATATCCGACATGAATTCTAAAACACCCAGTATTATGTAAGTATATAAAAAGTAACTTATTTTATACATTTACTTGAATATAAAATTACCTCTCTTCCACACATACTGTTGTTCCTTTCAATTGGCGGTAAATTTAAATTTAATCTACATTACATCTATGTTTAATGACTCATTTATTTTAAAAGAGAATCCATTAACGCTTACCACTGATATGACAATTAATTGGAGTAATGAGTATTCCCCAGTCAGATGTTATTGACAAGAAACAGGATGTGGGTGTGCAACAGCTTAGCTGAATAAATCGTACATTACGAGAACAGCTGATGAGATAGTTATCTTTCTCTATACACTATACTAACATCAATATACAGTATAATAGAATGCATTAATGCTTACTACAAGTACTGTATGAGAGTTTCGCTATACAATTATTCAGACGGTAGTTAGAGAACATAGTATGGTTCTGTATTTACACAGCCGGTTGTTTGTTGTCTTTCACACAGGATATTTAACACATTCTCCGTTCTTTATCTTGTTGCTTAAAGATAGAAAATCTTTCGGTCATTGTAGCCTTGTGAAACAATAAAGAAAAGAACCCTTAGCTATGAAATACTTCAATAGGTTCACGGTAGTCAAGAGAGACCCTGATAGGAAAGAGGTAGAGAAGGACAACTCAAGACTATATAAAAAAAGTGTAAATCCAGCTAGAGTATCTCGGTATTGCTACGATAGTACTCACTTAGGAGTAGAACTCTAAAGGTTATGTTCATTTTCATTTATAACAACTTATAATAGAGAATTTTATGACATTGTAATATTTACACACAAAATTCAAAGAATACCAACAATCTTTGAAGTAGTTTATTGACAGTAGACATAACATTAGAAGTATGGGCTCAGTTACGATGTGCATCTATTAAGTAACACGACTAATAAAACATCTTTATTTACATGTACCGCAATTATAGCCTCCGTCAGAGGCTCACTTATAGCAATGACTACATAAATACTATAAGACACGACATGGCCATGTTAAATATTCTACGCTTATTCTTGAGTTGTCCAATACCCGCTAGGTCGCTCTGCTAGAGAATCTGAAGTTGATGTGACTGGCGCTAGGTGGCTCTACGGTCAAACAATGTTTCAGGCGGGTAAGAGAAAACGCACTGATGCCACATATGGGACCAGAGATGCGAGGGAAGGTCGAGAATCGCTTATCTCAGCGCACGAACTGACAACACTGACTATGCTGACGGAAGTAAGTGAGAAGGTTTGTGAGAGAGAGGTCAACAGTTGTACAGTCTCAACCAAGTGGGATGCGTACAGTCAAGCACCTGCTGCTAGCGCTTTCTGATAGCTGTGTGTCAAACTTGTGACGAACAGCACCCGTAAAGCGTAGACTATTTCCCTATCCTATGTCGTGTCTTATAGTATTTATGTAGTCATTGCCTATAGTGAGAACGGGCGTGATAATCCCGAGGGACCTAGCTGGATCTACACTTTTATTATCATTACGTCTTGGGTTAGATTCCTCTCTTTTAATTTTCAAATCATCTCTCTCTTGGCCAACTATTGTTCTTTTCCAACGTATTCTTAAGGGTCTTTATTATATCTTCGCCTATATAGCGATCTGACTCTTCTATAAGCGTCCCGAGAAGCTCGGAAACGTCATTCCCCGTAACATAGTCAGCTGTTTCAGTGCCACCAAAATAACTTAATCGATACAACCACCTTTTGAGGTCGGGTTTGCAGCATTGTGTTCTACTTATAAAGAACTTTAATTCGAAGTACAAATCGACCTATGCTCTCATTTAAGATTTCCTACTTACTCCTTGTGGGACGTCCCACTGGAAAGGTAGCGGTCCACTGAATACGTAATAAAAATGTTTTTCACTACACTACTATGAGTTCAGCTGTTTTCGTTATGTGTTTACAACCTGAGAAACATCATATTTTCAACAGCTGTCTGATTTTCCACTCTAGAGTGGAAAATGTTATTTTCTGCACTAGCAGATGATGTTGAAAATAGCTGTGGGAAACTAAGATGCGTTGAAAAGCTCTTGTGTATTCTAGTAAATTACCAAGATTAAATATAAAAAAATTTATTTATTGCATAATAGCAAACCAATATTTGTCCTCTACAATAAGTCCACCTGAATTAAATTTTACATAGAAAAATAATCAGATGTAAAATATCCTTTAACATATAGGCCTAAAATATGATTTAAAAAACCTCTAGTGTGTTCTAGTAAATTACCAAGATCCGTTTAATTTTTTTTAACGATGTCTCGTTTTTATTCCGTAGTGTAGTGAAAAGTATCGTTCAAAACACGAGCGAAATTGTTTTGCATATTCTCGACCATATTTGAAGTGCTCGATAAATCTCGCACTTCAAACATATGTTCTCGAACATGCAAAACCCCACTTTCCATTCTTGTTATGAAATATACTATTGGTGTCTATTAACAATGTCCAAAGCTTTGTAGCTCTATTTGTAATGGTTAAAAAAAATATTAAGCCGTCCCGGAACTCATTTCATAAGCTGTATATTTTATGTTGGGTAATTTTTGTCGTTTTTACCAAACATATGACAAATATATTTGAACATTCCTTTCTTACTATTCTACTTTTCCTTTATTCACGTTATTTCTCCCTTATGTTTTAACAATGGGTTGTTTGAAGTCATTTCCCATCATAATGAACATTCATATTCAGTAGGTATTACTTACCAATTAAAAAAAGTTGTCTTTATATGAAAAGTATTTTGTAGTGGTTGCCTAATAGGCAGGTTGTCTGAGGCAGGAAGGACGTCTGCGAGTGTGCGTGAGTGAGACAGACGCTCGTCTCACTATTTCAACTCAACTTTAACGTTTGCAATTTAGTACACTCTGTTTTTGTATTAAATGAGCTACCTCAATACTATTCTAATAACTTTCATTATGTATTAGTTAATAATTTGGCACATTCTCCTGAGATACAACTTTGAAACCACTGCAGCACTGCAGCACAGGGACTTTAGTATTTATCAGGAAAGTCCAATACCTCCGGTTTTCAAAATTCATCTTCAATGCTCAACAGTCTTGTCACTTGTGTGTGGTAATCCCGAGGTACCTTTCTGGATTTACACCTATCCGTTGAAATTAATTCCATACATAGGTCGGTTACCTAAAGTATAGTAGTTTGAAGTATGCAATTGAATAAAACGGAAAACAATAAACACTATGCCCAATAAATTCAAATTAAAAACGATTGTGCCAGAAAACACAATATTTTATATGATTGGTTGTTATAATTTTAATTAAATTGCTTCTGCAATTGTAACTGATTGTAATGAAACAATTCTTTACTTTAACTCTTATTGAGCAATAAATAACAGATTTATGTTGTAGAAATAATGCACATTAATAGTAGCTTACAGTTGGTCAAGTTCTGTAGCGATATCAGCTGATATATTTTCAGTAATGAGTTGTAGCGGTAGTGACTGTTAGGGAATTATAATTGATTTAGGTTAGTTTACGGTTGGATATAATTATGTGACCGCAATTTTAAAAGAAAGGTTACCAGATCTTAAGTTCTTGTAACCCTCTCTCTCTCAGTAATACCGAGAGAACCGAGAGAACCGAGAGAGAGAGAGAGAGAGAGAGAGAGAGAGAGAGAGAGAGAGAGAGAGAGAGAGAGAGAGAGAGAGAGAGAGAGAGAGAGAGAGAGAGAGAGAGAGAGAGAGAGAGAGAGAGAGAGAGAGAGAGAGAGAGAGAGAGAGAGAGAGAGAGAGAGAGAGAGAGAGAGAGAGAGAGAGAGAGAGAGAGAGAGAGAGAGAGAGAGAGAGAGAGAGAGAGAGAGAGAGAGAGAGAGAGAGAGAGAGAGAGAGAGAGAGAGAGAGAGAGAGAGAGAGAGAGAGAGAGAGAGAGAGAGAGAGAGAGAGAGAGAGAGAGAGAGAGAGAGAGAGAGAGAGAGAGAGAGAGGGAGGGAGGGAGGGAGGGAGGGAGGGAGAGAGAGAAAGATTCTACACCCTCACTTTCAGCTTATTTATTAGGTTTCTTTTAGCCAACTCTTGTTCTCTTCCGACACTTACGCAATTAGAGTATTATAGTGTACATAATGTTTGATTTAGTCTACTGGATTGTGTATTCAATCAATATATTAAAGGATAATGTAAACGTCAGTTAATACGTATGTATGCGTACGTTAATGTAGGCCATTATACGTTTCAAAGATTAAGTTTAAACGTAACGTGTTTATATTTATTGCGTAAATGTGTAATTGTTCAAACAGTTTTAACAAGTGTTTTAGATGTAACAACGTTTTAATTTTTGATTTTAATAGTTTTTTTTAAGTATTATGAGTACTCAATAATAATTGCCAGTTTTTTTGGGACGATTGCATGGTGGCGGGAGAGGTGCAATATAAATTAACGGTGGTCAGCTTGAGTGAAAGTTGATGGTATTGGTTTGAAAAAGATTGCACAGAAAACACCAATTTTCAAGTTGTATTTTATCAATTAAAAAAATAAAATAAAATAAATAAATAAAACATAATCGATCAGTATGTTTAAAATAAACCAGATAGAGAATTAGAATGAAAAAAAAAAAAAACTTTGGTTCCTTGGTCTTTTAGCCATGTTCACAAAGCATAAGAATTACTGATGTTTTATTTTACTTGTTATAATAAATATGAAAGCAATGCTAATATAGAACTGACAGTAACAACTGTACCAGGTCAGGTTAACCAACCACACAAATTGAAATCATTCCAGTTTATAACTAAATTTTGTACTATAATAAAGCAGACTAGCACTCTTTATCGTTATTCTGAACTGGGCACTTTTTTTTTTTTTTTTTTTTTTTTTTTTTTTTTCAAAAATAGAGTAGGTATGTTCTAAAAAATTTATACTTCCAAATTTATGTGTTTTTCCTAATTTAAAACTGCATAGCTAAACGAAATTAAATTAAATTCCTGGTAACATTTATTTTTTAGATTGTTTAGCTCTATTAGTCTAAAGTTTATAGGATATTCCCCATTATAGCTTGATTTTTGTGTAGTTTAATGGATTAAGTTTATTTGTAATCAATTGATATCTGTGCGTTGAATCATAGAAATATTTTATTTGTTCTTTTAATATGTCACAATGTTGTTTTTTTTTCTGATATTGTATCGAATGAATCGCTATTTATTACTATTCTACTTTTCATTTATTCACATTATTTCTTCTCCCTTACGTTGTAACAGTGGCTTGTTTGACATGGTTTCCAATCAAATGTTATGAACCTTCAGTAGGCATTACTTAACAATTAAACAAGTTTCTTCAAAACTTGAGTAGCGTACATGTAAATAAAATTAAAAGTAAGCTCGATAGATAAAATCTCTTTCACTTGATTTTATAGTCCTTTTTATTTACGTTGAGGTAATACCAACATCGTTTATCCCTGGTGTAATGATAACCCTAAAACCATCCCTTTTCCCTCAAGTAAATAGTTCTTGATAACTTTGAAGATACTTAAATGCCAATATGAAAACTTCAACGATTATTTTACTGGTGATATAAAAACTGTAAATCCACACCTCCATTGTGCGACGGTCTATAAAGCTAGTGTCTAATAGACAAAACAATTAATATGCTTCAGTTTGGGGTTTACTTTCATGGCTTGAGGGCATTAAGAGGTTTTATAATTTAATAAATACTTTATACAATGGCTGTAATGAAGCAGTAAAATACTTTAGTGAGTTCTGCTTCATAACTGTTTTTATGTCTATCCTTATTTATATTAGTGGGGGGGGGGGGGGTTCGTTTAATCTATTAATGTCAACAAATATAAAAACTTCATTGAGATATAGAGTTTATAATCCCTCGGGGGTTAACTTATAGTGGGTACAATCCCGAGTTATCCTACCTGGATCTACACTTTATTAATGCCTTCATGTTAGTTCCAGTTTCATCTCTTACATTTACCTATAATTTTTCTTTTGACCAACTCTTGATCTATTCAGATCCTAACGCTATTAGAGTATTCGAGTTCTAGGGGTTTATATTTTCTTTTTTTTAAAGGGGATGATGAAATTCAAGGAAAAAAATTTCCGACGTCACGTCCGACCTGCGAGTTGACACTGGGGTTAATTCTGTTGTGTGGTTTTTTATCTTTGATCAATATGGGTGGACTTTGTGGTGTTGAAACATCACTGACTGGAAGTTAGTCATGGAATTGAAATTTTCTGTTTTGTATCAACGGTTTGGGATATTTTCCAACAATTTTCTTTGCATACAAGTGTCTAAAATGAAAATTAAGGACGCCAGAAATATGATCTCAAATATTTACAAGGATTTTTAGCCGCTGTAACATAGACTAGTTTTATCTCTTGTCAGTAGAGCTCACCCTCATGACAAACATTTTTTTTAGATATATTATGTTTATAATATTTTTCAGTGAGAAAATGATTTTTTTTGTTCGAGTTTTTTTTTATTGCAAAATTTAATTATTTCCTACATAACCTAGAACGGTGACGTCGTTTGGGGCTTTTGGACGAAAACAATTTCTCATAAATACTACTCAAATACGTTTCAACGACAATAATGGCATCTTCAGTGATGCGTAAGCTACAATAATTAAACCATCACACCATGATTTTTGTAGAATAATACTTTAACACGTTTCTCACAAATAGTACGTTTATTTATGTAAACGCGTTTCAACGACAAAATCGCCATCTTCAGTAATGCATGATATACAATAACTAAACTAAAACTAACCTAGCAGTGGAAAAACCTTCAAAAAACAAAGAGAGAGAGATCCAATCTTACCAATAGTGTGAGATTCTTACTCACTAATAACCACCTTCCTTCCCGTAGTACCCCTATCGCGTAAGACAAGGAAGCAGGGAAGGTTTTCCATGTACCAAGTTGAGAAGCTCTTTCCATGAACATATCGAGAATGTAAATGTGCGCAAAAAAGCACATGTATCCGCGAGGTTAAGAACTGACTGGGACAGAGTCCAGTCCGGTAAAACCTCGCGACAGATCATGGAGGAGCGTAAGTTTAGTGGATGTGGTGTGCAAGGTGAAGGATGAGTACAAATACCTTGTTAGTGACTTTACATACTAAATCCTCTTCTGCTCCCTACTCGATACTGAAATAAGCGTGCAAAGGTTAAACTGCATGCAACTGCGCCCTGGTTGCGACAGCTTGGTTCATGCACCCTTTGGTCTGAAACAGAGTTAAAGAGTATTGTGTAGGCTATGTAGTAAGCTATGGGCCCAAATGGGGATCAAGGTCGGTCATGTGATTAAGGACAGCAGCCGTATGTGTTTATCAATTGTTGTGTCGTATCTGCCTAATGAAGGTATTAGTGTTGATGTTGGGTGGGATGGCCTCCTTTGTATAGGTTAACTGACAATCGTTGGATGTGTTGTTTGATGAACAGCACATTTAAGTCTTTATGTAAGGTCATAACTCTGTTGCACCTTGATGCTTTAGTGAGTATCCTCAAAACCTTGTTTTGGAATGTCTGTAGTCTGCAGATGTGTATGTCCTCTGTGTATCCCCAGATGGTAGGTGATGATGCATCTAAGTACAGACAAATTGTGCTGGACGTTCTCAATGCAAGAGAACTTGTTCTATTGAGCAATGGAAACAGTTGTGACAGTGTCATGTTTGCTCTTTTAAGTGTGTGGGATATGTGGGCGGACCAAGTCAGTTTCCTATCGAAGATGATCCTGACTCTTCCAGGCGTATTAATGGCATCTGTTTGTCTTTTAGAGGGCACAAGTGGCTGGCACTTGGAGAAATTGACCTTTACTGTCCAGACTCTAAGCAGTAGCAAACTAACCTAGTACTCTGCCAATGCCGTATTTATACAGTACTAAAGTTGGCGTGGCCTAAACTTCTAACTAATACAATATTACTGAGCTCATTTTGTATAACAATACAATTTGTATTTTACATTAAAATAGAACTTTTTATAGATCCTAATTCCTTACTTTAAATTGTATTACGGTATTTCTTAATATAAAAGTTTCCGAAAGTTATATTGTGTTCAGTTTAGTAAAAGTAGGTTTAGACTACGCCCATTTTAGTTGTGTTTATACGGGGTTTGGCAGTACTAGGTTATAGTTTAGTTATTGTATATCATCACTGAAGATGGTGACTTTGTCGTTGAAACGCGTTAGAATAATGAACGTACTATTTGAAAGAATGTGTGTTCAAGTATTATTCCATCAAGTATACCATCTCACACAAGTCAAGCTCATGATCATTGTAGCTCATGCCTCATTGAAGATGGTGACATTGTCGTTGAAACACGTTTGAGTTGAATTTAGTTGTTTTTTTTTTTGTTAAATTTTAATTTTGTACTATATCCCTAGTCAAGCTCAATATTCATGTTTCAATTATTCAATATGCAAATTTAACATTTTAAAAATAAATACTTAAATCGAAAATTGAAAGCACCGATTGCAGTAAACTATGGTCTTTAAATATTTCAAAATTGAATAAATCTAATTTTTTTTCCAATTGTAAGAACCACGTTTATAATGTCAAAAGTGAACTAAGTGTAGTTATTGTATTAGAATAAAACGTGACGACAACTGCAGTCTTGAAGCTTTAATAACCAACATTTTGTAGGTGGAATGCAATCAACACAGTGACAGAAACACTGGTAAATACAATCTATTTCTGATATGTAATCAATACAAAGTCACTGTTTAACAGGGATTTCAATTCAACTAGAACATTTGGACGTTGAATTTCGAAAAATAAACGCTCACTAATAAAAGAAGTTATTTTGATTTGAATTAGGTAATAAATATATCCGGTCTTTGAAAAGTAAGTTAAACCTTTAATTGACTATAGTTTATTTGTTTTTTTAACATAGAACAAAATAAGGTAAATAATTTCTTTGGATTAAACGGGATTTAATGAAAAACTTAAAAATAAGTCAAATTCTTACTTTTTAGTGTTATTAAGACGGATGCTCGAAGTAAGTCATTCTCCTCCTGGAGAAGCCTGCACTAGTATTTCCTCTTTTCTATACATAGCATTTCTTAGCGTGTTGTCATTTATCTTAGCTATGTTTTGAATAATTGGTTCTTTCAGTTCTTATGATTGAATATCTTCCTGGCCTTTCTTGATGTCTCCAACGGACCCGATGGTTTCAAATTTACCAACAAGGTTTTATACGCGACAACACTGCATAGCCCGTCCTTTAAACCGTTGCGAGTACGAAACTTTCTTAACCCGGCTGATAAACTCCGTTCACATTCATCATAACACTGAATCAATGCGACGCGTATCTGTAAAGGTAAAGTCATGATGGAAGAAAAAAACATCAATTAATTGTATACTACTACAAGTTTACCTACTGGATTTCTGTGTTTGAAATAATAAAATTAGACAACAACGAGAAAATTCGTTGCTATGGCAACAAATAAATAGCAATGAAAAAAGCGATGTTTTAATAAATACCAATTATTATCTTTATACAATAAAGACTTTTTCTCGGGGATTGGACAACATATAACAAAACCACAACCATTAAATATTTTAACTTACTTTTGGAAGACACTGTATATTACATTTTTAATTAAAATTGATTTATACAGTTTTGTTGAATGTTATCTATTTTGAAGTGTAGTTGTATCAGACAAAAAACAGTTTATAAAATCACTAATAATAAGTAATGTCAAAACAATTTCGACCAACACACCCACAAATTATTTGTCATTATCTCTCCAAAATACGAATATTAAAGTTTTTATTTCAAAAGCAAAAAATCAACATATTATTACGATTGTGTAAGAACGTAACTAAAACCTGTCGTTTCCCTAAATGATCATTTTCAATGTTTTCATTAACAATTTTCAACCTTTAAACCGTTAATTTATTTTTGTCCTCATTATGAACTAAAGTTTGAATCTCGTATTTTTGTTATTACGAAACAAACAATATACTGAAGCGTAAAACTACAAATGGAAAATGAAATGTTATTTAGCAAATTATGTAGATTCAAATACAAACAACTCCAGAGATTCTTCAGAAAGTTCCAAGACAGGAAAAAGGAAACTTTATTTCTTTAGGGCGTAAAACCTGCGATATAGTATATTGTTTGAAATGATGAAAGTTTCTCATCAAAATTTGTTGAGTGTATTGAGTTAAAACACCGGAGGCAAAATAGATTTACTTTTATTTCTAATAATAATAATTTTGTTGTCACAACAATTGTACGAATGTATGACAGTGACAAAAGTTGGTTGCTTGAGCCTTGTAGGATGTTAAATTGTATTGGTAGATCAAGGTGTCTTATCCAGTAGTGTAAGTTAGTTTAAAACAGTTGTTACAAAGTTTTTTAGAACGTTTTAATATTGTATATCATTACGCCGTCTAGGCTCTAACAGCCCAGAGGCCATACGACATGAAGATCAGACGAAAAAAATGAGGTGGAAAATGTTCTACTTCATACTTCGTATACTTACAGTATACTGGGTAAGTAAATTAGTAGTGCAGACGGCTGTATGGGTTTTTTCTGGCATGATCACAAATACGAAGTATACAGGATGTCCTTCGTAGAGGTCGCTATTTTTGAATTAATATGCCGGACGTATGTAACACTCTACAAACTTGACACTTTACAGTATGTTACATATATATATATATATATATATATATATATATATATATATATATATATATATATATATATATATATATGTGTGTGTGTGAAAACGTACCCTACAGTTTAATTTTTTATGGTCAATTAAAACAAAATGGCGAAATAAGAAAAAAAACATTAATCTTCAGGATAGAACCACTTCCTCCCACAATGCAATGCAATTAAAAAAAAAAATGTGGATTGACATCTGTTGAATCTCGATCAGCTGTTCTGTTAACACACAATAATGATTTTGGTAGTTGTGTTCAATCAGTTTAAGTGTGATATCGAACCTCGAAACAGAATATTTTAATTGAACAAAAAACGTTTTGAAAATGAATATGAAGAATAAGGTGTTTTCAAAGACCCTACCCAAATGTGGTTCCTCAATCAAGAAAATCAATTTATAAAATGGAAAACTATACTACTAGAAATTGGCTCAGTTTCAAAGAAATACCATAGGTTTTATATATCTTACACACTATTTTAGAAATGCACATATCATACAAGAAGAGGGCTTGAAATCAAAGGATGCAACTGTTTGTACTGCCGTCATCAAGAATGGTGTTTTAACGTATGACATATCTCATCAGACAATGATTGGAAATAGATACACATCAATTCACTGATCAAGTTCCTCATCTTACTCAGCTGGAGATGAGAGAAAACAGTATTGAAATCTTCCTTATTATGCTAATGTGGCCAAAGTAGTTTTAGATCGAGATCTTACCAACTGTTGGATAGGTCGTCGTAGCAACTTCATGGAGTGGTCTTCAAAATTCTCAGACTTGACTGTTGGAATTTTTTTCTATCCGACTTTTTGAAAGTACAAGTTTATTCTCACCCGGTAGGAACAGATCATGGATTAATGAGGCTGATTGAACAGGAATTATTGTTGGTACCTTTCCAATTTTTCAAAAAAACAACTCTTTTTTGTTTTGTTGCATCAGTGCTTAGCTATTGATGAACATCAATTGGAATAAAGTTCAAATTAGGATCATTAATAATTTATTACTGTTATTTTTCTTAAGTTTTACACATTTTCATGTTATCTGCAAATCAACAATTTGTAATGGCTATGTAAAGAAAACCATTTTAGTTAAAACATACCACTATTTTTGTATTCCGCCATTTTGTTTTGATTGGCCATAAAAAAGAAACTTAATACCTAGTAATTTTTAAAAGTGTCAGGTTTATAGAGTGTTCTATTATGTGTCCGACATAATAATACAAAAAAAAAAAAATAAAAATAATAACAATAAAATAATATACACATTGTATCTATATGAGTCTCTTTATATATTTTTTTCCGAATAGTTCACCTTACAGTTCAAACGGTTTAACTTCATTACAAGAGATAATCAAAATTATACATTTTTTTAAATCAACAAGAAACATACATGTCTATAAAATGAGACTATCATTTCAATTGTAATAAAATATACTCTACAATGTCTTACCTCAACATCAACATCATATATTATTATCAAACTTCCTCCATCTGTAACAATCAGTTATACAACTTACTTGTCCAGAGGTGTAAAACAAGTCAACTTTCCACATTTAAACTGTATGAACTTTGCACAAAACATTCATTCTTCATTTTCCTTGAGTAATTTATATCCGTCTCCATTTGCACTTTCAAAATACTTTTTTTATAATAAAATTTGTATCTAATTTTGCGTAGGTGCTATAGAAATAAATCCATTTGCGAATTCATCTCAGAAAGTGAATTTTCTAATCAGGTTTCACTTTTAGGCTGCCATAGTAACTTTAAGATACAAATTTAGAAACGGGGAAACAATTTCGTTAGATGTTATTTCATAAAAATACTTCGATGTTTTACATTAATTGTACTCCATTTATAATCCAGTTATTTTGTTCAAATCTATTGGATAAATTTATTTAAATACGTGTCTATTTCACTGAAATATACAGGGTGTTGCAAAATTGTGTTTCTAAACTACAGCAGGTGGTTTCCCACATCAAAATAAAAATATCCTATGAACATATGTTCGGAAATGACTAGTTTACCAGATATTCGCCTTTTTCCCCCCATTTTTTTCTTCTTCACAAAATAATTTTATTTCGAAAACAGTTTGACGAATTATATTGATAATTGGCATGGTACCTAATAAGGTAAAATACTCTTTAAAAAATAACCAACCTAATCCAATAACATTTTTCAAAACGGCGGCTGCTTAAATGTTTTAAGTCTCCAATAACTTTAAAACAGGATATTTTCATTAAAAATGCTAAGAAGTTATTTATAGCTTTTTAAATTTCCTATCGAATATTGTAATTGTCAAAACATTCGGAGGAAGGATTACGATAGAACTGTGCCCATAAGTTTGAAAGATGCAAAATGCATACAAATTGTTATACTGTAATAGATTTCGTGCCTGACAAACAACTTCTGCGTCCGACAAATATGGGCATTTTTATTGTTTAAAGGTCTCTGCTTTAATAAAATATTAAAGTTGATGAGGAGGCGCCTTTACTTATTTCATTTTACTACAACTTATTTCTCTCACTGAATATTTAATATCTTGTCTTCTGTAGTAAATACTATATATATATATATATGCGTATATAAAAAATAAAATAAATAAATAACTTACAAGTGTAGGCATACGCTTATTATTTGCGTAAAAGGTCAAACGAATTTGTTTCCAGTGTTGAATAAAAGTTTTACAAAGACAATTTCGAAGTGATTTAATATTTTATTACAACAAACAATTACTTTTGAAACAATAAAACTGTTTCTATTTGTCTGACGTAGAAGTTGTTTATCTAGCACCAAATCTATGGAAATAATGCATAGGCATTTCGTATTTACAAACACATTAGCGCAGTTCTACTGTAATTATTCCTCCGATTGTTTTGACAATTACAATATTCGATAGGAAATTAAAAGAGCTACAAAAAGTCTCTTAATATTTTTTATAAAAGTTTCCCGATTTTGAGTTATTAAGATTTACAAAAAATTAAGCAACCGCCATTTTGAAACGGGTTATTAGATTAGATTGGTTATTATTTCATAATAGTTTTATAGCTTATTAGGTATCTTGCTAAGTTTAAATTCAACTCGTCAAAACGTTCTGGAATTAAAACATATTTTGTAAACAAAAATTGCTGATATCTGGGAAACTAGGCAAGTCAGGACATGTTTAGGAACTTTTTTTTTTTAAATTTTATGAAGTATAATGTGTTGCCTTGGATCCACTACCATACCTGCAGCTGGACAAGTAAGACCTTATAATGTGGCAACAAACAATTTTATTATTTATGTACGACGAGTCATACTCTGATTTTATATATGTTAGTGTTGTGTTGTGTTACGTGTTTATGTGTTAGTGCGGGCCTGACGAAGCCGACAGTGTTCGGCGAAACAGCGCTGTAGCTATAACTATAATACGGGCTGAGGACAACCTCTAAGGTAATTAACTATATTTTTTTTAAAGTTTTGTTATGGGAAACTACCTCCTAATGTTTTGAAACACTGTTTTACAACACACTATATATCTTTTTTAACACTGAATATAACTAAGACGTTCATTAAAAAAATATTTTAACAGCAGCTATTTTGAAACTTTGAATGTATTTTACTGAATTTAATAAATTTTAACGTGATGTTTAGTTATAATTCTTTTACAGTTTTGAAACAATTAATAAAGCGTTCGAGGAATAAGAAAGTCGCCATTGTTTAAACAATTATTGTGGTTCTCTAGTCTTACTCTAGTCTGTTGAGACTTCTAACCGCCCTCAAGGCTTCACTTATATTGAGTAGACTACTACTGTGTCAATCCCGAAGTCCCTTGCTGGATTTTCATTTAGTCTTGAGTTAGATACATTTTTCATCTTTCCTATTAGGTTCACTTTTGACCAATTCTCGTTCTCTCCCGATCCTGACACTTTTCGATTATTCAAAAAGTCAGATACCTGACTGGCATCTGTGTCTGTGTGTGTTACCCTCTGGCGTGGCTGTAAAAAGCCCTTAAATTGAATGGAGGTCCTTGGAGTGGAGTTAGTTCTCCCGTAAACCTTTGTGAAGGTCGCTGGCGCGGTCGAAAAATTCGATATACCTTGAATTAATGACACGGAGTCAAAGCGTAAAAACACACAAAACATTAAAAATATAAATACAAAAAAAAATTGGGGACCACAGTTGTAATGGAGTGGTGGTCACAGGGAATAGCGATGGATTGGAGCTATTTCCACAAGGGGTTAAGCCTTCTGCTTAGCCCCGGCTTCACTGTACCACGTGACGGTTCCAAACCCGTGAAAACACGGAGAATAAGACTATTCCTCAGTCACAAGCGAGGAAGACGAGAGGAAAGATATGGACTGATTATATAACTCTAGAAAATGTTTATGAGCTCTATACTCAACTTACACGGGATGGAGAGAGACCTAATCAGACTGGGTGCACCAGGAAAAGAATATCGGGTAGTACGACAAGATCGGAATCTGTTGATTGGTCGTAAAAGAACAAGAGTTGGTCAAGAGAGACTGTATAGGAAAGATGAATGAGAGGGATCTAAGCCAAGACTACATGAAAAACATTGTAGATAGGCCCCTCGGCGAGCCCCTATCGTTTCTAAGGACCCGAGTAGTACATATTGGTTGCCATCTGTTCAAAAATTTCAATTCGTGAGTTATTGGTAAAAGACTAAAAAATCTTTATAAAATATTTAATTTCTCAAAATAAACTTTACAGATTACGTTCAAATTTTAGTAAAATATGAAAAATAATGACAGTGTGCAAAATCGCAAGTAAAATAATATAACAGTCCAGGAAAAATTGGCCAAAAGCTTAACTGAACTTTGAGAGGTGTCAAAAAAAGTTCAATTTAATAAATACTACTTACTTTGAGAATACGTTTATAGCAAAAGCAAAGTACGTTTAGGCCCTTTCTAAAGGTATGCAAACCACTTTGTGATGGTAATATACGTTTAGGCCCTTTGTGAACGTATACAAAACAATGTGTGATGGTAACGTACGTTTAGGCCATTTGTGAAGGTATGCAAACCAATTTGTGATAGTAACGTACGTTTAGGCCCTTTTTGAAGGTATGCAAAACAATTTGTGATGGTAACATATGTTTAGGCTCTTTGTGAAAGTATACAATCCGATTTGTGATGGTAACGTACGTTTAGTTTACCCATTTTGAGGTCCTAATCTTTATCACAAGCCTGTCAATGCACCATAGGTTACCCAGCTGAAGAAAATAATTTAATGATAATTACTTTAACAATCACACAACACAAATGCTAATCAATAAGAGAGTTGAACTTGGGCATTGCGCATTCTCAACTCGCCTCGCTTAAATACGAAATTTACGCGTCCGGGTTGGGATTTGGGACTCCGGAAAAACCTCGAAAAACATAACCTCAGCCATGGTTAATTTGGAATTAAAGTATAAAAACCAATATTAAAACAAGATAGGTACTTCACACCACGTCTGTGGTTTTGAGAGCGGGCGGGTTACCTCTCCTTTGTTCCAGTCCCGTGGTCAGCTCAACATAGCTGCATTTTCGCTGCCAAAAGTGACACCGCCACACCTTACTTACATATATAAATATATTATTAAAAACGGCATCTACGGTTCATTTTCACCTTTTGCATGATAACTACCGAACTGACAATTTTAGAGGCTATTAGTTTTGATTTGTTTTAATTTGGTTTTGAGGATGGGTGAGTGAGAAAGTTTGTGCAATGTTTTTGCAGTGTTAATTTTATTATTATATCCATATCCTCAGGGCCTTACTTATACTGGTGTGACGAGCCTGAGGGACCCTGGTTGTACCTACATCTTTCATATCTTTCACTGTTTATATTTCCTACCTGGTCAATCTTGACCAACTCTTGTTCTTTTCCGAACCTGAGGCTGTTCCAGGGCTAGGGGTCTTTATTAGTCTCGTCTCGTCTCGTCTCGTCCCGTCTCGACTCGTATCGTCTCGTCTCGTCTTCTCGTCTTGTCTCGTCTCGTCTCGTCTCGACTCGTCTCGTCTTCTCGTCTCGTCTCGTCTCGTCTCGTCTCGTCTCGTCTCGTTCCTTTATCTTTTTAAATATTATATGACCGAGAGATTCGCCTTTAGTAAAATTAAGATTATTCAAGAAAAAAATTACCCTTTGTTCACCTCTCTAGTTAAGGACTATTTATTCAAAGTTTAACTCTTTAATAACATCTTATTTATCATGTGCAGTATTAAGTTTATCTTGTGAATTTAATTCAAATGAAGTAATTATTTAATTCCCTTATCTAATTTACTAGCTCAAATTAAATTCAAAGATCAAAGGAAAAGTTTCTAGATGGCGCTTTTAAAGTAGTTGCTAAGAGCAGTGCTGTTAGCAACAATTATGTAGTTGTGACAATAGTGTCAAGTTGAACTACATTTACGGATAATACGTAGTTAGAATGTAGTTTTATTGTACAGGTAGAGTGATTACATTGTTTGCAGTTAGAGATTGAAAACTAAACAAATCTTGATGAGAAATCGCAGGAACAAACAACGAGAGAAAGTATTTGGATAAAACGAATAATCGATTTTAAAATTGTTGTACGGATTTACCCCTTTATGACAAAATAGTGTTTTTTTATTTTTCACATATAACGGGTCTTTCAAAAGTAAGTGAAAACTATGATTGTCATTTCGTTATTTGTTGTCCAATCCCCGAGTAAAGAACAATATTGTATGCAGATATAATTGGTATTAATGAAAAGATCAGCTGTTATTTTCATTGCTATTTATTTGTTGCTATAGCAACGAGTTTTCCATTGTTGACTAGTTTTAAACACAGTAGGTGTTAAATTTTCAGTGATTTACAATTAATTGAATTCATCATTACGTTACATTTATAAACACGCATTGCATTGATTCATTGTCATCATGAATGTGAACGGAGTTTATCTGCAGAGTTATGAAAGTTTCGAACTCGCAACGGTTTGAGGGACCGTGCAGTGTAGTTTACTATAAAAAGCTTGTTAGTAAGTTTGAAACCACCGGGTCTGTTGGAGACATCAATAGGGCATGAAGGCCTTCAATGGTAATAATGAAAGAATTATTCAAAACGTAGTTAAGATAAATGTAACATGTTAATAAGTGTCACGCATATCATAGAGGAAAGACTGCTTCTCGAGGAAAAGAACGGCTGCCACTTAGAACATCTGTTTTAATAACCCTAACAAGTAAGAATTTGACTTAATTTTAAGTTTAAAAAAATTAAATTCAGTTTGATTTCAAATGAACTTATGTATTTTATTTTGTTTTATATTAAAAATGAATAAACGTAAACCAATTAAATTTTAACTTTGGTAAACCCAGTATATAATAGAGTAATATTTAATGGATAGGTAAAAATTGAGGTCACCTGAATTGAATCCTGTACTAATTTGTGTATCCCAAATGAGTCGATCGATGAAATAAGTGAACCGTATTTTTTAAAGTTTTACATATTTTCGATAACGCAATAGCCCGTGAAGAGGAAAGGCCTGCTGGACGGTTTTGAAATCGAATAATATGTGGTTACAAATCGAAATTCCCATCACTGTCGTTCTAACCTTCCCTACTAGAGTTCGCTACCAATTATAGCATCCTAATTTTCCTCACGAAAGCAGGGTTAACACCGTAAATGTTTAAGCCACCATGGAGATTAAATTCGTAAGTTTTCACTCGTGAAGCCGGAGTGCATCACTAGAACAACCAAGAGCTCCCTGCTAACAAAAACACAAAAATTATGATTTTATCAAAATTGGCTGTTACAAATTTGTTTAATTTAGCTAAAATGTAGCTTCTAGGATCCAAACGAAACACATTGTGTCTCCAAAAACGTCGCTTTGCGTTAAAAAAAAATTAAATTATAATAATTTAAAAATTCGTTCATCAAATAAAAAACGTTATTTCTCATAATCGGTTCTACCGATTTCATTCAAATTTTGGTGAAATGTGAAGATTAATGATACTAAAACAATATGTTAAACATTAAGTTAAAGCAAATTAGTTCAGGAAAAATTAACGAAAAGCAAAAACCACTGTAATTTAAACTCAATTTCAAACAAATACGCTTTATATTTAGGACTAGTTAATGGAACAAGCAAAGCGAGTTTAAGATCAATATTAAAAAAAAAAACTTTTTAGTTTAAGTTTAACATTTTTAGAATTTTTCAGAAGTCTAAATTTGCGATCATTTTAACTTTTCCAAGTGACAAATTACCGTACTGACATTTTTTAGTTTGAATATTTTGATTTGGTTTTATAGACGAGTATGTGACAAGTTTGTGCAATGTCTTTGCACTGTTTATTTTGCAAAATGTTGTTTCTAAGTACAGTATGTTTAAGTATTGATGTTTCAAAAAGATATTTAACCCATTTTATTAAAATATTTAGTTGGTTTTTAATTACGCAATTATAATAAACGGTTTTTAGGTAATTTAGCTGGATCAACAGCTTTTTCCTTGTAGTCTTATGTTAGATCTTTCTCTTAATTTTTTTCAATCTGGTCTCTCTTTGTCAATTTTTGTCTTTTTCGACTCTGACGCTATTAGATTATGCGAGAGCTGGTCTATTCTATTTTCTTTATTTTCTCATAAGACAAAGAAATTAAAAAAAATTAAACAAAAAAACAAAATTAAACGTCATGTAAAAAAAAAATGCATTTATTCCCCATACTCGGTACAAACCCTAGGCAAACAAAAATCCTATTTCATAACTGCATTTCCTTAATTTGGTTACACTTTCATACCGTTAAAAAATAAATTAATGTATATTTGCAGTATGGAAATGTGGCAATATTGCAAGTAATTTACTTGTGCAGGCAATGCTTTGTTATGGTAATTTCATTCATCTCTAACATTGAACGGTGAGTTTCTGTTCAAACTGAAATAGAACACGGTAGTTTATTACTACTCCTCGGTTTTACGATAAATTTAAATTTGAATAATGTATCAAAAAATTTAATATACAGGGAATTTACATTATAATAGCAGGTCTTTTAGAAACTAGTTAAAACACTTTAAATGGTTGTGGTTTCGTTATTTGTTGTCCAATCCCCGACATTAACTCTTCATTGTATGTAGATGTAATTGGGATTTGTTAAAACATCAGCTGTTATTTTCATTACTATTTATTTGTTGCCATAGCAACGAATTATTTCATTGTTGACTAATTTCAAACAGAGGCGGTAAACTTATAGTAGTTTGCAATATTAATTGATGTTATTATGAATGTGAACGGAGTTTATCAGCCGAGTTAAGAAAGTTTCGCACTAGCAACGGTTTGAGAGATGCGGTACAGTGTAGTCGACGTAGTCGTGTTTGTAAGTTTGAAACCATCGGGTCCGTTGGAGACATCAAGAGGCCAGGAAGACCTTCAATCGTATGAGATGAAATTGCTGTTGCTGAAGTTTTAAACGCAAAAATTATTTCGTCAATTAATATTGAATACGGAGGATGTAGTGTTAAGAAGAAAGACTACTGCTTCTTCAGGAAGATAATGGCGGCCACTTGGAACACCTGTCTTAACCCTAATAAGTTAGAATTTGGCTTGATTTTAAGTTAAAAAATTTTAATTTAGTTTATATCAAATGAACTTGTCTACTTTATTTAGTTCTATGTTAAAAAACAAATAAACTAGGCCTAATTTAATAAACTATAGGCCTACTTAAAATTTTCTTTTAAAGTTAATGGTTTTATAATGTTTTTTTATAAAAAACAAAATGGCCGATGGAAGGGAAACGTCTTGAGCCTATGTTTGTAGGAACGTTCTTCTTCATTTTTACCAATAGAACATGTCTTGTAAGTTTCTCCATTTATTTCTGAATCACCCTGTATGTAATATCTAATTAATATCATAAAACTGAAATTATCCAATTGTAATTTGATAACATACGTCTATGCAGATAACACCATTGTTTCATTTGACATTTCACCACAATGGTCAAATTAATTCCTCGTGTGCGGCAAACTATAACTCTAATAATTTAACCTACGTAGCCTTGAAATCAAAACTCAAACAGTTTAATTAAAACTAAACAACTGTATAGGAGAATGTATTAAATATTAATAAAATAATGAATATATAATTTTCTGTGTACAATTCGTAAGGTGTAGACAGGACTTTCATAATGCGCTTTAGGAGGGTTGCAGGCGGGAGGAAAAGTGTAGTCATAAAAACATTGACTCAGCTCTATACCGCTGTCAAAATTTGTCATGTTACCGTCTCGTCTTATCGTCTGTTTGTAATTTTTATTATAATTATGTTAAAATAATGTATCTTGGGGGGGGGGGGGAGAAAAAGACTTCGACGTTTTACTTAGTATTTAAAACAAATGAATGTTTTTTTAAAGAAAAGTAAATACATTAATTATTGAGGAAGGGGGGGTTCTGAACCTCCCATTCCATAGTTTCAACTTTGATATAAATGGTAGACAGATAGATAAGAATATTTCATAAGATATAAATTGTACAGCAAGGTAACCTAACCCAACCTAACCACTCTACCATTTATAGGGTTGGTTTTTATTCGACAAAACAATTGTTTCTCCCTTGTTACTTAAGGCGAAAATCGTCTCAGTCATCATCAACTTTTTAAAAAAGAAAAGAAATTATTACCCTTACCTTCCAATAATGCAGTAGCTTCAAAATCGGAGTAGTTGAATGCTGAATATTACTGCGAATAAATTAAAGCTAAATACAAATACAAATTTTGGCATAAGTAGGACATATTAAATGTTGAGCTTGACTTATGAGAAAAATTATACAGGATAACAAACAAACAGAACACAATTCTCACAACAAATACGCCTATGTATCAGACGCGTTTCAACGACAAGGTCGTCCTCTTCAGTGATACACGAGCTACACCAATCAAACTATAACTCGTTATAGTTATAGTTATAGTGAGTTATAGTTTTTGATTGGTATAGCTCGTGTATCACTGAAGAGGACGACCTTGTCGTTGAAACGCGTCTGATACATAGGTGTATTTTTTTGTGAGAATTGTGTTCTGTTTGTTTGTTATCCTGTATAAGTAGGACAGCTTATATTCTAATATTTAAATTGTTTTAGAATAAATGTTTATATTATTGATATTTCTTATATTTACATAAGTAGGACATAAGTATAAATTTAGGCATAAGTAGGACAGCTTATATTCTTATATTTAAATTGTCTTAGAATAAATGTTTACATTATTGCAATATCTTATTTTCATTTATTCTGATCAATCTTAACGTTTTATTGTGTATTTAATATTATCCAAACCATAATATTCAGTATTATACAATTTGAATGTAATTAAAATAATATGTATTTTGTTAAATATTTTTTACTAAAATACTAAAACGGATATCAAAAAGTAAATAAAGTCACCTCCCCACCTCTAGGACTACTCGCAGACAAAAACGAACATTTAAAGTATGAGAAAAATATTTTTTGTATCCAACCTATATTATATTTAATTTAGAGGTCCTAAATATAAGATCCCTTCTAACCTACTGACCTTAAAAACTTTTTTATAATGTCGAACGATTTATTTTAGCTGATTTCAAAGAACAAATTAATTTAACTACAAGATTCAGCACTTGTCTGTTTGAATTTCCGTTTCTCACCAAAATACAATAAGCGTAGTATAGTTCATTTGCAGGTCTAGTAGGGTCGGAAAAACTAAGTTGCCAAAATGCCCCTAGTTGAACGAAAAGCTTTGATTGTTCATTTAGTACCCTGTCTGAAAGAAAGCTCTTACTGTACTATTAGGGGAAAGGTGGAAAAAAAACCACCAAATTTAGATTCTCACTTTTAAAGTCCACTTTTAACTTCTTCGTTTTACGAACAATGGAATGGTCCGTAATTTCAACGTAAAATTTTAATTGCATGCTGTATTTTTAAACCTACAGTATATCGTACTAACATTTATGATATAAAAGGAAATATCTCTTTATGATACAAAATAATGAACTTTAGATTAAAATCGTTAAAACGTTGATCAAATTATTAGGATTAAACCTAAATACACACAATCTATAAACCCTTAGAGGCTCACGTGTAGTGACCATCCCTAGGGACTCTAGCTAGATCTATATCTGTTTTAATTTAGTCATGGGATAGATTTCTCTCTTTCATTTTTCATTTTTTAATTCTTTTTGTTCAATGGTGAAAAAACCTCTCCGCCATCATTGGCTACTAACAAAAGGAAGAATAGAACATGAAATAAAAATTCTAAGCCTTCGAATACTCTATATTTTTTCCGTCTATTCGATAACTCTTCTTTTTGAATTATTATTAATTTTATTTTTACTATATTGCCTTAAATGTGAAAACGTACAACTGAGAATGTAATTAAATAAAACTATAAGAAAAACATAAATACAATTCAAGATACAAAGTATATTTTGTATAGTATATTTATGAATTTTTAATTTTAAGTAAATTTAAAAATTTAAAATTTAAATACATCAACAGGTTTTCAGGGTTACTTTATTTAAAAAAAACAAAAAATCTAAAATTCTTTTCAGGAATAAACTAAAACATAATATTTTGCTACCGTATTAATGGAGAATGAAGGCAGATTACAGATACAATTATCTTAGATTATGGAATAAAAAAAATAAAGCTCTTCAATTACGTAAAATCAAAAATAAATTTACAGCTAAATAATATGTAGTTTATTCCACTTATACAAATTAATCAACACAAATATATGTAGGTACATACAAACATTTTCCCAGTTTCTATTTCTTCAGTCACTTTGTCAAAATATAAATGAGACAGGAAAGGGAATATATATAAAATTTAAGCAATGTTTCGACTTAATAGCCATACTTTTAATTTCTTTTTAAATTGAAAAATGTTAGATTGGTTAAGATAGTCCGATAGGTCATTAAATAAATTTGGAGTTGTATAGGGTAGGGTTTAATAAAACCTGTTAGATTAAATTTAGGAGTCGGAAAATTATAATTATAACCGAGGTGCAAAATAAATTTTGTTTGTGTCTGTCAAGGCTACTTTTTAGAATAATTTGATCAAAATTGTTAGGGGCGATCTTGAGAAAAACGAAATATTTATTTTCGTTTTATGACATCCTCACACACAATTTGAATCTATTTAATCCAAGTGGATTTACTTGGATTATATATTATTGTATTAAATAGATTCAAATTGTGTGTGAGGATGTCGTAAAACAAAAAAAAATATTTCGTTTTTCTCAAGGTCGCCTCCAACGATTTTGATCAAATTATTCTAAAAAGTAGCTTTGAAAGACATAAACAAAGTATTTTTGACAAGTTTGTAGTTGCTTCATTTTCACTTTTTGAATCATAAATAAATAACTGATATTTTTGGTAAAACAAAATTTTGTTTGGTTAGTATGTCGTGATTTCAAATTCACTGCCCCTAATTTCCGTAGGCTCTATTTAAATAAGTATTTTTGAGAAGTATGTAGTAGCTTCATTCTCACTTTTTGAATCATAAATAAGGAACTGATATTTTTGGTAAAACATAATTTTGTTTGGTTAGTATGTGGTGATTTCAAATTCACTGCCCCTAATTTCCGTAGGCTCTATTTAAATAAGTATTTTTGAGAAGTATGTAGTAGCTTCATTTTCACTTTTTGAATCATAAAATAAATAAGGAACTGGTATTTTTGGTAAAACATAATTTTGTTTGGTTAGTATGTGGTGATTTCAAATTCACTGCCCCTAATTTCCGTAGGCTCTATTTAAATAAGTATTTTTGAGAAGTATGTAGTAGCTTCATTTTCACTTTTTGAATCATAAATAAAGAACTGATATTTTTGGTAAAACATAATTTTGTTTGGTTAGTATGTGGTGATTTCAAATTCACTGCCCCTAATTTCCGTAGGCTCTATTTAAATAAGTGTTTTTGAGAAGTATGTAGTAGCTTCATTTTCACTTTTTGAATCATAAATAAGGTAATGATATTTTTGGTAAAACATAATTTTGTTTGGTTATTATGTGGTGATTTCAAATTTACTGCCCCTAATTTCCGTAGGCTCTATTTAAATAAATATTTTTGAGAAGTATGTAATTGGTTCATTTTCACTTATTAACTGAGAAACAAGGAACTGATATTTTTGGTAAAACATAATTACGTTTGGTTAGTATGTGGTGATTTCCAATTCACTGCCCCTAATTTACGTAAGCTCTATTTAAATAAGTATTTTTGAGAAGTATGTAGTAGCTTCATTTTCACTTTTTGAATCATAAATAAGGAACTGATATTTTTGGTAAAACATAATTTTGTTTGGTTAGTATGTGGTGATTTCAAATTTACTGCCCCTAATTTCCGTAGGCTCTATTTAAATAAATATTTTTGAGAAGTATGTAATTGGTTCATTTTCACTTATTAACTGAGAAACAAGGAACTGATATTTTTGGTAAAACATAATTACGTTTGGTTAGTATGTGGTGATTTCCAATTCACTGCCCCTAATTTCCGTAGGCTCTATTTAAATAAGTATTTTTGAGAAGTATGTAGTAGCTTCATTTTCACTTTTTGAATCATAAATAAGGAACTGATATTTTTGGTAAAACATAATTTTGTTTGGTTAGTTAGTGGTGATTTCAAATTTACTGCCCCTAATTTCCGTAGGCTCTATTTAAATAAATATTTTTGAGAAGTATGTAATTGATTCATTTTCACATATTAACTGAGAAACAAGGAACTGATATTTTTGGTAAAACATAATTACGTTTGGTTAGTATGTGGTGATTTCAAATTCACTGCCCTTAATTTCCATAGGTTCTATTTAAATAAATATTTTTGAGAACTATGTAATTGGTTCATTTTCACTTATTAACTGAGAAATAAAGCACTGATATTTTCGGTAAAACATAATTACGTTGGGTTAGTATGTGGTGATTTCAATTTCACTGGCCCATACAGGAAGGCTTGTTTTGGCAGAGGTACCGCGTATGTTTAGAGAGTCTGTCGCACTCTGAAAATGAGTGAGCTAAGAAAGACAGCCAGTACAGTATTTGTGTTGTTTTCTGGGTTTCCCTGTTTGTCCCAAAATGGTTAGCTAACCTCAATTTAGAAGGGTCTATTGACCCCGGGGGTAGCTTCGTTAAGAACCCCACACGCGGATTTAACAAAATAATGAATTGGTTAAGTAAATAGGCCAAGGCATGACTTCCCTTCACGTAATGCGTTCGACCGCCATTTTATTGTAAATTATTAAGTATAATGTGCAAAGATTTGATGTTTATCAAAGCTGGCTAGTAATTAGGCCGATGTCGAGACGATATCTGAGAATTACTTTTTGGGCGAAAGATTCAGCGTCTGAGTGACGTAACAAGTTTTTAACCTTAGAATAAGCAAACTCCCAATCATGATAAATCCCTTATTAAATAAAGTCCCCTTAATTAACATTATCCCCCAAATATAGGTGAACGTTTCAAGTATTTGGTTTTGTGAATATGTGGAGGAATATATTTGTAATGTTTTGCAAGGTTCATTCATATAAGTAATGATATTTGAACATTATTAACTATTGCTACTGCAATATACTGTATACGAAATGAAAATGGTTGTGGGAATTTGAATATTATTTATTTTCTCTTTTATAAGCTGGAAAACAATTTAGTAATACTCCACTCTTGTGTCACGAGTGAGGCTGAAGCCCACGACAATACTTAAGTTTTATTTTTCTTAAAAGTTTCTTAAATCACACCAGAACTTTTCACATTTTTATATTTTAAAATGTTAAAGAACAGAGATGTTTTCTCATACCAGGTTGTATTTGTTACTTCAATTAACAAATTTTGTGAAAACGTCTGTACGCGTAAGTAGACAGAGAGGCTGTTTGTATATTTGCCATTTCCTTGGAGAGAGAAAAGTCTATGAAGTAACAAGTCTTGTACACACAGATTAAGTAAATATGACAACACAAGTTTTGTGACGCGGTTAAGTTATTCCAAAGGGACGAAGAGCAGTCACATTTTAAGAGGTATCCCACGACAGTCCAAGTTATACATTTAATTATGTTAAAATAAATATTTTCCATGTGTACATGTTCGTTTATTTATTGCTAAACTGACTAAAACGTTTTGCCTCAGCGTATTAATACGTAACAGCTGATTAAATTCGTATTAACATAACATAACAACTTTATTGCTTTAAAATACAGTGTACATAAACAACATGTTGACCATTTACAAAAATAACATATTTTATGACATTGTTCATTTTTATCATTAGTTTTTCTATAACTAACTTTCCGGTGCATTTATAATACTTACAAAAATATTTTTATACCATTATAACAAGTAACACAATTTTAAGAATCGAAGTAACCAAATTATACGAACTACAATAATATCAGTACATTTACAAACGAGTTAGTTGTTTGAAGATATTTTACCAAATTAATTTATTACATTAAGTTTAAAATAGATTTTCTAAGTTTTAGGCAATACATAACAAAATGGTAGATATTTTTCATGGCCTGTACTGAGTTTGAGGTTAAGATTGTTTCTATATTATATAAATATTGCACAAAATTGTAATTGTTCAGATATTTATATCTAAAAAGATTATACCCTCCACATTCCAACAAAAGGTGAGTTATAGTGTCATTTCCTGTTATGCAGATAGGGCAGATTTCACTGGGGTTAAAGCTATAGTTGTCATTCTGCAATATTAATCTATTATATTTCTTGCCAGCAAGGCGTAATTGAGCGGTAATTCTTATTATGTATAAAGGACAATTCTCTTCAAAGTATGGTTCACAGGGGGTTAAGCCACTTATATGTCTGTAGTAATCACTGTATCTTGAATTTAAAATGGTATCAATGTCTGAGCATATTAACTTATTCTTGAATTGTTAAACTAAATCTTTTCTTGACTTGATTACATCCCAATGGTTTTGACTCTTCCAGATATTTTCCGCTCCAATCCTTCCCAGCATACATCTAAGCCAGGTAACCCAATTGTATGGGACATCCTGAGTGGAGATAGAGGCAAGCGTGAGGTAGCACATCTTTGGCAAACTTTCATCATCCAATTGAAGCAGTGCAGTCCACCAGTTCAACATTTGCTTAAACACCCTGAGTTCCAAATGCACTCTGCCAGTCTCAAATCTTACAAAAGCATCAGGCGTACTTCGAGGAAGTTGTAACAATCGTTTTAGGAATGTCAGCTGTACTCTTTCTAGGATGTTTACATATGGTGGTGCCCATGTTTCGCTGCAGTATTGTAGAAGGCTGACTACCAGTGAGTCAAAAAGTTTACAGTTGGCTCTCCAGGAATCCGGCTGTCCTTTGAATATTACATTATTTAGTTCTGGAAGTGCAGCAAGGGCTTTTGATGAAATGTTAATTGCTGCTTTTCTGAATTTGCCGGAGGAGGAAAAGGTTATGCCCAAATATTTCTGTTCTTTAACAATTGCAATTGATTCATTGTTATAAAAAAGCTGTTTTAGTTTTCCAGGGGTCCTTCCCTTATGAAAAATCAGGGCTTTTGTTTTCAAAGGATTAACCTCCAGACCATTATCATCAAAGTATTCTTTTAAAACAGCCAGTTTACGTTGCGCATCAGACCAGGAATGAGACAATAAGATGATATCATCGGCATAAAGAAACATCAATACTTCTCTCTTCTCATTAATAATTATTCCCGTTAAGCTACGAGACTGGAAGAAGCTTATTATATCATACAAATACAAAATAAACAATGTCGAGCTGAGAACCTCCCCTTGCAACACTCAAGACGTTACTTTAAAGCTATTGGATAATGTTCCTTCTTGGTCGATTGAGACAGTAGCAGTTTCATAAAGGTTTTGTATAATTCTTGTCAACTTACCACCCAGCCCCAATTTGTGTATCTTAGACCACAGTTTATTGTGAGGAACGCCATCAAATGCTCTCCGCAAGTCCACGAATATACCATACACTTTTCTTCTTTTTATTCTGAGATGAATGTTGATAACAGATTCGTTTATTTATTGCTAAACTGA
Source organism: Aphrophora alni (assembly GCA_963513935.1). Taxonomy (NCBI): domain Eukaryota; kingdom Metazoa; phylum Arthropoda; class Insecta; order Hemiptera; family Aphrophoridae; genus Aphrophora; species Aphrophora alni. The sequence goes on along the minus strand of OY740773.1, from coordinate 20,242,700 downwards.
CTAAAACGTTTTATCTCTGCGTGTAACAGCTGATTAAATTCGTATTCAGATTCTATTTATTGCAGCTAGGAGCAAACCTGTTTTTGCATAAGGGTAACATCGAATATTTGAGCCCACAGAAGGAATGTTGAAAATCGAGTTCCTCCTTCGTCTCGTCTGTTCTAGTTTAAATTCAATTTCCATAAAATCGGTTGCGCAATTGTTGAGAAATAGCGTCGATGACAAAATCAGATATAAGTTGACACTAACGAAACTTCGTTTCCATAAAGGTTATTTTGAAAATTCGGTACTATCCTTGTTCCGATGAGACTTAAACTAGATAAAAAACCTTTTCCGAATCATTCCCCAAAGTATTCGTAATAAACTCCTTCATGAAATGGGGTTTCTATACATAACCCTAGGGTACTTAATGGTTGTATGAAGTACAGGTATGGTATACCCGAACAACCTAACTGGATTTACACTTTCTTCATGTAGTCTTGGGCTAGATCCCTCTCTCTCTTGTTTTATATAAGTTCTCTCTTGATAAATTCTTGTTCGCTTCTGACCCTTACTTTTATAAAGGTTTATATTGAGTACGTGTGTGGCAATACAGAGAAATCTACCAGGATCTACATCTTTCTTCGTGTAGTTTGGGGCTAGATCCCTCTCTCTCATGTTTTATATAAGTTATCTCTTGATCAATTCTTGTGTTATGGCGACCCTGACGCTATTAAAGGGTTGGGAGGGTGTCTTTATATATTATTTTTTACAAGGCGATGATGACCGATATGTTTTCACTTTTATACCACTATACATATTACATTAAAAACTATATGAGATGTAATATATTTGTATATTTAAACTATTATTATAAAAAGTGGCAATAATCTACAACTTGTAGGTCAATCCTAGCTGTTCCTTTTAAATAACACTCCCGGTCTTGTAATAAACTGATTACTCTCAGATTTACTTAATTATAAAGCAGCCAGTTCCTTTCTTCAAAGGAGATAATTGATATTAGTGCTTCAGAGCTGATGAAGTGAGTGTAATTTACAGCGTGAGTGTAAAAATTATTGTGTTGTTGATTTTAACCTAAGCACTGTTAATTGATGTAAATTATAAAAGTTTTTCGTCGATAATAGTCTTCTTTAAGTACGTTCATAGTTGAAAACAGTTTATTGAGGGGCAACTTAATAATTTGTTTATTAATTACTTATAAACAATAGGAACGCTGGACGATTAAACATAACTTGAAAAGAGAGAATATCTTTATAAATTGATGTCATTTCTGGACTAATATGTCATGTTTTTTTGGGTTTCTGATTCCGATTCTGATATCAAAAAGATGCAAATCCTAGAGGGCGCCACAGAAAAAGTCAATACCAGGTCAAAATAGCGATTAATTATGAAAATGTTTTTGAGATCGCTGATATAAATTCCAAGGACAAAACATCCAAATCCTAGAGGGCGTCACAGAGGGAGCGGTAGGATTGTGCCGAAAATGTACAGACAAATTGAGTCTTTAAAAAATTCTGGAAAAATTCCAGTGTATTCTTTGGTCGATTGTAAGACATTTTCATATTTTGCAATATTTAATAGAAGCATACCGTTCCCAGAAAAAAATTGACAATGTTTTTCTCGGAAACGGTGTGCTTTTATAAAATATTGCTAGATATAAAAAAAGTCTTACAATCAATAAAAGAATACACTAGAATTTTTTAAAGATTCAATTTTTCTGCACAACCTAACGCCCCTATCACAGAAATAACCAATATTAAATTAAATAACCAATAACTCGTAAACAGTTATATAAGAAATTGAATATTTTGGTCAGTTTAATTTATTTCACGCCATAAATATTTCCGTATAAATTTTCATTTTTCTGGAAACTTTCAAACAAAGGCTTCTTACCTCTCTTTAAAAATATACTCGTAGTGTCACATTCTGTGCTATCGGGCCACCCGGCAAATCAAAATATCGGTCTCTCGACAACATAAGAAGCCAAAAAGTTTGTGCCGCACCCAATACGTATGTCGCGAGTATGCAGTATGCACGCCGCCTCTCCAAACGAATTTTTGCACGTCTGAACCCGCTAATTAGTTTTCCTTCATTCTTCTTCTTTCGCCATCATTATACGGTCAACTAAATATTGACCTACATTAGATTTTGTGACCTCGGAATTAAAATCAGCGGCTTCAAAAACTAACAGGAAAACATTTTCATAATTTATTGCTATTTTGACCTGATTTGGCTTTTCTGTGGCGCTCTCTAGGATTTGCATTTTTGTGACATCAGAATCGGAATCAGCGACCTAAAACATAGAAGATGACAATAGGCCCAAAAATTACTTCAATTTATAAAGATATGTTCAAGTTATATGTTCAATTGTCCAGCGTTCCCGTTCCAATTGTTTATAAGTCATTAATAAACAAATTATTAAGTTTTTTTTAACTTTGATCTAAACATTCTAACGAGCAAAATGAGCTATCACATAAGTAAATCTGTGTAGGTATATTTAAAGCACATGTAGAGCCATCTCATCCCAGTGCTATCTCATCCAACATCCAATTTCCTAGAAAAAAGTGCCATCTCGCAGTTTTACAGTTGATTAACCTAACCTAACCTAACTTAACATAACGGCCGCTTTGATTTTCAGATTTTATTTGTAATTTATGTCAAATAATTCTGTTAATATACAAGTGACTTCATATTCTACATACCTTGAGGTGGAACATTAGAATAGACTGTTGTTGAACTGCGCAACCTGGAGCCTAGGTAAGGAGCACCCGCAAGAAGATTAGTTTTCTCCCTGTATTACATACAAAGCGAGTTTTAACATGATTGTACATGATTTATAGCATTTTGATATAAAACGCAAAGAGCATTTAGGGGAGTTTAAATAGTATGAAGCTAAAAAATATAGAAAACCCAAAATTTTATAAATAATAAGAATTTTATAAAATTATAAAGGTAGGCTACTACAAACTACTACAAACGTTCCAATAGTTTTTGTAGACCTGTCAAGTAAACAATAACATAGGTTTTTGGACGAGATGGCACTAGTTGGCGGGTAAAGAATTAACCCCCTGCCCTACGTCCGTGGAATCTGGATGAGATGGCACTTGGATGAGATAGTACCTGGACGAGATGGCACAACACCATTTAAAGCACATGTAAATCTGTACATTAAGTTAAAATAACATATTAAAATAAATAAATACATACATCGTAGTTTGTAACGAGGTAATTAATATGATTGCTCAAAAATTGCAGCATAAAACCAAGTGTAGTGAGAAGTGTACGTGCTGGGAAGCGACTAAGAATAGCTCAGTTGGTAGAGCATTGGCGCGTAAAGCCAAAGGTCATAGGTTCATTTAGGTCGTATATTTTTCACTTAAAATATTATAATACTAGCTGGTATAACAAAACTTATAAGCTTTAAAATCTAAACTTAAAAACAATCAATAAAAAAGTACCTTAAGTGGTAGGGGAGTTACAGTTTGGGGTGACTAATATCTTATAGTATTTTTGATCTGGTATTTTTTAATGACACGGTCAATTGGAATGTGTAGAAAAACATGTTGGAGAACTCTATTATCTGTCAACTTAGCAACTCTCAGGCAGTTCAGCAAGACGGGCCCATTTGAGCGGTTCACAATTTTGTCACAAAGGATGTTCCCAGTAGTGGGAACAACAAAAAAAATCTACAAACTTGAAAGCCTTAGGAAATAATCATCATTACAAGCAATAGGTTCTTTATATATAGAGAGTATATTACTCAAAGGTTCCCACTAAATATCGGTTTAGTCAGTTTAATTATGAGCTCGATAGGGCAGTTTATAGTTGGATATTAATATAGTTGTACCGTTATGTTAACATATAATGCAGTTATGTGGAGAGTTCTCGGTCTGACCAGAATGTAGAGTTAAGTCCTTTCGTTAGACAAGATTTCAAATTAATATCTTGCTATATCTGTGCTTCTCCCGGCAGTTAATGTTCTACGAATCTGTGGCAGATAGAAAGTATATTCCAAATAAGAAAACATCGACCTATTTTTCAGTTTAAGAGAGATACTGTCTATCATTGTTATTGAATATGATTTCCCAAGTGTATATGTGTGTTTTTGAATATAATTTCATACAGACTATCTATTGAAACTGATATTACATGTTGCATTATTTAAAATAGTTTACAGAACGTATATATTTAATGTGATAACATTTAATATAATATATAAACAGTGCAATTGAATTTTTAGACCAAAACCATGAAGTCTCTTTTGATTTTAAACAAAGAAATTTTTTAGAAAATATGTTGTATAATGTAAAATTGTTCACGATACTTATATAGCAATTGAAGAACGCCAAGTTTGCTCATCCTTGTTCCTGGATGTATCACAGGCGTTTGACAAGGTCTGGCATGAGGGTTTACTCTATAAATTGCAAAGGGATCTCCCAGAGCAATTCTACAAAATACTTAAGTCATATTTGTCTGAGAGATGCTTTAGGGTTAAGCAAGACTGTGAATATTCTGAGATGAAGAATATAGTGGCAGGAGTTCCACAAGGAAGTGTCCTAGGACCTACTTTGTATCTCTTATATACAAATGACATACCTCAAGATTCTGATACAATCATGGCCACTTTCGCAGATGACACTGCAATAATGGCAGTTGGGGATAGTGCAGAGGAAGCAAAACACAAGCTCCAGAAAGCTATTGATAAAGTTAGTATCTGGATACAAAAATGGAGATTAAGATTAAATGAAGCAAAATCAAGCCATGTAAATTTTACCAACAGAAAGATAAACCCAACACAGGTTATAATAAATGGACACTTAATAGCCCATGGAAATACAGCCAAGTACCTAGGAATGACACTTGATGCAAAGATTCATTGGAAGGAGCATGTTAAGAAGAAGATTACAGAGCTGAATATTAAATTCAGGAAAATGAATTGGTTGCTTGGTAGGAGATCAACATTAGATCTACACAATAAACTTCTAGTATATAGGCAAATATTAAAACCAATTTGGACTTATGGGATACAGCTATGGGGCTGTACCAAAAAAACAAATGTTAAAGGTATTCAAACATTCCAAAATAAGGCTCTGAGGAGTATGGTTAACGCGTCATGGTTCGTGCGAAATGATGATCTCCATCGTGATCTCGGGATGAGTACTGTCTCAGAAGAAATTAAGAGATATGCAATCATGCATAAGAATAGACTGCAAAAACACGAGAACCCTGAAATGCTCCGTGTAATCAACAACACAGAAGATGTGAGGCGCCTGAAACGAACTAAACCTCTGGATTTGGTGAACGAGATTGTGTAAATAAGTAACCGCATGAACTTTGTGTGTAAAATATAGGACTCCATCAGTGGATGGTGTTCCAAACACTGCTTTCTTTAATATGAAATGTTAATTACTTGATAAGGCAAACTTAGTTGTAATTATTAATAAATAAATAAATAAAAAAAAACAAAAAAAAACGATGCTTATATACATATATTTATATATTTATAGTGATAACTTATAATAATAATATTTATAACAATAATAATTATTGTAAGTTGATATATTTGACCAAACATCCGAATTATGTTTTGCTTTTTTGATTGAAAATTAGAAGAATTTATAAAACTTGTATGATGTATACAACGGTTTCCTCAGGCCATTAAACGTGAAGATCAGGAAAAACAGAAGTCGGATTTTTTGACGACTCACTCTATATTTCGTATAATGGGTAAATAAAATTACTTATAAAGGTGGCAGTAACAAAACAGATATTGTCACTTGGCAGTCTTTACTTTAAACCCAACATTAATGTTCTAAGCAATAAGTATAAAACCTCTGCAGTTATTACCTCATATTATTGATTGATATAATGGATAAATAAGTTTAATGTTTACAATTTATTGTTTATAAAATAAGGTTATGTTCTTCCAGTAATTAAGGTGTAGTGTTGGTTATTACGTCCTCACTTTTAACCATCTACTTTAATTATCCTATTTTTCATTAAACCGCTATAGAAATACAGGGTGCGACGCTGTGCTTGTATTTCTTATAAAATAACGATTGCAAAATCAAACTTTTAAAATGTTGTAAATTGGAAGTACTTAAGGATGAGTACTTTTTGGGATGAAATTAGTTTAACGATTTGAGAGATCTAGATATGCAGCGTGTTAATAAGTCGCGGGACGGCTTAATATTTAACCATTACAGATAGAGCTACAAAGCTTTGCACCTTGTTAATTGACACCAAAACCTATATTACGTATTCAGTGGACCGCTACCTTTCCAGTGGGACGTCCCACAAGGAGTAAGTAGGAAATCTTAATTAAATGAGAGCGTAGGTCGAGTTATAATCAAATGAGTAGGACACAATGCCGCAAATCCAACCTCAAAAGGTCCACCCTAGCTAAAATAGCGTGTGTTTAAAGTTCATATTAACCAATATAGGTTAATCTATTTTAATTAACATATTTCTGATGATTTTAACTGAGATCTCATCTGAATATCTACATTGTTGGTTATATTAAAATCCTTATAAATTAGATTATCTGTGTTTATTGCATCACGTGTTGCTTTTATGTAGTTCTGGAGATAAAATTGAAATTTTAAAACTAAATATTAGTTTTAAACAATGGCTTTAACACATTACCAAATTCAGTTTTCTCTTACTAATGTTATTTTCTATGAATAAAATTGTGAAGGGACAAATTTGATTGAAACGGTAGCAAAATAACTGCCTTAAACTAAAATAATTCCTATTTTCGTGTATAAGTTTACGTAATAGAAAGAAAATTAGCTATTATTGCACGTTTGCTGATCTGGACTTTGATATTTAAATATTTACTGGTGCTATAATATGCTTAAAAAAAGTTTCTATTGATTTAGTAAAAAAAGTCAATACTTTTAATGTACAAAGGAAGTTCATTAAACACATTTTCCTCGCAGAATCAGAAATTTTAGAACCTTTTTCAGGCTATACTTTGGTAATTTAAAGTTTTCCCCGCCTTGTATTATATTTATAGTTTTCCATTTACTTTATACATATCAGTTTAATGACTTATACGCGGAAGTGTATACCAAGTGTCTTAAAAGTCCCACCCTCCTATTATTATTTTTTTTATTAATGGAAATAGACAGATTTGCTTTGGGGAAAGCTTAGACAACCAAAGGAGGAGTTTTTTTGAAGTATCAACATTTTCAACCCTTACCTCGAAAATGGGGTAGTTTGGGGATAAGTCAAGAATTTTAAATAACAACCCCTATTGAGTGGTACCTCATTTTAAAGACCTTTTATAAATAAGAATAATGGCTCAATTCGATTGGTCGCTATGTTGGACAGGATGAACTTAGAGACCTCTAGTTTACTTTTAAAAGGCCTTTAAAATGAGGTATCATTCAATAGGAGGGTTGCTATTTAAAATTCTTGACTTACCCCCAAACTACTCTATTTTGAGAGTAAGGGTTGAAAATGTTGATACTTCAAAAAACTCCTCCTTTGGTTATCTAAACTTTCCCCAAAGCAAATCTGTCTATTTCCATTAATAAAAAGTAAAAAAAATAGGGGAGGGTGGGACTTTTAGGACACTTGGTATATTTAAAACTTTTTAAATAATTTTAAGAAGTAGATTTCTTTGAATATATATATATAATTTTAAAATTAAATAAACCCCTGTTATAGAACGCTACAATAAGATACTTGCACACCTGAACAAAAGTTTCCATGATAAATTATTAATTTAGTTTAAAGATCTACTGTTCTCCTTAGTAAGGACATTTGGAAATAGGATATATTGAGTTTATTTTGGAGTTTATTTAAATACGTTTTCCAGTTTTCATATGTATAAATATACAAATCCTAAACATATAGTTGTTTGCTCAGAAAAAAGTTCAGAACCTAGAAAATCAACATGTCTTGATAAGTTAGGAACTATAGTAGTTCTAAAAATTGGTTTAGTTCACATACTTTGTAAAATTGCTAAGTAACAAAAAATTATTTCTTGACGTACGGACCAAAGATGATTTATACTCAGAAATTGTATAGCGAAAACAATACAACCTCAAAAATGGAAAGAAAATCAAACAGTCTTTATGGTTACTTTGAGAAATATTTTGAATTAATTATATTTGACGCATCGTTTGTTTTCTATCCAGAGTAATTCCACTGAGGGTGAGAGCTTCATTTAACTGTCATAATCCGTAATCCTTAACTGGATTTGTAGGCGTATTTAGCCTTTAAACGTTTTCAAATATTGAAGTCTAAATTTTTAATATTAAAATATTAAATATATATAATATAGGTATAATATAGGTCTTAAATATTTGGACATTATTAAAGTTGTTTTTTCACTTCAGAATATGAGTTATTTAAATATTGTAAATAACATTCTCATTAAATCTGCGTTCTTTACTACAATATTTATATATTGGGTGATTTTTTTTCAAAACTTCCCACCCTAATTATTTTAAACTGAAAAAAAAATATTCAAATATATTTATTACTACAACTGTTATCGTAACAAAAATCACAAGAGATGTTCAAAATATTTTTCTCTCCAAGCAATAACAGAGTCTCTTTTCTAAAAAATGGGACCACTTAAAATCTGTTGTGTACAAGACCTCTCTAATTGATCTACAAGACTTGAGAAACATTCAAGAGTCTGAGCGATGCGTCGCGAAACATTAAAAAAAGTCAAATTAATCTTCGAAAAAAAGACTGTTTTATTTTTTGGAGAGAAATGGTGAACATTTTGAACATCTCTTATGATTTTTGGTAAAATAAAAACTTTTATTATTACTAGTTTTTTATTATTTTTTTTATTTTTATTTTTTATTTTAAAGGTAGGCCTACTCTACGAACGGTTGGTCATTACAATTTATTTTGTTTTTACGTAGTTTTTGTACAGTTCGACCAAAATTATTTCAAATCATATTTGAAGAACTCATAGGTTGATTTTGAAATTTTCAGCACCAAAACTCATCGATTGTTATGCACTTTAATTTGATAATATCAAAAGGCATAGGTATTAATAACAAAATTTGGAGTAGGGGGTTGATTGGTAGTGAAAGGGGTGGTTTTCGATGTTGTTCAACGTTCTACCTTTTCTGGTACAGTTTACAAACCAGTTTGGATTTTCAGTACCTCTAATCAAGTGTTTAATGTAATTTTATGAAAAAAATATAAACATTTATTTTTAAACGTAGCGAAAGAACGAATAGACTGTTTTGTATTTGATTACCGCCAATACTCATATTTTTTCATGCCCTTCAATTTGATATATTACAAGACATAGGTACTCATTTCATTGGAGTTGGGGGTTGTTTGTGGATGAAGAGGATTTTTTTTTGTACATATGTTTTTTAATCTCCCTCTATGCCTAAACCGATTTCCAGTAAATATTATTTGAATACCCTTTTCGGTTTACAAAATAATTAGAGTGGGGAGTTTCGAAAAGATCATCCAGTGTAGAGCCCACACTCACTTCAAAGTATCATAACCGCGTCATCAGCCTATATTGTATTTGTGACGTTTGTTTTTTACCAATTGTTCCTGAGTAGTAATAGACTTATTTGTAATTTTGCAAATGTATTTGGGTCGCTAATCTTGACAGGTTGTCTTATATTTTAAAAGAATCGGTAAAGTTTAAGATATTACATCTTTTATAACAGACCCAGGGTTGATTTTGTTTTACCAATAACTCACGCATCAGCAGTACTGAAAAAAATGGGGACCAATCCGTTTTGTTTGGGCAATTAGCAAAGAACCTTCAGGAATATTTTTATTCAAGGCGATTTGTATGAAATTATAATTTTGTGATTTTTCTCACGACAGCAACTCCAAATTTTGAGTTATAAGAAATAAGTAAAACGTCCTCTAAATTCCAAATTTGGGCTGAAGATACAAGGATAGACAGGGATAATTCCAAAAACCACTTTATTTTAAACTCTGGAAACTAAACATCCGTAAAAAAACTTTACATATTTTTTTTGAATCATCACGTAAATACTAGTATATTTTACCAAAAAAGTGGCTAAAATTAAGTGCTATGTCCTCTGAACAGTGACAATCTAATTGGATGACTTGGGGTAAATTGAAGCCTGAGGAATAATTACATTTCTGAACAGAATTGTATGTTTTTTGTGTGCAGTATAATATACTCTATTGATTATTTTTCATTTATCACGTTTGAAGTATAACTTTTTATTATTTACCAGTACACAATGTATTGGGTAATTTTGGTAATAGTTAAAAATTCTGACTGATCTTCAAGTTTTGTGGTTTCTGGAAACCGAAAAAACGATTTTCGACAATCCGTCTGTAAGTCTCTATGTAAGCACAATAGCGGTTACAAATTTACAGTAGCAATATGTAATTTGGTATATGAGACTATACTGTGCTTTTATAGAACTTTATTGAAATTCAGAAACATCTAGTTGAAAATATGATAATGGCGGACATTTTAAACTTTATATATCTCGTATGTTATTCAACTTATAATACACTAAAATAGATAAAAATCTACCGATTACAATTTTGCATTTAATGGTCCCAACCTCACCTTTACGACGACAAATAGCGAAGTTAGTTAATGTTAAAAATGCAATTTCGAATCCTGATCACTCAAGAAAATGTGATAAGTATTTTTTGTATAATTATGAGATATATAGGGCCGAGACCCCGACATGAGTGTGGCGAGTGAAGTGTCCTTGAAATATGCACGGCTTCGAAATACGCTTGAATCGAGTCACCGACATGATTGGGGAATGGAATCTCCTTGACATATATAATATAATATAGCTTCGAAGTACGCTAGGGCCAAGTCACCGACATGATTGGGGAATGGAATCTCCTTGGCATATATATATAGCTTCGAAGTACGCTAGGGCCGAGTCACCGACATGATTGGGGAATGGAATCTCCTTGACATATATAATATAATATAGCTTCGAAGTACGCTAGGGCCAAGTCACCGACATGATTGGGGAATGGAATCTCCTTGACATATATATATATATATATATATATATATATATATATATATATATATATATATATATATATATATATATATATATATAGCTTCGAAATACGCTAGGGCCGAGTCACCGACATGATTGGGGAATGGAATCTCCTTGACATATATATATATATATATATATATATATATATATATATATTATAACGTTTAAGACGTTCTCTTTTATTTATTTATTAGTTATTTGCTACACGTTGGTCGCTTAAATATAGGAAAACTCTCCTATATTTCTTTTTACTATTTATTAATATTATTATTATTCATTTGGTTATTAGTTCGTTAGTTATTTGACAATTGATTAAAATAATAACACTCAAAACATGTGGGATTATAACTCAATTTTAATTAAACATATTGAATAATTAACTCATTTAAATATTAATTTTTTAATCATTTAAAACATAATTTTTACCTTGATGCTCAAAATATTACTGATTAATATCTTATTCTACAATTTTATACTACGGCTTAAACTAGGTACATCTTCACTATAAATTCTTATCCTAAACAACTTAGTCTAAAACAAGGAATTTAAGAATGCATCAATTTAATTTGTATTTAATTTTGACTCTAATTTTAATTAGCTTTATAAAATATTTGCTCCGGCTAACTGAAGGTTATTTACTTGAATTTAATTTAAATCTCTATTGGGGTTCGTTGGTTCTTAGGTGGCTATAATTTATTTTATTATTACAAAAAACAAAATTTGGTGGTAATTTATAAAATGTATTGTCCTTTAAGTTCTACTTATCAATTGACGTGTTCCTTTTGGTTGTTCTCGTTCCGTGGTTCTCTCGAAGATTGCGTTATGGTTGGATGGTTTGCCTCTCCCGTATATGATCCCAATCGCGGGTTACACCTTTCTTCACTCACTCTTGCGACGATGATGCTTTTAATTCTTACGGCGATACTTCTCACTGATTTAACTTTAATACGACGATGACTCCTTAAACTTCACACTTATCTCACTTAACGACCACGAAGACTTCTTATACTTTAATACGATGATTCTTTTAGTTTTTAAAACGACGGATAACTTTTTATTGACTTTTATAAACTTAACAGTTCTATTAAAAAAGAAAAACGACGAATAGGATAGGCAAAGTCCTTCACAAACACTTAACTCTTTCGATCAGGAGAAACACTTCCCCGAAACAACCTTCTAATACGACGTCGGAACCAAAATACCTAAAAGGAACCACGTGTCCTCCCTTTTTACCCTTATTTATAAGTTCTCCTCTTTTTAAAACAGCGTCATGATGCTCTTCTTCCATTGGTTAGTTTTAATTTTTGGACGTTATTTCAGAACTGATTCACTTGCTCTGATTGGCTTGTTACAATTTGTTTCGGTATTAAAAGCTTAATTTTGATGGATCTTGTGTGACGGTTTGGGTGCGTTGTTTCCCTGTTGAAACATTTTTTTATGTCCGTCAATCCTTTCATGTCTTGACGATTTATGGCCTTCCGGGTACTGACCTTTGGAGCTTTCTATTTCGGTATGTTATAATATATATATATATATATATATATATATATATATATATATATATATATATAGCTTCGATCTACATCTACTAGTAAATACAAATAGGCCGTAATTGTATGGACTGTCTAAGTACCATGATGACAAATATATGTGTTGCTTTCGATGTATCGTTTGACGAAAGTGGCGTGGGAGAGTAAATTAAAATTCTACAATCGATCATTTTCCATTGATTTGTAATTTAAAATGATTAATTAATTTACCACCCTCCTAGTTATTTTGTTAAAGGCAATCCCTGTTTTGAAGATTAGGTTTTTGCTTTAACTGACATTTATTAAATGTTTGGGAATTAAACACAGCGTTATTGCGCCGTGTTAAAAATAAATTGCTTTTTCATTTTCAGTTGAGATATAAAACAATACACTTTTATTAAAATTAAATTTTACAAAATGAAAAAGAACAGATTCATTTATTTGCAGAAATTTACAACTATCAAGTGTAATATTTAATTTTTTAAGGAGCAAAGTTAGGACTATAACCACCTAACTTCCACTTAACCTTATTTAATTAAAATTTTGTAATTTTAAACTGTAGGAATGTTTCATTTTGTTTTGGGTCTTTATTTTTCGTTCTTTTTTTTTTAAATTTTAAGGCGCTGATAAGTGAGACTTTTTTAGCCTTTAAACCATGAGGAAAAGTACACTTCACTGTTCTGTTGTTTTAGTAGGTTGTGAAACGAATTACGTAAAAATTTAATTTGGTTTCGGGTTTTTCCTTATTATCTACACATTTATAAGTAAATATAACATGTAAGCTTATGTTTAAAATATTTAAACTATGTCTTGTATTACTCTGTTTTTGCAGAAAGTTGTATTTTGTATTCAAGGATCTTTGACGGTGGTTAAAAGTATTCTACTAACTAAATAATCAACGTTTATTATTGATTAATTAAAACATTAGTTTTATAAATTATTTCTACAAACCAAGTCGTTGCAATGCTGCTTGTAATCATTTTGTACTTTTTGGTATATACGCAGTAGAGAGAAAGTCACGATGGGTCTGTAACTAGGGTAACTTGGGGAACGGTGTGAAACCTATCTTAGGCATCACTTTTAGTTACATAAAACGTGTACCGCGTATTTCTTAACACTTGAATCATCTCAAAACAACCAATTAGCACATCAGCTTTGATAATGAAACATGAATTTATAAATTAACTTACCAAATTCACCACTCACCCCATAACCTATCGGAATTTTAGGTGTAACATCGTAAAAGTAGGGAATAACCAGATTACAGATTCTGGTGCCCAACATAAAACTTGCTAATTTATATTTACGATGGTGTTAAATTAGTGTAAATAAATATTACTTTTAATGGACACCATTTTGAAACTGTCTAGCCGATGTTATTGTTCAAATAAATACGTGAATTGACTCACTCCCGGAATCGAGTTTTACCACAAGAGTTCTTTCTTAACTTAGCTATAAGTTTTCATTATTTACATTCTTGCTTCTTGTAACATCTGGAGAGACAAAGTTTGAAGTATGCCAAGACCTCGGTACTTGTTTGATATTCTGTTCAGATTAGAAGTTGTTTGTATATTCAAAGAACTAGAGTTTGATGAAGTGTTTGTGTAACTCAGGACTAATAATTCCAGCAGGCTCATTACTTACTCTAGCATTGTAATTACTTAAATTTATAATAATATAATGTTTTAACAATATATGACTTTCTTGCTTGTCGATTTTTCTTTTCTAATTATTCGGAAACAAACTAATTACGTTTAAACATTTTTTGTTTCTTTTTTATAAAATTAAGAAACTTTTGTTTTAAATAATTTCTACTTATAAACTTTAATGGAAATTAGTATTTTGAAATCATTTTAAATTTTAAAAAAATTGTATCCCATATTATCTGTTTGATAGTACGTTTCGGCATATATACAGACAACTGGTTTAAATAACTCAAAGTTTAGTTTGTAGTAATGAGTGTACTATTTTCGAATAATCATAACTTTAATTTTCTGAATAAAGGACAATTGTCAACCTTTGAGGGATTTTCTTATAGAGAATATCCTTCAGATATCCCTAAGGATAAAAGTCGAGGGGAGTTACATCAGGCGATGACAGTCTGCAAGAAATGATGTGCTCCCCAAAGAACTCAATGTTATCATTAACCTATACGCTGTGTGCGACGTTGCTGCAACTACTACTCTCGTTTATCAGCTCCTATCAGTGCCACGAATTGCATGATAATGTCCTGGTAACGTTCAGATGTTATTGTTTTCGTGGAAAAGATTGGGCCCAAAATATTTTCCCGCGAATCCACATATCAAACTCCAATTTCCCGCGAATGTAAAGGGGTCCTATGAGGGTTTTCTGAATTGCAATATCTGTCGTTCTATCTGTTTAAGTAGTCACTTTGAAGAAACTATGTTTTGTCATAGTAGAAAACATAATCCAAGACCTGAACACTGCTGTGAATAAAACACTAAAACTATTGACTGTAATGTAGTCTTTTTCCTTTGTCAGGTTCTAGAAGGTCATGTACAACTTGAATGCTACACTGACGGAGTTTCAGCTTCTCGTAAGACATTCTGGTTGACACTTTTGTATCATCGACTTTCATTGTGAACATAGCAAGGACACGCATAACTTAAGACTGTAGGCCAGCCGGACAGTTAACTTTTATCCACACTACCGGTTCCTTTAAAACGAGCGACTACGCGGGAAATCGTTGATTTATTGGGCATCCTTGATTCAAGAAAAGCTACCCTAAAGTCTTTCTGATATTTTAACCTTTCAACGCAGGAGATTTTTATTAAGAAATAATGCCCACTGCGGTACTTTTTGGTAGTGTTTCATTTAGGGCTACCAACTGTTCAAATATTTGTATTTCATTTATAACATGAGCGATTATAAGACTTCACCTTTAAAATAACTTTGAATTTATAAAAAAACATATTAAAAGAATTATAAACAAAAGTAATCATAGAACTAACCTATAAAAACCCGATAAACACACACTTATTTATCTTTCAAAAATTATAAAAAAAACATACCTATAAAATGACAAAACAACATTTACATACAATATAAACGTTACGATTCACTTTAATCTTACAAAAACACAACAATAAAACTAAAAACAACACACTTCTTCAAGTTTAGCACAATAGGACCTTACAGCTGATTAGCAGAGAAGCATTTGATTTAAAACTAATAAAATGCACTGGGTTATGTAAACCTTTAGTAATAATAATAGCTTTTCTAATTTTTTGTGTATTTTATTTTATTGAAATAGTCCCAATTATAGTCAGTAGACAGACAATGAGGTCGAAAATCCGCAAATACAGCGGGTAAAATCATGCGACGCTGCTCTGTAATCAACGTTGAAAGGTTAATAATGACGACTGCGCCTGGGCGAAACGCACGATTGTCTGTGCACTGCTTACTGACTACTGTCATCAAAACGAGGGAAATTGTTTGGCTATCGTGTAATACACTTCTACCACAAGGTCGCTCCTTGACAACGTACACATTTGTACCGCTCGGAAACTAAATTTTCCTCTGCAATGAGTTTTCAAATTTAGCCTTATATAATTTTTTTGGCTCATCTGGTGTAATGAAATGTGTACAAGAGTGGTATCATTTTTCAACAATTAATATTCTTATTTTTTAAATTTCATTGAAATAATTTTATAAACTGGGAACAAGATATTTTAATCCTGCACTCTATGGTAAAGCATAATTTTCTGGTTGAAAGCTTGAAGGGAAATCTTATTAGACAGTATTTAAAATGTAACTGATTTACTTGTTTATATGTATAGCTTATTAATTCTAATTATTGTTATTACTCTTATAGAAAAGCAGATACTCGCCATCGATCTTAGCTTTTGAAATAATTGGCATCACTGTATAAATAAATATACTTGTAACAAAATCACTATAATTAACATGGGTAATGTATCATATAAGGGCGCAGTGGCTTAGCACTAGGAGTGTGAGACGTCGATGGTTTAATTTACGTTATAGTGTTAACTCAACATCACGAGTGCAAGATGTGAAATTACTACTGCTAGCGAAGACTAGATCCACGGCGGCGGAAACTCGATGTGCTGACCAGATATACTTTGATCGAAATACCAAGTAGCAGGTGTACACGAGCTGTTAAAAATTACGTCGGTTATTTTTTAAGTAAGAACCGTTTTTAAGTGGAGTAACAGCTATTCTATTTATGAACATAAATTGTATCAAAAACTTAAATATGAACATATTTTTACTTTTCTACATAGTCACCAAGAATATCTAAGCATTTGTTAAGTCGTGGCACTTGCTTTTGGATCCACTCATCATAGAACTCTGCCTCTTGAGCATTTAACCAGTTAGTAACAGTTTCTTTCAACACGTCATCAGTTTCCAATCGCTTTCCACCAAGATATTCTTTGAGTTTAGGAAACACGTGAAAGTCTGATGGTGCCAGGTCAGGGCTGTAAGGGGGATGGTCTAGTAATTCCCATCGAAGGTTGGCCAGTTGCGTCTAGATCATTGCTGCAGCGTGAGGCCGAGCGTTATCGTGAAGCAGCACGACGCCGCTAGACAGAAGTCCCCGCCGGCAGTTTTGAATAGCGCGCCTAAGCTTGGTTAGTGTTTCGCAATATCTCTCAGTATTTATGGTAATTTCTCTTGGCAGAAAGTCACAATCGGCGGGTTTATCGATTAACATGGCGACAAACAAAGCAGTGTTACGATAGAACCAACAGTGGCAGAGACATGAAATCAACTGACTGCATAGTTGGGGACTGGGCAAGAGTGGCTAACCTTGAGCGGGCGTCACGTGACAGCCTGCGCGGTTGCTATGCGTAAACGGTTATTACTTAAAAATGACCTCTCGTATTATTAATGCATTTATATCTTCTAGTGTGTATGATAAGAAACACGAGTTGGTTGTTGTTTTATAATTATTTAAAAAAAAACTTTTGTTTGTGTATTTTCTAAAAAAAAAGAACAATATTACTTTCCTACCTTTTTTTGTACAAACTGTCAACTATAATCACTAATATTGAACGAAAATTCGGTCGGGTCTTTTGTATCTGACAGCTACTCGAAATCTTAAAAAGATCATTATCTGGGATGTTGTCGATTGTATCTGACATGCGTTCACTTCAGTTTGGAGGACAGAAAAGCTGTAGGTGTTTATACAGTTTTTTCCCCTATTACATACAGTAAGGTCAGCGATTAAACTTTTCTGCATTACCACCATCTTGGTTCCTAAATTGTATCCATTCCTTTCATACGTCATGGTCAGTTTAATTTAACAAACAAATGTAGCTATATTTAGAAGAAAAAAAAGACTTAAAAAGTCGAGCCGCCATCATGGTACTTAACCAGCCCGATTTTACAATGCAATACAAGCAGAACCTCTAAATGTAATTTATTTGTCGAAAATGTACAATTGTATTGGTAGATCAATTGGATCTTATCCAGTAGTGTGATGAAACAGTTGCTACACAGGCTTTCTGAACCTCGTAAATTTGTATATAACAACACACTAGGCTCTGTAGGTGTGTAGGCTACATATTAAAAAATCTCCAACCAATTCGCTCGTATCAGTGTCTCTGCCCTGGTGGGCCTCGAAACTGTACAAATATGAAGGAGCCTCCATTCCTTCATCAGAGATTCGACCCTAGCGGATATTGTAAATATAAGAATATCACATCCTTTTTTTAGGTTAGGGTTCGAAATTAATTTTTTTTGATAATAACTTCGCTATTTGTCATCATAGAGATGTGATATTTGAAATCTGGAAATTTTATTGAATTTAGTGTGTTATAAAATTAATAACACACGATATATATATATATATATATATATATATATATATATATATATAAAGTGTTTAAAATCCATTTTGACATTTTAAATAGGAATCTATTTAGAGCACACTGTACCTACTATATTTCATTACTTTATTTTATATTTTGTGGTAACTATCGTGCTTGAGTATAGATAACAACGACAAGTATTCTCTGAAGTTATGAAATAAGAACAATCTAGATACAGCAGTAATTTGTTGCCATTACCAAACTTACTATTTACTTCATATTCAGGGTAACTAAAAACGCAGTTTTTCTGATAGATCATTTTGTTGTTTGTCTATCTAATCTGTAAAGCTAGGATAAACCATAATCAAAACAGAATGTTGTAGCTGAAAGCAGTTCCATGTACACAAGTCGTTAGTTAGAATTACTGTTCTAATGTTATAGCTGAGGGCTGTTCGACTGTTCCTAATTACCTTTACAATTATTACAATGTAAGAAAGCTATGAAATAACTTCTGTTGTAAATTGATAATATGTGCTCATTGTGTTATGTTGTGAACGATCTTGATAACATTTATACTTATACAGGGGATCCCGATAGGGTTCTACCACTGATTTAAAATATGATTACAAAGACAAACAATTTGATGGGCACCATCGTGGTACTTTCCCATCCACATTATACAATATAGTAACAACAGATCCTATAAATGTAATACCTAAAAGTTGGTTTCCCTGTAGGAAATGTTAAGTTGTATTGGTAGATCAAGGTGTCTTGACCAGTAGGGTGATTTTATACATCACTACATTCTCGGCGTCGGCTAACCTAACCTAACCTAACCTAAGAGTATCATAGATGTGTATATTAAACGTCGTCAGTCGCTTCGCTCATGTTAGTTTCCCGGAGCTGTGGGTTCTCAAGGATGTACATATGTGAAGGAACCTCAGCTCGCTACGCTCGTGTCAGTAACTCGGTTCAACGGGTCTCTAAATTATAGGAATAGCACATTTCGTAGGGAGATAGAGTTCGAATTTTCATTTTCAAAAACAACTTCGCTTTTTGTCATCGTAGAGAGTTGGTACCATTATAATTGGAATTTAAACCTACAAATTTTTATTTACACTAGTGTAATACGCAACAAATAAGAAGAAAAACCAGTTTTAAATGGCCACTATTTTAACATTTTTAGTTAGATTTTTCTAAATTTGAATACGAGCACACTATACTATAGTTAGCAGAGTTTGGCTTTTGGTTCATAACCAATAGAAAGTAAAAAGTGAAGATGTGTATTGTTCCGAAACACTTCTATACCATCTGTAATCGATTCTTTTGTTTGCTGCTCATGTTTAAATTTAACGGTAAGAAATTTAAATTAAGTACAGATTATTTTTGTGCTTTTTTTGGTTTAAAGACGAAAACCTATCGGTTTTATAAAAAAAATAAAAAAATAAAATAAAGACACATAGTCCTTGAATACTTTAATATTCTTGTGAAGTTCTTTGTGAAGGTCACTGGCGCAGTCGAAAGATTCGATAAACCTTGAATTAATGACACTGATTCAAAGCGTAAAAACAAACAAAACATTACAAATATAAATACAATTTGGGGACCACAATTTTGTAATGGAGTGGTGGTCACAGGAAATAGCGATGGATTGGAGCTATTTCCACAAGGGGTTAAGCCTTCTGCTTAGCCCCGGGTTGTAATGTGGGCACGAGGAACGGCTTCACCGTACCACGTGACGGTTCCAACCCCGTGAAAACACGGAGAATAAGACTATTCCTCAGTCACAAGCGAGGAAGACGAGAGGAAAGATGTGGACTCATTGTATAACTTTATAAAATGTTTATGAGCCCTATACTCAACTTACACGGCACGAAGAGAGACCTATTCAGACTGGATGCACCAGGAAAATAATATCGGGTAGTACGACAAGATCGGAATCTGTTGATTGGTCGGAATAGAACAAGAGTTTGTCAAGAGAAATTTGATAGGAAAGATGAAAGAGAGAGATCTAAGCCAAGACTACATGAAAAACAGTGTAGATGCAGTTATGTTCAGTCGGGATTGGCAAAACCGTACTCACTATAAATGAGCCCCTGAGGGTTTCCATTGTCGTCTTTTAAGATTATCAAGATAATAATTTACCTTTCTATGAAGAAATTTCGTCCAGTCGTATGAATACTTGCAATGAGTTGTTTTTGACGAAATTTTTAATACACGCTTTTTTAATAAAACTTATAGATAAAATTCCTTTTTATTTCCTCACATGTACGTAGTATAGAGGAAGTTATGTGATGATGTCGACTTTTTTGCGTATATATCTGGTTTGAAGTCCCCCGAATCCAAAAATAGTAGTTGATTATCCAAATAAAAATAGGGGAAGAATATTTATGTCAAAACATTAATGTGTTTTTAAAATATTTAACATACAGGATGTTGCAGAACTCTTGTCGGGTATTTTAGGAGATTTTTCCTGGGGTTGAAGTAAACAGAAGGAGAATTCATTTGTGTGAAACAAGCTTAGTTATCTGTCTGTCGATCATTTTGTGTTTTGTACAAAAAACTTTATTTTTTTTGGAAATAATTTAGATATCAAGTCCAAATTTGAAATACTTTCTTTATGTGTGATATTTTATCAATGTCCTATAAACCATGATCTTGTTATGTATATTTTCAAAATGGCGGGTGTTTAAAATTTTTAACGTGGAATATCTCGAAAACCGTTACCTTTATAAAACAAATTACAAGAGAGTTTCCCTCTTTTTACTGTAGCTTGAAGGATATCCGACTTATCAAAAAACTGAAAACTTATTTCTTTTCAATTTTCTACAACACCCAATATTAGCCTAAAACGAAAATATTTTTGAGTTATATTGTTTTTTAAGACTAATAACAAAATCAATTGCTTCGTTTATTATATATTATTGTCAAAGTTGCTCATTGTATTTATAATTAATTATCAATTCTTTCTTGAGTGAAAACTAAGCAGTAGATTTTGTCATTACAATTAAAAACATCATAATTCCAAAATATTTTGATTATAAACTAATTTTGTATATTGTAGACAATTACTAAGAAATAATGTTTTCAGTTATTTACAATAACTCGGTTATCCTTTAAGTTACAGTAAAAATGAATTAAGAATTTTCTTTGTCATTTAAAATGAAAACATTTTTGTTTCTTTTAAATGCCTTATAAAGTTAACGGTTTTCGAGGTATTCAACATTAAACATTTTAAACGGCCATCATTTAAAAAAAAATACAAAACAAGATCGTGGTTTTTGGTGCATTGATATAAGGTTGGATAAAAAAATATGTATACCAAATTTGGACTTGTCTAATTTATTTTCAAAAATATAAAGTTTTTTTGTACAAAACACACATGTCGGACAGACAGAGAACTAAGCTTGTTTCAAACTAAGCTCCTTCTGTGTGTGTGTGTTTTTTTCCCCCAAGTCAAGAAACAATTTCATAAAATATCCGACAAGAGTTCCGGAACACTCTGTATAAGTATTCCTAGAAGAGTATATTGAAAATTTACGTTTATCGTGCAATGCTAAACCGTAGATAATTGTGAAGACACACTTATGTCAAAATTGCCAAGCTCAGCTTTCAATAATAACAGAACGGGATTGAAAATTTAAACTTTTTTAAACTTGATCTTTTGTGAACGTCTCCAATAACAAAGAGATGCTATCCTCTCTCAGTTCACAGGATCTAACAATAGAAGTTGCTTCCAATTTCCAACTTAAAATAAACAGGAAATATTGTTTGTTGTTCTTATCTCGATATTCATGACTTAAAAACTATATTATACCGAAAAACTTTTGGGTCATGAACACCATATAAGAAAAAATAGACCCCTTGCCTTCGAATACTTAAAGCTTCAAGAACGGAAAAGAAATAGCGTTGGTCAAGGGAGAGTTGAGAGAAAAGATGCATGAGAGGGATCTAACTCAAGATACAGTGTAAAACGTTGTAAATCCAGTTAGATTCCGTTGGGATTGCTAAACTAGTTACTTATTATAAGTGAGCCTCTAAGGGCGAGTACATAAATATTAAATTTATTGATTGTGAAATGTATTTTTATTAGATTGGAAATAATCAGAAATATTTGGGATTTTATTATCCATGACAGAAATTTTTGTTCATTTTGCAGATTAAAATAAAGACATTTTCATAATATATTACTAAATAATTTGAAAATATTAAGTATACTCAATTTGTAGTTGTAAAAAAAAAATTTAAATGAAAAGTCTATTCATACTTATTTGTGATATTTTAATATTGATATAATGATATTTATACTAGCTTGACTTGTGAGATGGTATACTGATAGAATAAAACTTGAACACAAATTCTCACAAATAGTATGTTTATTTGTTTAAAGAATGTTTCAACGACAAAGTTGTCATCTTCAGTGACTACAATAACTAGTCTATAACTGCAGTTAGTTTAGTTATTATAGCTCGTTCATCACTGAAGATGACGACTTTGCTGTTGAAACGCGTTTGAATAAATAAACACACAAAATTGTGAGAATTTGTGTTCAAATTATATTCTATTATATAAAATTATCTGTTGCACAGGGTTATCCATGTTGGTTATTGTGTAATTAAATGGTGAAAGGAAGTACACTTTTTTTATGTAGTTTTGGATTAGTCTCTTTCATATTTCCTATTAGGTTTCTCTTGACCAACTTTTGTTCTTTTCCGATCCTGAAGCTATTAGAGTATTCGAGAGTTAGGTGTGTTTTATTCCTTTTTTTAGTAAGACGATGATGACTGACATATTTTTTACCATTAAACAACAAGGGGGAAAAATATGAAAGTAATATGTTGAGATGTATGTTTTGCAATCAGTAAATTTAAAAAATCCTCCGACTTTGAGTGAGACTGATGTACATATCATAATCTGAAATAGACGTTTTTAAATAGGAAGATGCCAACAGAATATCTACATTACAAACTGGCCGATACTGAACAGCACTTTGCAGCTATAATTGCCTGACCTATGAGATGTTATTACGTCGTCCTTATTCCCAACCACATCAAAGTTAATCCAAGTTACCAGGAACACTGTCAAACTAAATAGCTTATTATCTCTTGTAATAATTTTTGTTTCGCCTCTCTACCTCTTGGCTACTTTATAATATCGTGGTTACATTCCCTTGTATGGTGACTTTGACAAGTTTTAAAATGAAATAGGTATTACTGAATAAAGCTGAATATTCACAAGTTATGATTAGGTGGACATATTTTTACATCTTTTTAAATTCAATTTATAATTTGAGACGTGTTGTTTCATTATACAATGTTAATATATAAAATTACATAATACATGAAAAAAAAATCCAATATGTTGAATTTTTTTTAATGAGTTTTATTCTATTTACAAGCTTATTAAATATTGACTGATTGATAACAATTTGAATGGAGTTTAATAGAACATTATTTGTCATCATTTATATACAAGAAATGCAATTTCTGTGAATTAAATATCGTTATAAAATGAAAAACTAAAGAATAAAATCAATTTCCTAGAGGTCTTCGTTAGAATCCCCAATCTTGAAATCATCGATTTTCTGTCACATTAACGCTTTATAAAGAAATAAAGTGTATAAAATAGACTCATATTCCTTGAATACTCTAATTTGGTCGGAAAAGAATAAGATTTGGTCAAGAGAGACCCGATAGAAAAGATTGAGTAGAGGTATTTAACACAAAAACATTTGTAAAATGTGTAGATCCAGCTAGGTTACCTCGTGATTGCCAAGTTCCCATTTAGTTTAGTGAGCCCCTGAAGTTGATGTTAAGACTAATGTTACAAATATTACTAAGGTAAACAAATATTTTTTAAATGATTTTTATAGTCTAGCACATTTTAATCTATTAAATTAACTATTCACAGAAACACGTCCTTGTAAAAAACATTTTTTGTTGAGATATAAAAATATTTTAGTAAAAACTTAAGTTCATTTCAATGTATTTTTTAAAAAAACCTAAAATTTACAAAAAATATATATAGTTTATAATTTTTATCAAAAATTAAAATTCTTGGAACGAATTAAAAATAGTATATAAAAGTACAAAATGAATTCAATGTTCTTAAATCTGACATTAGGTTAATATTAAGATTAAATGGCTGTCACACTGTCGTTAAAAAGTATGGGTGTTATTAAATGATCTTTTTTTAAAAAGTTGTACATATCTTTATGTTCATTATCAAGAAAAACTTGAGATGAATTAAAATATTTACTTCATATTCAACTAAGTGTTTGTTCTCTTTTAAGGAACGGGTTTTATAACTAGTTTATTATTTCCTTAGACCATATTGTTAAAATTTACGTGATTCTCGTGATATAATTTACTTCCGAATTTTGCATGTAATAATCCAATATTTATAAAGCAAAACCCTTGTGGTTGTACATCATTTAAAAACTAACATCTCCGAACATATCAGGAAATGATAAGAAGGTACTAAATCTACTGCAACGAAATTTCATCCGAGGGCGGAAATATGTTCACCACCCTCCTAGCCAATATTATACAAGAGGGAATAAGTAAAGCCCGAAATCAGTAAATGTTATAACATGGGGTTCAATATATATATATATATATATATATATATACTCAAAAAATCTTAGAAAAGCCCGAACGCTCAAATTATGATGACAAAAGGTTAGATTTCTATTTCATAGTAGGTGTCGAAGTATTAATAAAGAGAATTTCATGGTAAGGCAGCTAAAAAATTTGACATGAAATATACAGGACCACATATAATTACACAAAAAATAAATAATCTGACATACATAATAGAAATAGCTAAATATGGCAAACTACAAAACGAGCCAATGCATATTTCTACAATGAAGTTATATCGTACGATAGTACAATAAACAAACAATAAACTATTATTTATATTAATAAATAAGAATAGTAATAGAATGTTATGAGAGCTTTCATTTTTTTTATAGATAATAAATCATGTAATAACTTCATGTACTAGTTTTACGTATTGTAAGCCATAATACAAATCAATAACTAATACAATTAAAAAATTTTATCAGTTAAGAAAACATTTTAAAATAATAATAAATAGATAATAACAATAAACACAGACAACAATAACTATGTTGGATGGTATTTGTAACTGCTAGTTCACTAACACAGCAAATAAGGAGCGAACTTTACCAAGAAAATAGTCCGGAATATTACTTGGGTAAAGCAAATATACCACAATATAAACATTCGTTAAAAATGAAATTGAAGCATTGATCTCGCTTTAAATTCACTTGTATAACAGCCAAATAACAACATCATTGTATTGTTTCAGCTGTAGCTACAGGAAAGGACCAACAAAAAACAAAACAAAACAAATGAAAACACATGCTTACATCATTATAACATCCAAATAACAACAATAATGTATTGTTTCAGTTGTTACTACGGAAAAGGAAACAAAAATAATAAAAAATAAAAACAAATGCTTACATCACCATACTAACTATCTTACAAACATTATGTGAAGTAACTAATACATGCAAAAGAAAAGACGTAAACCGAAAAACATTTGAAATATTAAATCATAATGAATAGATATAAACACTTATAAACAAAATTTTAGAAGCAGAGAAAAAAACTTATATAAATACTCCATCGCAAATAATACATCTAAAAACCAAAAGGGCAATTAACGCAAATTTATTAGTATATTTAACGGGTGTTGTTGTGTAGCTACAGAAGAAGATGTTCTTGTAGTAACCAAAATGACGAAAATATAGATAACCACAAGAATATTATAATGGATTTCGTGAAAGATGACCACAAGGACCTAATACAGACTACAGAGCAAATTTCAAACTTTTCAAATAATTAAATTCCATACTACAAATTTTGTACAAAACAGTAAGTGACAATTATATATATATATATATATATATATATATATATATATTACGATAATCTCTATAAAATAAGAACAAACAGTAATGAAAATAAACTAACAGAAGCATTAATAACGAAAGCTCATAAGTGAACAAGACATAATTTGAATCCAAAGTTAATAATGAAAGGACTACAATTATTATCAACACCTAAAATCAAAACAGACAAACACTATACATTACCCATATCAAAATGTTTCTTCTCAAATGAGGAAATCTTAGTAAAAATTTAAATTCCAATTTAAAAAAATGAATATTAATTATCAAACCTATATACATAAACCACTACCGTGGCGTAATCGATCATACAAACTTATTTCTTCAGAAACACTCATAATAAAATCAAACAATGATATATAAGTAATAAAACTAGAAGATAATTCCGAATACAACTGAAAAAAAACCATAATCTATGCAGATTGCCAAGAGAAAACAAACAAAGAACTCACATCTAAATGTGCAAAAAACTCTTACAAAGTAAATCTAAACTAAAATAAAAAAAAAATACTGTCAGTTCTATTGTATGGACATAACAGAAGAACCACTAATAACCAAAATTACAGAAACAACGTTCAAAATATCAAACATAAGAAGAGACACTACTTTACATGAAGTGTAAACAACAAAAGAACCCGCTTCCAAAAGACCTAATATGATCTCTAGAATTGCATTTACCATTGCAGTAACTGACCGAGATGAACCCCTCTGACAAAAGAGAAGATAAAAACATAGAAAAGACATACATCACACCTGCAATCTGGATAGATCTAAAATCAATAAAAATAGACCCAATAGCTGAGTCACAAAAACCAGAATTGCAAAATATAAATAACTTATTGAAATACCTCAAGAGACCTTCCAAGAAATACATATGGAAAACCATTGGTCGAGCATCATAGAAAATAAACGAATAACCTTTTGCATTTTGGCAATACAGTCAAGCACATTGACCCTCATAATAGTTATACTATGTTGCAAGATACATATCTATAGTTTCAAATTAAAAGCATTAAGACCATATACCTAAGCCAAGAGACTACCTAATGTCAGGCAAATAATCAAATTGCTGGCACAATTTAACCTAGCTAAGGGAGGTTTAGAGTTATGTTAAAAAATGAATATCTATTATATTAGAGAATCTAAGTTACCTTATTGAACTTGATTTGTGAGATAACATTATATAGAAGAAAAAAAAAACTCGAAAACTAGATCTCACAAAAAATACGTTTACTTAATCAAACACGTTTCAACGACGAAGTCGCCAATTTCAGTGATACATGAGCTCTATACTACAAATAAACTATCTATATGTATAATTACATATTATCTAAAATTATATACTGTCCAAATTTCCTCCTATAAATTGAGATCAGTTACCTTTTCGTATACTATCAGCATTACAATTTACAATTTCTACATAGAAGGTCACCAATAAAGCAATAACGGACAGGTTAAGTACAATTACAATTTTCACCCCAACGGAATGTAACCCGTTTAATTACATACAAATACAAAACCTTTACATAATCTCTACCTGAGAAGTGGAAGTCAGATCAAATCTCAATCTCTGCAGAGTTGAAACTTTGTCTTAATTTACAGACTCTGAATTCATTTGATCACGCTCCGCTTTTATGTACTCTTGGAGAATCGAGGTAAGCTGTGGAGTGGCTTCTCACGTACCATGAAAATTTATTATACTGTACATTTCATCTAGTCCTTAATTAACTAATAATAAATAATCATAATTCTTTTTGAGATAAATATACTTAACGTGTTTTGATTTTGGTCAATCAGTTTAATACACAAATTCTCTGTCTTATAAGTAAATAGCTAATCATAAATATATAATTTGTATGTCTGGAGTAATACGTTGTTGAAACTATTAAGGTTAAAGTATTTTCGTTCTACAAATTGTTACTCAGAATGTCTCAACAGCTGTATACTTAAAGCATTTGACTTTGTACTTGAAGTATAAACAAACTTTCAGTTGTTTATCACCTCTAGCTATCAAATAATAATGTACAAGTTTTAAACAAGTTTAAAGTTATTTAAAACAATAATCATTTTCTCCCCTAATTGTTTAAAGTCATAAAACCTCGCATGTATCATCGTTTTATAAAAACAGGATATCATGGACTCTTACCCATCGAATACTCTAATAGTGTCAGGGTAGGAAGAGAAGAAGAGTTGGGTCAAGAGAGACTTGGTAGGAAAGATGAAAGAGACGGATGTAACTCAAGATTACACGAAAAAGATATAAATCCAGAGCTGTGTTCTCATGGAATTTTCATTACTCAATAAACTGAGCCCCCACACACAAATAACACTGTAAATGACTAGGACAAATTGTAGTATTAATGGAGAATTGTTTATTTTCAGTTACTTTTTGAATTGGGAAAACAGTTGTTTTTGTCCAAAATGTTGTTTATTTCCAATTTATGGTCTCAATTATATAGAGCATATAAATAATATGAACATTGCAGCATATGCTTCAACATTACATATTAAAAAACAACTCATATAAATTTCACTAAGCTATAAACTGTACAAAGAGACTGACTAATACTCAGCATTGAATAGCGAGTATCATGAACTTATGTGTTTCAAAGCAGTGTTTATGTATTATGTATTATTTGTGAATGTGATGTGTATACGTTTTAATTTATACAATTGACGCGCATCAACGAATGCAAGAATTCAGTAAAAATCTAGGTTTGATAATGCCTGAACAATAGGCGAAACGACGTAACCAATACAAAATGAAAGAAAGAAAACGGACTGTGAGCAGTAAGTACAAAAATTAGTTAAATATAAATACAACCCGTCTAGTAAGGCAATCAATAATCATGAATTGCAGAAACTAAGGTTATTTACATGGATTATTTTATAATTTTTTCGTCATACTGCTTCAAAAACAGCTGTTTTCAATACATGCATTGAGATGCTGAAGTTGTTTTTTTATTTTGTCCTAGGACCTAAAAACATCAGCTGAGGTCGAGGTATCAGCTGTTACTTCGTTTATACGAATTAATTAACGATTGTAAAGCATCTATTAAAACAACCGATATTCTCGATTGTAAATAACCGTTAAAACAGCTGTTTCCTTCAATTTGAAGGTAAATAGGTTATAACATTTTAGTTTTTGTGAAATTGTTTTCTCTTATTAATTGCAGTATAACGAAATATAAAGTTCATTACTAGGACCAAAAGAAGCTTTTTGACCCTCGCTCATTCTCCGGCCTCGGCTCCACTTGTTTTGTATTTTCCTACTTGAGCTTGTATTGAAAAGCTTTACTTTTGGTCCTAGTGATGAAATAATATTATTATACTATTTATAGTCGAAAAAACAATTGATCACCATTGATTTATAAAAAAGTAGATAAAATAAAGATTTCAATCTTTGAACACTCTAATAGCGTCTAGGTCGGCAAGTACAAGAGTTCCTCAAAGAGATCTCAAAGGAAATATGAAAGAGATGGATCTAAACTGAGGCTACATTAAATAAGGTGTATCTTCAGCTAGCTTCAGGAAGAGCTAGCTTCAGTTGCCATGCCTGTACTTACTAAGGTGAACTTCTGAGGAATTGTAAATAAATAAATATGTTTAATAATACCAATCTTATACATGTTGTCTTATACATTCAAAGACCGGACCTCGGATAGTTTGATACGGTTTCTGATCCATCCCTGTTACAAAACTTGTCAAATTTTATTACGAGTTAAAAAGTAATATCCGGAACATCATGCTGGTGAATTTTATATGTTTACACTGATTTTAGACATAAAACCAGTGAACCGCTCAAGTGTGAAATGTAGAGTAAAGCAACTTAAAACTGTCTCATAAAAAACACCCACATCAGCAGCCCATCCCGAGGATATTCGATAGGTTTTATAGGTGAGATATTTACATTTATTTTCTCATGTTTATAAACTTGATTTTCGTTACCCAATATACGAAGTATTGGGTAAGTTGGTGATTGAAGAAAATTTTGATCTTTACTTTAGAAAATCGGGAAAGTGGTTTTTGACAAACCGTCCGTCCGTCGTCTTTGGCGTTATCGTATGCATGTAAACACGATAGCGGTAATAACAAATCAAGATAGGCGTTTGAAATTTGGTACAAGGGTCTATAATGTGTTCATATAGACAAACCTCTGTTGGAATTTTAAAAAATCGAACAGAAAATGATAAAATGGCGGTCTTAAAATCTTTTGTTCGTATCTAGTGTCTTATTCATTTTACAACACCCTAAAATAGACATAAATTTGCAGTTTTCAATTCTGCTCTATATCTATTTTCAATTCTAACGGTATCAGCTCTATATCTGTAAAATGACAAATACCGAAGTTATAGTCGAATATGTAATTTCGAACCTGACCTAATAAGAAAATGTAACATTCGTGTAATACGATATCCGGTTGGACCAAATCACTAAAATGAGCGTAGCGAGTGGAGACATTTTGATATATACACATTTACGAGGCCCTTTAGGGTCTAGCTGATGTCAAGAAAGTAGTAGTAGAACCCCTCTAATCCGCCCTCGGGTGGTCCGTTACTCCGGTTAATCCGACCGTGCTCGAGCTCGCGATATTGTGCCGACTCGCCGACTTGTCAATGACTCACGGCCCGTCTGGCGCCATTCTTTCCGGTTGTATACATACAGAATTACTAGATTCAGAAACTTGTGTAACAACGGTTTTCAACAAACTTACCCTACGGGATCTACCATTACAATTTAACATTTCCTACAAGGCCCAAGAAACCGACTTTTGTCCATTACATTTAGACGAGGATCTGTTTGTATTATATTGTATGATGGGCGTGGGTAAGTACAACGATGGCGACCATTAACTTGTTTTAGAAACAAGTACTTTACGTAGCAGTAAATTTCTCAGCCTGAGTATCCACTTTAAGAGGACACACCTATCGGAAAATGGTACAATTAATGAATTCGATAAAACTTTAGAACATTCATTGTTAGTTCGTTCAAAGTTTCGAGTTTTGTTACATCCTTTAAGTAGTACCACAGATAAAAATCACATCAAGTGAATATGAAGGTAAAAGATCTTTCTTATAAGAAAGCCTCTTAAACGAGGGACAATGAGATGACAAAGCCGTGACAAGATCTGGTGGCAAGAATTACTTGTACTCACCATCAATCAGTTGAGCATAGTTTTCTTTGAAATTCCTGAGCAATGATTTTGTATTAACAAATGAATTGATCCCGCAATACTATTTCTAGAAACAAGACACAGTTTGTGTTGTCTTGAAGTGGCTTCTAGTTTGAGTGTTCATTATGGATTAAAACTAATCTGGTGTTTTAGTAATTGAGATGTGCAGAAAGTTTCGTAGTTCATGTGGCATCCTGATCCTAAACTGACCATTAAAACCTGCCTCAAATCGTAAATATTTTTATAGTGTATAGCGGTCGTTAAATTAGTTATAATTTCCGAACTAAACAGCAGAGGGCTGCAGCTTACTGCAGTTTTGATATTAGTGTGTACTACTTAGGATTTGATAACCCGGTCAGCTGGAATCTTGAGCTCCACACTTTCTTCCAGGCAGAGTAGGGACAGTTGAAGTGGCTTTTGATAGTGAGCAAGAGCCACACGATGTTCTGATTGAAATTGTCAGAGGTCCCCGGCGAGTTTAGGAGGTGTGAGTTTTACCGGGATGGGGGTTGTGGTTTACAGGGAAATATTTTGGGTGGTAGATGCTTAATTTTGACTTGTTTATGGGTAAATTTTGAAGGTCGGAGTCATGCGTTGCAGGTTCGGTTTATGTTTTAAACCGTTAATCAAGTTTTTGGTAGTAACCTAAAAATAGCTAGGTTATGGTATGTAGTTGGGAATTTTCAAACGACACGGAGAGTTTCGACTTTTGGTGCGAAAAGCAGAGTTACGATGCAGCATGCGACCAAAGTAGACCAATTATGCTTTCTTGGTCTTTCAGTAACTACTAACTCAATATTAGTGGTTTTATTCTACAATTAAAACTATTTAGCTTATCAGGTTCCTTCAGTTGTTGGATAGATGTAACACGACGTGATTTATAGAATAATTTTTCTTGCGTTATGATTTGTGTTTGAAACCTCATCCGTTTTGTATTTGTAACGGATCCTGTGCCTCGGGTTTTCATTGTTTATTTTTATTTATCTTCTTTATTTTATGTCCCTTGGACGAATGAAAACAGAAAGTAAAATAACACAGAGAAATAGTAACATTAATAACCTGGCTCAAACTAGTAAACTTTTGTCGTTCCACTAGATCAAACTGCAATGAGATCAGTGCACACCTAAACCAATTAAGCTACACAACTGTATACGCCAATTTAAAAACATAATTTTAATTCTTATTTTCTTATTGTTTTCAACCATTTTCCTCTCGGCCATTTTCGCCTTACAAAAAAACAACTCTTTGAATATTGTAGTTGCTTCAAGGTCGAAAAAAACAACAATAGTCGGTCTAATAGAAAATAGATATAGAGTGATATATAACCCAAGACTATATGAAATTAGATTTAGAACTAGCTGGGATCCTCCGAGATTACCAATCCCATACTCACTAAAGTAAGCCCCTGAGGGTATCAAACCTTCAATGCTACTCTTTGCTGAATGGTTGTACTAGCGAACAAATAAAAAATAACTATTTTTTTTTAAATAGCTATTATTTGTCTAAAATGTACGATAATAGAATCCAACTTTTTGTTGAACATTTATGACTCTGAATTACCTGAAATACATTACGACGTTATACCAAGTTACAAATAAGTTGAGATTTAGTTTTATAAAATAACAATTTTATTCAGTGTAATATTAGTTACGTTAAAAAACACTATATCATTGAAAAACATGAAATTTCCATTCCAACATGAGGAAAATAGTAGTTTGGAACTTGTAGTAATTAGGAATAGCCACAAGGTAAAATTGTTATTAGCCACGAGTTATACTATCGTCAGAAGAGTTAATGTCGAAAAGTTTAACTAGGTAGTTGATTACATTGAAGTTAGGACGAACAAAGTTTTGCACTATCATTAAAGTGAAGAATTTTAACTTTATTTCCCATAAAAAAGTCTACCACAGACGAGTCTAACTAATTTTGCATTAAGGTTAAGTGTCGTGTACTTAGGTTTGATGTAGGTATAAAAGGTAGATAGTTCACTTGTATAAGATATGTAATCATTTCAAGATGAATTTAGAGAGACGCTGTTAGTTTGGCTCAGTACAAAGTTACGAAGGTAATCTGGACGCCGGAACATTGTAGAATTACAATCAATAAATGTTAAGTTCATCCATTTTCATTTTTACTTATGCTTTGCACTTTAATTTAGTATTTCGAGTCACGCCAAGGCACTTGATACTAACTTGAGTTGGCATTCTGAAGTAATATTATGGTTTCTGAATTAACAGATATTAAAACAGGTGTAATTTGACAGTGTTAATAATGTGTGTTCCTTTCGACTCTTTAAGTTTTGCTAGTAACTGTTTGAGATTTAAATTCGAGCAATTTGACAGTAATATATGAAACTATATGTGACTGCATCACTTCAAATCTAATCATTTGATGATGCTTCAATCAATGATGCAACAATTTTAAATATATGCGAATCTAATCAGCAAACACTTATCAATATAGTTCATAATACGAAACCCTAAAGAGTTTAACTTCGTACCTAGGATGAATATCTCAGCTTTTAAACAAACTAAAATATCTGGACGGTAGTTTGATGTTTTCAAGGTTGTAAAAATAGATTGTTTTTAATCATCCAAATCCAAATGAAAGGTACCCCGTAACTGTATTTATGATATCCGGTGTACAAAATTTTAAAATAGTGGAAACTTTCTCCCTATAACTGGATTTAAATATTATCTTTAATGCATACAATATAATTTGACAAACTGGTGGCAAGGAAGTGTTTAGAACATTACTTTTGATTACGGTGAGTTTGGTAATAGTCAAAAATTTCGAACTTTTTGATCTTCACGTTGCATGCTCTTAAGAAACCGAAAACTGACTTCCGACACACCATTTATAAGTCCTTTTGTCGGCTGTAAATAATCTTAAGAGCGACCACAAATATAAAGATAGGAACATGCAATTTGTCATAGGGCATTATAGTGTGCTCATATAAAATTCTATACAATTAAAAAAAAAATTAAATGTAAAAATGGCAGCCTTTTAAAACTAATTTCTGTTCTAATTTCGTAGGTTATTAAGGTGATAACACTAATTTAAATAAAAATGTGCAGATTTAAATTTTACGTTACCAATACCACCACTCTACGATGACAAATAGTGAAGTTGTTATCAAAATGATAAATTCAAACATTGGTCTCCTTACGAAAATGTGATATTCGTATAAAATTTGTTTTTTTTTCCTATTTATTTTGTTGTGATGTTAAACTAGTGTTAATAAAATTTTGTAGTTTTAAATTCCAATTGTAATGGTACCAACTCTATACGATGACTAATAGCAAAGTTGTTTTTTTAAATGAAAATTCGAACCCTATCTCCCTACGAAATGTACTATTCGTATAATTTAGAGATCCATTGCACCGGCTTACTGACACGAGCGTAGCGAGCTGATGCTCCTTCACATATATACATCCTTGAGAACCCACAACTCCGGGAAACTAACATGAGCGAAGCGACTGACGACGTTTAATATACACATCTATGATGCTCTTAGGTTAGGTTAGATTAGCCGACACCGAGAAAATAGTGATATATAAAATCACCCTTCTGGTCAAGACACCTTTATCTACCAATACAATTTAACATTTTCTACAGGGAAACCAACTTTTAGGTATTACATTTATAGGATCTGCGGTTACTATATTGTATAATGTTGATGAGTAAGTATCACGATGGTGCCCATCAACGTGTTTGTCTTTGTAAACATATTTTAGATCAGTGGTACAACCCTTTCGGGATCTCCTGTATAAGTATAAATGTTATCAAGATCGTTCACAACATAACACAATCAGCACATATTATCAATTTACAACAGAAGTTATTTCATAGCTTTCTTACATTGTAATAATTGTAAAGGTAATTAGGAACAGTCGAACACCCCTCAGCAATAACATTAGAACAGTAACTCTAACTAACGACTTGTGTACATGGAACTGCTTTCAGCTACACCATTCTGTTTTGATTATGTCCAACAATATTTGTTAATTTAAACCAATTAAAGATTAAGTGCTTATTAGTTTGTCTACGGTTTACAATGTAAATTTTAACAGTTTGCTATAAAAAACAAATTTGTATTTTTATAGTAAATAAATATGTCAGAAATATTTAACAATTACATCTATAAAAGTAAAAACAACACGCTTTACAGTTATTGTAAACACTGAAAGTTATTTGACTGAAACAAATGACGTTTTCACCTTTACATGTTTACACTGTGAAGGCAATTTACCGATGTAATATGCTAATTTAACTTCTGTACGCGACTTTTTTGTAAACTTTTTATACGCGACTACACTGCACGGTCACTCTTTCTTAACCCGGCTGATAAACTCCGTTCACATTCATAATAACACTGAATCAATGCTATGAGTGTCTGTAGGGAAGTCACGTTGGAAAAAAAATCAAGTAATTAATTTTAAACTAAACGTTTAAGACCTATTCGACTCCTGTGTTTAAAATTAGTCAACAATGAGAAACTCGTTGCTATGGCAACAAATAAATAGCAATGAAAATAACAGCTGATGTTTTAATAAATCCCATTTATATTTGCATACATTAAAAAGTTTTACTCAGTGATTGGACAACAAATAACACAAGCACAACGTTTTAACTTACTTTTGAAAGACCTGTAACTTTTATAGTTCTGCAATAATAGTTTCTTTTTCATACAGTTTATTTTGTTATGTATGAAGTTTTGTCTTATTATTATTTATTTGTGGTTTTTTGAAGTATCGTTTGACACAAAGCATTGTGAGAATGTGAATTTTGTAATAATTAAAACCACTAGCCTACGTTGTATCTCTTCTGTGATATTTAATTAAAACACCACGTATTAACTTACCGCCCTTCCAGTTTAATTGAAGTGTAAAAGGTAATAGATTCCCTGCTTTGATGGACATTTATTAAAGTTTTGAAAAACGATGTTCCCAATAATGAGTAGATATTTAACAAAGCGTTATTAGCGATTTAAAAATTAATTGCTTTTACGTACCTCGTGGATGAAGGGTGAATTTGGTAATCATGAAAAATGTCGACCTTTGTTTCATAACGTTTCACAGCCTCAGGAAACCGAAAATTGATTTTTCACATAGCGTCTGTCCGTCGCCATTGTCGTCTGTACTTAAGTGCGATAACGGGCACAAAAATTAAAAAAAAACAGACATCCAATTTGGTACTCATATAGAACCTTATTGAAATTCACGGAACATGAATTAATTGAAAATGACAAAAAGGCCATTTCAAACAGTTTTTTTCTTGATATCTCATAGACAGTACTATTACACACTAAAATTAAATACAAATTAAGAGATTTCAATTCTGCACGTAATGGTATCAACCGACATATCTATAAGATGACAAACGGCGAAGTTATTGTGAAAAAGGAAATGCGATATTGACAGATTCGCAGGTCCGAGTCACTGACACTAGCCTAGAGTGTAGAAGGTCAGTCACATAAATGTACAGCCTATAGATAAACTTTCACATTTCAAAATTTGATCAAATCTTTTAAAGTGATTTTGAGATACCAGGCCTTTCAAAAGTAAATTAGAAATATAAATAGTTATGGTTATTATATTTGTTGTCCAATCCTCGAGAAAAACTCTTTATTGTATGCAGGTATAATTGGGATTTATTAAAACATCACGTTATTTTCCTTGCTGTTTATTTGTTACCATAGTAACGAGTGTTCTCATTGTTGACTAATTTCAAACACAGGAATCTAGTTGGTGGTGGTATTAATACTTGTAGTAGTTTAAAATTAATTACTTGATGTTTGTTATTCCATCATGACTTTAACTTTACAGATATGCGTCGCATTGATTCAGTGTTATTATGAATGTGAACGGAGTCCATGAGCCGGGTTAAGATAGTTTCGTACTAGCAACGGTTTGAGGGACCGTGTAGTGTAGTCGCGTATAAAAACCTCGTTAGAAACCACCGGGTCCGTTGAAGCATCAAGAAACCAGGAAGACCTTCAATCGTAAGAACTGACAGAAGCAATGATTCAATATGTAGCTGAGATAAATGTCAAAACGTTAAGAAATCCCAGCATCAAGAAACCAGGAAGACCTCCAATCGTAAGAACTGATAGAAGCAATGATTCAATATGTAGCTGACATAAATGTCAATAAGTTAAGAAATCCCACCATCAAGAAACCAGGAAGACCTTCAATCGTAAGAACTGACAGAAGCAATGATTCAATATGTAGCTGAGATAAATGTCAATATGTTAAGAAATCCCAGCATCAAGAAACCAGGAAGACCTTCAATCGTAAGAACTGACAGAAGCAATGATTCAATATGTAGCTGAGATAAATGTCAAAAAGTTAAGAAATCCCACGCATGACATAGAGGCAAAGTCACATGACGGAACTATAAAGGTAATATAAATAATTTATTACTCATTATATTATACAAAGTGACTTGGACACCAAACAATGAACATTAAAAATAGAGGCAAGACTAATGCTTCTCCAGGAGAAGAAATGTGGCCTCTTCGAAGACCTGTATTAATTGGTAATACAAGTAACCATTTGGCTTAATTTTAAGTTTTTTTTAAAAATTATTAAATCATGTTTATATCCAAACGAATTTATGTACAGTACTTTATTTTGTTCTAGGTTAAAATAATAATAAAACTAGAGCCAATAAATTTACTTTGTAAGATCAGGTGCATATAATATATATATATATATATATTTAGATTGTTCAATTTCAATTTTGTTTCTTTATACCGATAGAATTGAATTATTATTTTTTTTGGAAGTAGAGCCTATTACTTCGCTCCATATTCTCTTCATTTAAAGCACTTTAAACCCTCAGGGCACATTTTATAGCGAGTACGGTCTTGCAATTCTGAGGATACTTAACTGGATCTACTATTTTTATTCGTGTTGTCTTGAGTTAAATCCCTCTCTTTTATCTCTCCTATCAGGTCTTTCTTGATCTATTATCGCTCTTTTCACCCTAACGCTATTACAGTATTTGAGAGCTAGTTTTTATTTTTGGTTTATTTTTGGTTCTTCCTTTTTTATTGACCAAGAGGACCTTTTCAAACGACACTGTATAAGCCCATAATTCTTAATCAGTATTTTCGTAAACATATCATCACTCTCTGTTTATTTTTAGAATATGAGGAAACATTTCATAAGTAAAGTTCTTGATATTTTTTATCAAATCGTAATTTTGTGGTTAGATCACTTATCAATATACTATAATTTTAAGTTGTAAAAAAGATATCTAAAAAATAAAAAAAAAATGCACTGGTTCTTGCTGCATTGTTGCACTGCTTACACACAACCATGTAATGGACAGAGAAGAGATATAAAAAAATGGAGACTTTTTCGGTTTTACTTACGCACGTTTTTTACTAAACAAATAATTTTCTCTATATTACGTACAAAAATAAAAGCATGACATGTTTTCCTTTTTAAATAATAAACCTTAAGGTTAAAATTAAATAATTAGTTTCCTAAATATATATATAATTATATATATATATAATTTTATATATATATATATATATATAATTATATATATATATATAATTATATATATATATATATATATAAATATATATATTTTTTTAAATGACATATTTTTATTGAAATACTAGATTATTACAATCTTAAGCTACTGTACAAATAAGTAATACATATACAAGAAATCGAGAAACATGTTTTGAAGCCTAAATAATAATCTAGGTTCTAGCTACGTAAACCTTACTAGGTATCTAAAAACTTCAATATTGAGGTAGATCCTGTGGCTTCAGCCGGCCAAGTCTTCTTATACACAGTTCCGTGTCCAGCAGTTGTAAAGCTTCCACGTTAACATGATTTAGGAGTCTCTTCTCATGTCTATTTGCATAATCCGTTATAACGTCTTCTACTGATTTCAGATTTAAGTCCGAATGTAGGTCATCATCCTAAACAAATAAAAAAGAAAGTTAATTGTTAATTTACTAAATAAATAAATAGCCTGTATAAAGCAATAGTAATAGAGGGTTAACAGACGCTAAACTATTCCTAAGACTCCTAGACAAGATATAGGCCTATTGTATAAGGAGGGAAAGGAAGTCTGGTTGCAGAAACCTCCAAGTCGTGCAGGAAGGAAGGATAGGAAAGGAAGATGAAGAAAGTGTTGTATTATCAAGAACATGGACAATTTATTTTTCTGTCAACTCAACATATTCGCTTTAAAAGTCTCGACATTTGTTTGGTTAGACCTTCAGAAAGGTCTGGTTACTTGGCATATGGTCTACACAGAAGATTCAATTAGGTATTTATAGAAAGCGGTAGAGATAATTATGTTCTCGTTCTCAACTCATGGACCAATAATACGCTGTAAATTTTATAGTATAGTTTAATAATTAATAAATTTGCCCCTGATTTGAAATTTGGGATAATATTTACTGATATATATATATATATATATATATATATATATATATATATATATATATATCACTATTCGTTCGGACTTTTACAAACATATTTTAGAAAGAGATTTTTAATGTAGTCTACATGGATTAAAATTTGTAGGAATAATATGCAAATGAACTGTTTCAATGAAAGCCCATTGACTGGTATTCACTTCACTAAACACTGTTTAACAATGAACTTTATCATTTCACGGAATGTTTAATCGCAACGAAAAGCCTGGCTATTTGCAAATCGCATATTTCCTGTTTGTTTGTCACGGTCCGTTAGTTTACGCACGGGTCAAAGCTTCTGTTTGTCGTTTTTGAAGTAAATAAACAGTTCGAAACTATTCCAATAACTTTATAGTGCATATAGAAAGTTAATCTTCGTTTTTTTAAGAAATGTATTTACAATTCAATAATTCGTTAATATGCGAGTAAAAAAAAAAAGAAAAAAAAAAAGTTGATTTGAAATAATCAAAATGAACCCGATAGTTGCCACAAACCAAATTTTTAGATACTTCTTTTAGGTCTCAAGTTCATTTTCATATATCTACAGTATCTGATCAGATTACGGATTAGGTTACACACGAAATAATTACACACCAAACCTAACCTAACCTAACTCTCGAATACTTTATAGCGTCAGGGTCGGAAGAGAACAAGAGTTGATCAAGAGAGGTCTCTTAGGTAAAATTACAGTAGAGGATAGAACCGAAGATTATATGAAATAACATGCTGATCTAGATTACCTCGAAATTGGTACACAACTACTCATTATAGTGAACCACTGAGTGTGGTAATACGATAAACTTCTTGTCTTAGCGGAATTTCCCTACATAGAAAATAAACGACAATGCGTTAACCGATGACTGATCAGGTTTCATGGCCACATGGCCCCGGAAAAGTAATATCTTTACTCTCAAAATTTTACTTCTAACCATCGTAATTCCGGTTAAAGATATTGTAGGGACCTCAAGGCAGTAAAATGTTTCTTTTTTATTACACTTCAAAATGATATATCGCCTGATGGAGGTTGCTATTTGAAAAAAAATTGAGGTTTAATCACCTTTAAAAAGGGGGAGGGGCATGTTTACCTCATAAAGTGAAAGGACTAATTGTATGAAATTAGGCGAAGATTATGTTTTCATCTATACACGTCGAGAAATTACCGAGGGGTTGCAAGACTTTTTTTTTTTTCAAAACTGTATATATAAAAGTGTGTAATTAGACATCGTCCCCATTATAACAGGTTTTTATTCCATCACAGATTTAATCAACATTGTACTTTCTAAATACCTTCCATTCCTATATCAAATTTTGTTAAACTATTTTTGTTCCAATAGAAAGTCAATATTTTAATAAGTTTCCTGGTA
Source organism: Aphrophora alni (assembly GCA_963513935.1). Classification (NCBI taxonomy): domain Eukaryota; kingdom Metazoa; phylum Arthropoda; class Insecta; order Hemiptera; family Aphrophoridae; genus Aphrophora; species Aphrophora alni. Next base: position 20,201,427 of record OY740773.1, on the reverse strand, counting down.
ATGCCCTATAGGAGAAACATACTTAGTAAGATTAAAGATATTTTATTTTCAAAACAGTGTGAGTTTATTTTCTTTATTATTAAATTCGAAATAAATTTCGTGTGTGAAAATTATAACAAACTTTACTTTTTAAAATATAAATAGCCTAGTAATCTCCATTAAGGTTGATTGAAAATTAAACCTAAATAATAATGTGACTTATTCACAGTGTCTGGTAGCCAACGCATTTTAAGTAAATTTAAACATGTCTAAATTACAATGTTTTAACCTTACATGTCTTGAAGGAAGTTATTTCCCACTCAATGCGCAAGGACATGCGACTAATAATTGTCAAATAAACGAGAACAACTCTTTACTATCGTAGTGATCGTACAATATTAGCTGGTACTTCAAAGAAATAAAATTGTTATATATAATAATTTATTAAAATAAATTACATTAATCTATTTAAATAATGTATTAAATGAAATACACGATATATTATACCATTTTCGTAGGATTAGAAATCAAAATTATCTCATTCCAAGGGCTAGGTTGGAAAAAATATTTTCAATTTGTTTCTTCTTTATTTATTTAATCAATTGCTCGTCGACCTAAATTCAGTCTATTCAGAAAAACAATTTCATATAAAAATATAATTTGATTGTTGGGGCTGCAGGATGTTCAACATCTGTTAAGGATTTTGATTTAAGGATTACATGTGTGTGTGTGTGTGTGTGTGTGTGTGTGTGTGTGAATGAATTGGTGTGAAATAAGAAACATTGGAGATATTTTAATTTAGTGAAATTTAATTTTGCAGAACTTCTATATTTGCTATGTTTTAGCCACTCATTTTATTTTGGAATTTGTTAGTTATTTTAAAAGATAATTAATTTATTTTCAATTTGTATTGAATTATTCTGTTTTAGCGTATGTAGTCTTCTAAAATAATAAGTAAAGTAATTTTTTTTAAATATCAACAGTCAATCTTCATAAGTTGATACATTAATATTTTTATTAAATATTATTATTTTATTTTAAGCTGCATTAAAAAATCACTAAAACTAAATTATATGTATATTTACAGAAGGAATAAAACGTATATTTAAATAACTTTGTTTTTACTCAGTAAAGCAGATTTAAATAAATTAATTCGCTTTAAAAAGAAGTAAATGTTTACCAACTATCTTCCCTCCAGGCTCTCAAATGTTGTCATCTAGCTGCAAACTACTAATACATTCTTTATTTTCCTTCTATTTTAAACAAATATAATTAAAATTTTGTAACTAACATGTTATAAAATACACTAACAAATAGAAATTGTTTTAATTGTTAAAAATAGTAATGTTGCAACATTAAAAAGTAGAAAACCATGTATAAATTTTAAAACACAATCACTTTATAACAGTTGTATAACTTAAAATAATCGTTGTTATATTTAAGTCATAATGTAACATGGTATTGGAATTATTGTAATAATTATATCTGCTAGGATCTACATAATTAATTTGACTACAATCCTAGCATTTTTTAAATTATTTATGTTTGGCAAAGGGTTTCGGAGTTAAACATCTTTGAGAGTACTAAATTGAATCTTGAAGATGGAGGAACTCCGAAACGCGTCGAAAAACATAAATAATAAGAACATGGTAGGATTGGCAGAAGATTGTAGTCAAATTAGTAACTAGATATCTTAATTGAGAGATTAAAAAAATTCTTTCAGTTAGTACACAAATAAGATCTCCAAATTTAAATATTGTATTATAAACTTCCCTTAGCAATGCGACACTGCAAAAATAAGACAGAATTTCATGTGACTACACGGTTTTAAAATTATACTGTAGATGGGAGGTTCATTGATTTAAAAAATAACTTTACTCTACAAAATAAAATTCACCCATAGAAAATCTCCGTGTCAGACTAATTGAAGATTAAACACTAAAATACTATCAAATATCATTTAAGCTCTGAACGAGTTTATAGCAGAAGTAAAGCAAGCTTTGTCTTTATTTAAATACATCCATTTTTTTAAAAATCCTTCTATAATCAAATTGTTAAATGCTTTATACAAAATGTTGATAGGAAACGAAATCAGCAACTTGTCTCTCATAAATTACATGGGTAATTAAACAGTACAAAAAAGGATGTTTTCCTTGTTATAAAGTAAGCCATGCGAAAACCCGGAGTTCAATATAAAACATAATTTTGCCAATAGAAATCAATTAACCTCCTTTTTGTATAAACATAATTTGAAGTAACTTTTAATTGGAATAGATTAAAAAGGGGATGATGTAAAATGAAAAACAATTATTGGTGAACTATGTGCATCTCATTACTATTACAAGAGTTTCAGGTATCCATCTTCCTTAACAAAATACAATACCCCCCCCTCCTCCGAAAAGGGAATCATGATACTGTCCAGCCTGTCTTGCAAATCTTCTTTATAAAGCTACACAGAATATCGTAATTATGACTCTCTTAACTGTGAATATATTAAACAGGTTAATAATAGAGTTAATGGAACATTTGTCATTATTTGTGTATATAAAAATACACGACGTTTCGAGAGCATGCATCAACTTCCGTTATCAAGTGATGAATTTAGAATTGGGAGTAAAAATAATTGCCTAGTAGCGTAGGACATTGTTGGAAACTTTAAGTAGTAGGAACACAGGGCTAAAGTTTAACTTAAACAATCAAAAAACTAAATACAATTGTGACCAGGAAAACCAAAAATCACAGATCCGCACGACACAAGAAATCTCAAACTCTAAATTGAACCAAGAACCTACAGTATAACTGTCAAATAATCTGGGGTGTAAGTCAACGGTATGGTTAACCAACGGTTTCATCAGGATGAACATAATTTTATACTCTCTGAAAATTTTATCTTGTGACCTTGTGTTCACTTCATGTGCCGATTTAACCGGAACAATTTTACCTTATTCAAATTGTAACTCAGTTTTTAATAATGTAAAACCAATAGATACAATCTTTTTGAGCACTGTGGTGAAATTCACAATAATAATTCGAATTTGCACCTAACCACAATCACTAGAAACTTAATAAAACACAATTATTTGATTGATTGATCTTTATTAATTATTTCCACTTAATGCCCTGATGTACATTTCGATAACATGGTTATCATCATCGGAGGGTCTTGCTTATAAACTAAATCTAACCTTACATATCTACTAATGTAAGGTTAGTAGATTAGTACATAGATTAGTAGATATGTAAGGTTAGATTTAGTTTATAAGCAAGACCCTCCGATGATGATAACCATATTATCGAAATGTACATCAGGGCATTAAGTGGAAATAATTAATAAAGAACAATTAATCAAATAATTGTGTTTTATTAAGTTTCTAGTGATTGTGGTTAGGGGCAAATTCGAATTATTAATGTAAAACCAATAGTTTTACACTGGTTTCGCCGATGTGATTGTTTGATAGTTTCGTATACGGAGCTTTATTATTTTTCGTTTATGTAAGTTTTTCAACTGTATTTAACTGCGTTTCTTAACTGGATGTTGCCTAACTGAGTTCTCCCATTTATAAATTCATCATTTGTGATTTTGAATTATGAAAATTATAGTTAAAAAATTCAAAATGGCAGCCACTTTAGTCATATTTCGTGTGTTATTCTACTTGTATTACAGTATATTAGATAAAAAATTGTAATTTCAATTATGCATGTAACAACACCAAAAGCCATCTCTCTAAGATGACAAATAGGGAAGTTATTATTAAAATTTACATTATAATCTTGATTTTTAAAGGAAAAAAAGGAGACTTGTGACATTCCAAGTCTCAGCTAAGAAGAGCGTAACGTCTGGAGACTTTTCACACACACATAAAATATTTGAGTGTTTTGTAGCGTTAATAATACATGTTTTTTCCAGTTTATAAAAAAAAAAAAATATTTTTTATTATTTTCATTTTTTTATTATAATTTTTTATAATTACATTATTTTTAATTATTGTATTTTAGTTAATAATACAATACATAATTTTTTCAGTTGATAATACAATGTTTTTCTGCAATGTGTATTTTAATAATCAACATTAACCTTAACCCATTAACAGCACAAGTGGTGTAACTACATTTAGGCCGTTTGTACACTGATAATGACGTGAACAAACTTCTAAAAAAAGAAGAATTAAGTTACTACATTCATTTTTAATGACATTTATGAAAGAAAAACAAAAAAAATGTACACCACTGATTTTCCTATAACGATTCTAACATAACATTAAATATCTCAAAACAAGAATAACGTGAGTTACATCACTTGTACTTTAAGGGGCTCAATATATATATATATATATATATATATATATATATATATATATATATCTTCGAGGCCCTCCAGCCATGACTTGAGCAAAGTAGTGGAGATTTCAACTTACAAATCTACGAAGCTCATCAGGGCCTAGCCAATGTCAAGAAAGTTATAATATACACAATGATGAGGTTCAGAAAATCGGTGTAACAACTGTTTTAAATAAACTTACTCTACTACTTACCTAAAATATATAATAAAGATCCTAATAACACAATCAAAACACAATTAAACAACATTCTAATTTTACTACCTGATAAAAGCAGTTGATTAATACTTTCGAAACGTCGTATATTGGTTATTTAAATGATGAAAAATATCAAAATAAACTATAAACATAATGTGAAGAATCCATCATAGTCCAATAACTTAAAAACTATGTAAACTGTAACAATAACTGCTTATTATATTCTCTGTCAAAAAAGAAGCAATATTTACAATTACAATCTTCAGTACACCTGTGTTAAGATTGATTTACATGATAGAGCAGCATTAGTACCACGATACCATTATCGGAAGGGGGGGGGGTATTTTATTATTTATCTAAGAAGATGAATACGTGAAGTTCGTGTAAAGAGTTAATGAGATGCAGACAGTATACTAGTTGATGAGCTCCATTATGCTACTTACACTGTACTACTATGTAATAAAGTACACGAAGATGCATCAATTGTAAAGCCCAAAAGTTGGTTTCTTAAAGCTTTTAGGAAGTGTTATATTTAATTGGTAGATTATGGGTCTTACCCAGTAGGTTAAGTTTGTAAAACAGTTGTTAGTGTTTCTGAACCTTCTATTCTTCAATTTACTACTTTCGTGCCAGACTAACGGTTCTCGTAAGTGTTTGTGTATTAAAAAGTCTCCACTCGCTTCGCTCATGTCAGTGTCTCAGGCGTCCTTCGAAGATGTACATTTGTAAAGCAGTTTCCACTCGTTAAGCTCGTGTCGGCGATTCGGCTGTACCGGATCTCGTAATTATACGCATATCATTCTCTGTGGTGAGGGTTAGAAATTACTTTTGTGACAATAAATTCGCTATTTCTCATCGTAGAGAAATGGGGTTGCTATCGTTCATGTAGAATTGAAATCTGAAGTTTTATATTAATTCAGTTTGTTTTAAGTTGAATTACACACGAGATAAACAAAATTGTTAAATGGCCGCCATTTTGACATTTTTATAAAAAAAAAAAAAAAAAAAAAAAAAAAAAAAAAAAAATATGGTTCTTTATAAACAAACCATAATATGATATTTCATGCTTTAAATTTTGTAGCAGCTATGGTATAGAAGAAAACGACGACGGACGGACGGAATGTTGTAAATTCCTGAAACCATGACTCGCTTTCTTGATGCAATGAAACGTGTAGATTCGCCAAAAACGGAGTTCGAAACCTTTTACGATTTCCATACTTACCCTATACTTCGTTTCCTGGGTAAGTAATCTAATGAAGAAAGTAGAATTGGGATTGCACAAGTGGTTAGATCAAAACTCTAATCGGCCATTTTGGTATTACAACTACATATTAATTTAATAATTACGGAGTGCGAGGTTCAGAACACCAAATGGTCTTCCACCCCTCCTCAAGAAACAACTGATTTGGGTAGAGTTAGTCCATATTTCCATAAAAAAAACCTTCACAGGATGTGCACTCTGCGCTTTGCACATCTTTTTGCCTTGTTTCTGAGGGGAAAATAGTGGGAGAGTCCTGGCCTAATCGAATACTCGTCGGCGGAGCGCCTTACATCCAAAGATAGGCAACTCATCGTAACTTTAAGTAAAGTAAGGGGAAGACGCTGATGATGAATTCGGTTATCACATATTGTGAAACATTGCACAAACTTTCTCACTCACCCATCTCCAAAATCTAAGAAAACGAGCCAAAACAAACGATAGATTTTAGTTTGGTCGTTGTAAAAATCTGAAAATGAACCACGAGTACAGGTTTTGAATAAAATATTAAAGTTTTTAATATGATCTAGATTTACTTAACTTTTGCCATAAAGAGTTCTCAGCGTAAGTCCTTAATACAGTATAACAAACACACAAAACACAATTCTCACAAAAAATACACCTAAGTATCAGACGCGTTTCAACGACAAGGTCGTCCTCTTCAGTGATGCACGAGCTACACCAATCAAACTATAAACTCCAGTTATAGTTATATTGTTATAGTTTGATTGGTGTAGCTCGTGTATCACTGAAGAGGACGACCTTGTCGTTGAAACGCGTCTGATGCTTAGGCGTATTTTTTTGTGAGAATTGTGTTCTATGTGTTTGTTATACTGTATAATTTTTCTCATAAGTCAAGCTCAACATTTAATATAAGTCCTTAATAATTTTTGTTTCCCGAACCCATAAAATTCAGAGGTTGACATTTTATGCACTTACCAAACTGATACTGGGTAAGTAACATAACAGATTGGTGTGGGAATGAAGTTGAATTTTGTCTAAATCATCATTTAAATGAAGTATGTAAAATATAAATCGCTTTAAAATCTGCACACATCTGACGATAAATTTATATTATTTTTTGTTAATTGAAACACATTTTAATTCTGTTTAATATACAATTGAATATGACGTTAAAATTCTTCAAGCAGCAGTGATGACGTCATTGAGGGGTACCACAGTTGTTGTTTAAAACACAAGAGATTTACTTTATTAAACAGATCTATTCGATTTTACTCGGAACAGGGAGGTAATTTATAGGATTGACCCGTTGGGAATTACATCAGCAACCTTAGTCACAGCACTTTAGTTTGTAGATAATTGTCTTTTTCTTTGAAGTGAAAATAAAAAAAAAAGATGTAAAGACATTAGTGAAACTCCCTCCACATAGAGACAAAACAAAATACGTAAATGGGAAACATTATTTATTCTCATTTCTGAGTAGTTACCAGTTGATAAGTGTCAAAATAGGGTTGATTTAGACAATATTATAATAGAATGTAAAAGGTAATAACAAAAAAAACAACATATCTAACCATGAAACAAAAAGAGTGTTTGGTAATTTACAAGATAGTGTTGCCTATTGATATATGGTTCATTTTGTATTTTACTAATTACTTTTAAATCGTTATTTGATTTTACTGGACGTTTTAGTACCTTTACAATTTCACAAAAGTTAATTGAAATTACTGGGCGGGGGGGGGGGGATTTCGGATTGAAAACAAAAGTTCCAGGTTGTATTTTCTGAGAATATCAATATCAAACAAGAGATTTTCAAATATAGGTTATGTTAAACTTCATTTAGAGGTATTTTATATATTTCATTCAAATATTTTATCATACCACTTTCTTATAATCTCTCAAAATTTCAAAATGGCGGTTTAAGTTATCTGAAATGTTAGATTTTGCGTTTTGCATCGAGAGTTTTGTTATGATCTTTTCTTAATTTTTTATAAGGTTTTCGCTTTTAAAAAAAACAAGGAGAAAATTCTTTTACAAAAATATGATTATCACATCAGGCATGAGTATTAAAAGATCGGTAATAGGATGTACTACATTTATTTTATTTTTTTATCTAAAATTTTCCATCTCCGGTATTTTAAAAATCAGAGACCTATAATGAAAAATTTTCTATTAACAAGAGTTGTATCAAGTGGAATTTCTTGAAAATCTTTTAGTAAAGTCTGACAATTTGAATACATTTCTTGTATTGGAAAAGTTTGAAGACATAAATTGAAAAACCGTGGTTTGTACACACTGTAAATAACAGATAAAAACGTCTCTGACAGTGTTTATAAAGTTTTGATAAAGAAGAAAATAACTTTACTTTGATGCTACGAGAGACGTTTGTAGTTGAAAAAGTTTGTGTTTAACTTAAATACAAAAATATACATAATGTTGTGGAATTTAAGTAAGTTTATTTTATTTTGAACTGAAGCAGTCTTCCGTGTATGAATTTGTTGTTAATATGGGATGGGTTCAAAATACTTGGTAGGAAATCATTTTCTACAATTTAGCCAAATAATCACTCCACTGTTATGCAACATTATTATGCTCCATATTTTAATCCATACAATGTTCACGCTTTTTATCTTCATAGTATATCAAATATTTTATCAATATAAAATTCTGTTGTTGTAATAACCTCTCTAGTCCGAACTGCTTTGAAGTACAGGACATGAAAATAGTCTAGAATGGTTATCCCTTCTATATGGGAACTCACACAAGGTTCAACGCTAAGAAAGTACAACTTTGTGAAACACTTTCTCCCTGCACTGAGTTCAAAAAATGAGTGGAACGAGGAGATCATCACCTAACTGTCAAAGAATGCCGTAGTTTAGTATACGAACAGATCCAAACACCGAAGATGGGATTAGAGCCGGAGTGATTGGGCTTAGTACCAGGTACTCGGAAGTCGGAAGCGATGGACGAATTCCCCAGGATCTTTGAGGCGGAAATCAACGCTATTGATAGGTATGAGCAATGAAAACTTGAAAGGCTATAGAAAAAGAAAAACATTGTAATTCAGTAAGTAGCTGCCATAAAAGCGCTGAACTATCCAATAATCAGTTCAGACATTGTTTGGGAATGCCTACAAAACTTAATGAGCTGAGCAAGAGTAATAAACTAGCTCTCTTTGGATACCAGGACACATCAGTATAGAGCAGAATGGAAGTCCAGATGATCTTGCGAAGAAGGTATCCAACTCATTCGTAGTGTCAGAATCATTTTGTGGAGTTGGATAAAACTACTACCAGATGAGACTCAAAAGAGGTGAAGAAACTATAGAGAGAAATAAAAGGACTGAGGTAAGCGAAAGAACTGCTATGGAATTATTACTGTAAGATATCCAAGGCTTGTATTAGTCTAAGCAAGAATAGGCTGAGACTACTAACGGGCTTCCTTACAGGGCATTAGAATGGATGTTGTAACTGAGTTCCTCAGGTGTATGAAACGGGATGATAATATAGACCTAAAAGGTCGCAGTGGAGTGGTAACCCCTAATACACAATACAATACAATCCCCTCCACCTAAATTCGGTATCACCTCAGATTTCTAGCCCCTTTGTGTATCACTGCACCATATTATCGATTACTAGTTGGTGTAGAGTCTCCAACACCTCTTGGCAGAATCTCAAAATCCCATAATTCTCTACTCTGATCCTTCTCGGGTATTTCCTGACTCTGCAGTTCCTCAATAGGGACCCAGTCGTTGTTTTAATCGTATTTTTACCCAACCTGATGCTTTGATGCTGTTAAAAATACATAATTATATGTAGGCTTCTCAAAAGAGAAGCCTGTCGAAAAGGCCACCAGCATCTAACAACAAGCTCATGAGCTTTTCCCGTTTTACTTTCCCAACAGTCCTTTGTCTTATCTTAACCCAGGTGTTATTTTCCATTTACTTGCTTTCTCAGCCTCTTTTCTTTTCTCAATACCTCTTTGAAATAAGCAGTTCTAAAACCACAAAATAGTTCCGGTTCTATCAGGGAGGGTGTTGGGATATTCTAGCAAGTTTTTTTTTGCATATTCATTTCTCTTACAATGTGTTCTGACACGCAGATTAGAGTTACTTTGTCGAAAAGTTTAAGTAGTTCTACCGATACGAGATGTAATTTTATCTCGCATTGAGCTCGGTTAGTCCAGTATTTCTCCTAGTACCATAAAGAAATTCTTCGTGAACCTCATTAGACTTTACCGCAAAAACCAAGTGACGTTGCGTTGAGTTCAGGTATTGAGAGCAAATAAGAGGCCGATAGGTGTGGTTAGGGCAAGATCCTCATTTCGATTGTTAAAACGTAAGCCAATAATATGGATGTCGGTGTACCAGCTATAACAAACATAATCAGGTGGACTAAATTAAAACACAAAGAAAGATATAATAAAGAAAAGATATAAGATTTAAGATTAAATAATGACTATACATAAAAATTAAGTGGTCGAGATAGTTGAGTAGGCCAAAATGGCCGACAACTAACCTTTCAAATAGTTTTCGTTTGTAATTTATAGACGCACGGCGAAAAATCGTGGGCCTGTCGACCCATAGCCAAAGAGACTAGTGAGCCATAATTGGGGGGGGGGGAGTTACCTAAATAATTAAATTAGGAAAGGAAACACTTAAAGCAAACGTGTCCACATTTGGGCCGATGCGGGTAAAGTCCTATCCTCAGAATACGTCTTGTTTCCTGGGAAGTTGAAACACTACTGCCGGTAGTATTGACTGGTTTCGTTGTTTGTGATTCTGCAGCGAGGGGTGGGTGCAAACTGGTATCCGATTTTGGCTTCCCAAAAAAGAAACCGATATTAAAACTCGTGGGGACTTTGGTAACCACTACCTTATACTTCATATACTGAGTAACTAAAAAGAGACACTGAGTGTGAAATCAAATCAGGTTTTCCTCTTTTTCGATGGTTCATTAAATGAATTAATAACAAGAAAAATAATTCAATCAAAAAGAACACAAATGATAATATACTGTATGATTCTACAGTTGTAGTAATAGGAAAAGGTAGAGTGAGTAATAAATAGCCCTGAGTTGTATAAACACCTCATCGACACTATTAACCTAGAAATGTTATTTGAATATACAAACAACGTTTAATCTGAAGAGAATATCAAACATCTACCGAAGACTTGCTATACTTCAAACTTTGAGGTTCTAGAAGTCACAAGAAGTAGGAATGTAAATAATGAATATTGATTAGACAAGTTCTAAAGAAGGGAGAGCATTTTTTCCCCAGTGTACGAAGTATATGGTAAGTTAGGTAACCGCGATAAAATCAAATTTCGTGTTCCGACTGATATTCACGTGCAATGACATCGCGAAATTGTAAAAGTAATTTCCGATGTCGTCCGTCCTTTGTCATTGTCTTCGTTGTTGTTGTTGGCAGTATGTAAGCATGATAGAGTTCACAAAAGTAGAGACGTGAAATTTGGTATAAGGGACTCAAACCATATTGATTTTCAGAAAAAACCATTACAAATATTAAAATTGCTTCCACTTTAAACACTGTTTTATTCAAATCTCGAGTGTTATTCAACTTATAACACACTAAGTTTGTAAATATCTGCAATTGCTGTAAATATTGGTTATAAGTCAGTTCCACTATTCCTAAGTTTTATGTAAATAGGAAGAATTGATTTTAGCTTAAGTCACTAATTCTAGTCAACATCAAGGTGGGGGTTCTTGGTGTTGTGCGCATTTTTCGCCTGTCAAATTTTGTTTCCTCAAGGTTTAACCCTTGTCTCACCCTCGTCAAACATCAACCTGGTGGGCTGTGCGCTTTTTGCGTTAAATTCCAGTTATGCGCTTTTTTGCCTGTCAAATTTTGTTTCCTTAAGGGTTAACCCTTTTCTCACTCTCGTCTAATTTTAAACTGGCGGGCTGTCCGCTTTCGTTAAATTCCAGTTGTGCGCTTTTTTCACCTGTCAAATTTTGTTTCCTCAAGGTTTAACCCTTCACCCTCGTCAAACATCAACCTGTCGGGCTGTGCGCTTTTTGCATTACATTCCAGTTGTGCGCTTTTTTAACGTATTCCTTTATTATGATACTAATTTAATATTTATAATTAAAAACAGTAAATACATTTATTACAGCACCACTAACATTATTTTCCTAAACCTAACATATCAACTATTGTTATGTTTTAATCGAAAAGAGTTGTTTAGAAAATGTTTATGATAATTTATTAGTTCTAGATTTTGTTAAGCGGTTTGTTAATTCTGTAACTAAAAATGAGAAAATTTGAAAATTAATATTTAAAAGTCATCATCTCTAAAATTTCAAAATTACAAAATCAATATATTTCGTAGACGAGTGGAAAATTTATAGTGAGAACAGACTTGGTAATCTGAGTGGCCCTAGCTAAATTTAATCCTGTTTCATGTAGTCTTGTGTTCGATATCTCACTGTCATCTTTCTTATGGTCTCCCTTGAACTCATCTTGTTCTCTTCCGACCCTGAGACTTATAGAGGGTTTTATACTATTCTACCACACTTTATCTTATTTTTTTAAAGGTTTTGATGACCGAGAGGTTTTCCAGGTTTAAACCTCAAGGAAAAACATGGAAACCTCAAGTAATGTCTAACAATCCTCACAGTATTAGTTCGACGTTTCGTTATGAATTTGTAATGTTTGAGGTGTTTGGCATATTTGAAGTAATATTTGACTTAAAGTAATACGAAAATCTAAATTTCGTACTAATTAAAAATTGTACTTTTGTCAGTTATTTCTAATTAAAACGTATTAGTTTACCGCCCTCCCAGTTTAATTGAAGTGTAAAAGTCAATATCCCTTGCATTGAATGTTTGATTAATGCTTTGATGGACATTTATTAAAGTCTTGGCAAACGTTGTTGTAAATGATAGTATATTTAACACAGAGTAATTGCCCTTGTTAAAATAATTTTTTTTTAATTTGCAGTTATGTTATAAATCAATTCACATTTGCAAAGTTACATTTTTAAAATGAAAAATATATATATTTATATATCAAATTTATCTAATGGCAGAAATTAGCATTTATCAAGTGTAGTATGGTGTCGTTTATAACAGCAATATTCTTGATGTTTTGGTTTTTTACTGATAACAGACACGGATGTTCGGAGAGACTCTTACGATTAGTTTGGGTCCTTAGATGTTACTTTGAGTCAAATTTGATCAAAATTGTTAGACCAGATTTTGAGAATTAGAGAAATTTTATAATATATTTCACTGTTGTCCAAAGACAAAAAACTTCTTGATCATTATCACCTTATAAAAAAGGAAGAAAGGAACATAAAATAAGACCCCCCCACCTGTTTGAAAATTATCGGAAGCGTCCGGTTCGGAAAATAACAAGAGTTGGTTAAAAGAGTACTAATAAAAAAGATGAAAGAATGGGATTTAACCTAAGACTACGTGAAAAAAAAGGTGGAGATGCAACTAAGTTCCATCAAGATTGCCAAGCTTGTACCTGTTACAAGCCCCTGGAGGTCTTATATTTTTTCTTCTGAAAAGTTATCCACAAACTTTGAATTACAGAAACAAATTTCCGAGATACGTCAAAAATATATCCACTCTTTTGGATTGTAGAGCATTGCACAGACAGCTGACATGGTCAGACATACAATATTCTAAAAACCACTTTTTTTGTGCTCAGGAGGTATAAATTAAACAAAAACCTTTAACTGATTTTTTATCCATCATAAAACTTTTTTCTATACATTGTATAAACGATAAAGTATAACGCGATTAAACTGAATTTGTATTACTATAATATTTACAGTTGCAGTTTATAAGAAACGTTTCCAATTCTCTTATATGGTCTTTGGTTAGTCTTCATGTCATTCTTCACAGCTTAACTCGTCATTTAACGTACTGTTTGCTCGTAACAAAATGCCTAATCATTATAATTTACAAAATAAACGATCCCTGTTTATTCTTCACGGTATGTTAGTTCACATACTGGTTAAAAACTTTTTTACGTATCCAGTATAAGAAGTATAAAGAAAAGTATGTGTTTTGTGCAGATTTATCATATTTTATGTCTCCTGAGCACAAGTAGTTTCTGGATTGTTGTCTTTTTGACTACACGGGGAAGGCATCTGTGCAGTGCTCTACAGTCCAAAAGTGTGGTTATGTTTCAATCAAATTTAGTATTGGGGCATATTTCAGCCATATCTCGAGAAGTACGTTATTCACGTTTTGGATAACTTAGGAATAACAAAATAACTTTTTTTTCCTTTTTTTTTCCAATAATCGACTAAACATTTTGACAAAAAAAAATACCATTTTTTTCAAAAATCGACTAAACATTTTGACCAAATTTTACTCAAGAATAACCTCTAACGATCCAAACATGTCTGGTCGTGATCAATAAAGAATCAATACATCAATCATGACGCAGTTACAAAATACTACATATTGTTATTACAACACATGTACTTGATAAATGTAAACATCTGGCAAGAAATCAATTTGTGCTCTTTGTATTTTGTAAAATGTAACTTTACGAAAGTGTTTTGGTTTATAACATAATTGGAAATTAAAAAGCAATTTATTTTTAACACGAGCAATTACGCTGTGATATACCCTCATCATTAACAACAACGTTTCCTAAAAGTTTAATAAATGTCCGTCAAAGCATCATACTAGGAAATCTATTGCCTTCTACACTTCAATTAAACTGAGAACGGTGTAAATTAATACAGTTTCAATTAAAAATCAGTGGCAAGACATACAAAGATAAATGTTTAATTAATACAGCATTTTCATTGTCACGTTACTTTGTGTAGTTACTTAAAAGTAATACATAATAAACTATATACACAGAAAGTATATAAAAACATTTATACAGAATTATAAAGGCACATAGATATTAAATAGATTCTTCCAAATATATTGTTATTTGTATGGCAATTCTGAAAATAGCGCCCAGCTTGAAATTATTTTAAAAAAAGATTAGATTTAAATATAGTGTCGATTGTGTGTTTTTTAATGGGTTAAATTGGAAAAAAAGTGAATTACATATTCCGTTATATGGTCAAAATATGTTCATGTACCACGTTTGGTTCAAATCGGTAAACATAATTGGATTGTAGATCACTGAACAGAAAGGAGACAACAGAAGCCAGGCAGTTAGAGAGATACCAGACCGTCAGATAGACGCAAGGAAGTTAGACAGGCGAAAGGCAACCAGACAGACGCCAGACGCTATTCAATCAGTTAGAGAGACGTAAGGCAGTGGGGCAGACGCTAGGCTGTCAGACAGACGAACGGTACTCATACTGATATTCATGCCTGCTAAATAGTCGTACTGACGCAGGCAGCCAGGCTGACGCTAGGCTGTCAGGTAGACGTACAGTACTCAGACAGACGCTAAATAGTCGTACTGACGCCAGGCAGCCAGGTAGACGCTAGGCTGTCAGGCAGACGTACAATACTCAGATAGACGCTAAATAGTCGTACTGACGCAGGCAGCCAGGCTGACGCTAGGCTGTCAGGTAGACGTACAGTACTCAGACAGACGCTAAATAGTCGAACTGACGCCAGGCAGCCTGGTAGACGCTAGGCTGTCAGGTAGACGTACAGTACTCAGATAGACGCTAAATAGTCGAACTGACGGCAGGCAGCCTGGTAGACGCTAGGCTGACAGGTAGACGTACAGTACTCAGATAGACGCTAAATAGTCGTAATGATGCCAGGCAGCCAGGTAGACGCTAGGCTGTCAGGCAGACGTACAGTACTCAGATAGACGCTAAATAGTCGTACTGACGCCAGGCAGCCAGGTAGACGCTAGGCTGACAGGTAGACGTACAGTACTCAGATAGACGCTAAATAGTCGTACTGACGCCAGGCAGCCTGGTAGACGCTAGGCTGTCAGGTAGACGTACAGTACTCAGATAGACGCTAAATAGTCGTACTGACGCCAGGCAGCCAGGTAGACGCTAGGCTGTCAGGCAGACGTACAGTACTCAGATAGACGCTAAATAGTCGAACTGACGCCAGGCAGCCAGGTAGACGCTAGGCTGTCAGGTAGACGTACAGTACTCAGATAGACGCTAAATAGTCGTACTGTTGCCAGGCAGCCAGGTAGACGCTAGGCTGACAGGTAGACGTACAGTACTCAGATAGACGCTAAATAGTCGAACTGACGGCAGGCAGCCTGGTAGACGCTAGGCTGTCAGGTAGACGTACAGTACTCAGATAGACGCTAAATAGTCGTACTGACGCCAGGCAGCCAGGTAGACGCTAGGCTGTCAGGCAGACGTACAGTACTCAGATAGACGCTAAATAGTCGTACTGACGCAGGCAGCCAGGCTGACGCTAGGCTGTCAGGTAGACGTACAGTACTCAGACAGACGCTAAATAGTCGTACTGACGCCAGGCAGCCAGGTAGACGCTAGGCTGTCAGGCAGACGTACAATACTCAGATAGACGCTAAATAGTCGTACTGACGCAGGCAGCCAGGCTGACGCTAGGCTGTCAGGTAGACGTACAGTACTCAGACAGACGCTAAATAGTCGAACTGACGCCAGGCAGCCTGGTAGACGCTAGGCTGTCAGGTAGACGTACAGTACTCAGATAGACGCTAAATAGTCGAACTGACGGCAGGCAGCCTGGTAGACGCTAGGCTGACAGGTAGACGTACAGTACTCAGATAGACGCTAAATAGTCGTAATGATGCCAGGCAGCCAGGTAGACGCTAGGCTGTCAGGCAGACGTACAGTACTCAGATAGACGCTAAATAGTCGTACTGACGCCAGGCAGCCAGGTAGACGCTAGGCTGACAGGTAGACGTACAGTACTCAGATAGACGCTAAATAGTCGTACTGACGCCAGGCAGCCTGGTAGACGCTAGGCTGTCAGGTAGACGTACAGTACTCAGATAGACGCTAAATAGTCGTACTGACGCCAGGCAGCCAGGTAGACGCTAGGCTGTCAGGCAGACGTACAGTACTCAGATAGACGCTAAATAGTCGAACTGACGCCAGGCAGCCAGGTAGACGCTAGGCTGTCAGGTAGACGTACAGTACTCAGATAGACGCTAAATAGTCGTACTGTTGCCAGGCAGCCAGGTAGACGCTAGGCTGACAGGTAGACGTACAGTACTCAGATAGACGCTAAATAGTCGAACTGACGGCAGGCAGCCTGGTAGACGCTAGGCTGTCAGGTAGACGTACAGTACTCAGATAGACGCTAAATAGTCGTACTGACGCCAGGCAGCCAGGTAGACGCTAGGCTGTCAGGCAGACGTACAGTACTCAGATAGACGCTAAATAGTCGTACTGACGCAGGCAGCCAGGCTGACGCTAGGCTGTCAGGTAGACGTACAGTACTCAGACAGACGCTAAATAGTCGTACTGACGCCAGGCAGCCAGGTAGACGCTAGGCTGTCAGGCAGATGTACAATACTCAGATAGACGCTAAATAGTCGTACTGACGCAGGCAGCCAGGCTGACGCTAGGCTGTCAGGTAGACGTACAGTACTCAGACAGACGCTAAATAGTCGAACTGACGCCAGGCAGCCTGGTAGACGCTAGGCTGTCAGGTAGACGTACAGTACTCAGATAGACGCTAAATAGTCGAACTGACGGCAGGCAGCCTGGTAGACACTAGGCTGACAGGTAGACGTACAGTACTCAGATAGACGCTAAATAGTCGTAATGATGCCAGGCAGCCAGGTAGACGCTAGGCTGTCAGGCAGACGTACAGTACTCAGATAGACGCTAAATAGTCGTACTGACGCCAGGCAGCCAGGTAGACGCTAGGCTGACAGGTAGACGTACAGTACTCAGATAGACGCTAAATAGTCGTACTGACGCCAGGCAGCCTGGTAGACGCTAGGCTGTCAGGTAGACGTACAGTACTCAGATAGACGCTAAATAGTCGTACTGACGCCAGGCAGCCAGGTAGACGATAGGCTGTCAGGCAGACGTACAGTACTCAGATAGACGCTAAATAGTCGAACTGACGCCAGGCAGCCAGGTAGACGCTAGGCTGTCAGGTAGACGTACAGTACTCAGATAGGCGCTAAATAGTCGTACTGTTGCCAGGCAGCCAGGTAGACGCTAGGCTGACAGGTAGACGTACAGTACTCAGATAGACGCTAAATAGTCGAACTGACGGCAGGCAGCCTGGTAGACGCTAGGCTGTCAGGTAGACGTACAGTACTCAGATAGACGCTAAATAGTCGTACTGACGCCAGGCAGCCAGGTAGACGCTAGGCTGTCAGGCAGACGTACAGTACTCAGATAGACGCTAAATAGTCGAACTGACGCCAGGCAGCCAGGTAGACGCTAGGCTGTCAGGTAGACGTACAGTATTCAGATAGACGCTAAATAGTCGAACTGACGCCAGGCAGCCAGGTAGACGCTAGGCTGTCAGGCAGACGTACAGTACTCAGATAGACGCTAGATAGTTGTATAGACGCCAGGCAGATGTACGATACTCATAGAGACGCTAAAGCACCTAATTAATTAATACAGCTGTTTTGTAGAATAACAATTAATTAATTAACAACAAACACAACAGGGGAATATAAATAAGAAACATGTAATATGAATTATTAATATAACCATTGGCAACGTAGGAAATGGAAGACGAATTCAAATGAATTTGTTGTGAAATACCAACAGTTAAGCATTTCTCGTTGTTAATCATTTTGAAAAACAAATTTCCCCGAACCTTTTCAACCCCGCCCCTCTTCTCACAATGCTCTCTCTTTAATAATATAGTAAACATTATACAAAATGTGTATTAAAGAAAAGGTTATATAATATTATATATTCCCTCAGTATAGGCTACTACCAATCACAATAATTGTGAAGCATTATCATCTTTCTAATTTGATATGCATCAAAAAATTCCCTCAGCGTAGTAAATTTGTGCAAATTATTATACAGTGTATTCTTTAACGTCATTATTATTATTGTGTATCATTTATTAAAGTTACATTATAGATTCTTTCCAACTTCCTTTTGTTTCGTGGAATAAATGAAATATCAAAGTATTTCTCCCTAACTACAAACTTTTATTCAGGAAAACATTTCGTTCTGTGTTATTTTATGTTATGAACTTTCATCATGACCTTTATACTTTGTCCATGTTTGTAATTTATTCAAATTATGAAATAAAAAAGTTTGAGGAACGATGTAAGGGTGGGAATGGAAATGACAAGGAAATGCAGATAGAAAATATTTTTATAAAAACGTACAAAATACAAATAAATAGAATATCAGGTAATAGTTGACGCATTTTTTAGATTTTGTTTTATACTTTTTAAAATAAGTATTAAAACTTAATATGTTACATGTCCGTTATCCCTTCATTTATTGTGTTATTTATTTATATGTTTGTGATTCGTGTGTGTGTGTGTGTGTATGTGTTTCTAGGTACTCGTTCTAGACTCAACCACTAAAAATAACTCAAGGCTGACACTTTAGCAAAAACCAACTTAGATGAGCGATTAACACTAATTAAATATTTATTATATTTAAGGTAACACGTAGTACACTCGTGGTCAAAATATCAATAAATTTGGTCAAAGTCTGCCCGTTAGACTGATATTAAAATATTTATGATAATTAAAAAATCATAAAATCGAGCACACATACAAATTACCTCAGTGACTTACCCGATCATTTTGGGGATATTAACTTTGAACTACTGAAATAAATACACTGGTAAATACGGTGCATGGAGACTAAATAAAATTAATAATTTTACCTTTAGCCCCTAGCATGCTAGGCAAGGTGCAGTACAGTAAAGATATAAAAGTTAACTACCGTATCTGTGTACAGGGATGTAATGGATCCATCCCAAACGCGTAAATGAAAAAATAAGCATAAAAACCTAGCTTTAGTAGAGTGAGAAGGATATCGATAAGCATATTAAGTTTTAATTTATGTGAACAATGCAAAATTGTCAATTGGAACTGAAAGGGATGGTACATTTGATATATTTTGGGGGACCGTAATTGTGTTACTAAATAACGTGACAGGACTATCTAAAGGGGGGATCGCGTTTCTGCTAATGTAGTTAGCACAACTGACTTATCGTTGGACTTAGAATTAGTCAATTTTCTTGTAATAATAATTCCTTCTTTCAATAAGTAGTCCTTCCAATTACACCTTTGGAAACATTGTGTCATATCGCACCAAAGGATTGTTTGACATTGTTATATATATTTATCAACAATGGCATCCATTTGAATGTATAATTAAAACAAGAAAGTTTAAATCCAATGAAGACAACTTCAGTTATAAGATTATATTTTGTACCTTAGTTTAGAAAATTATACAAAAGTCAACACAAGTGTTTTGTTAAATCAACATTTGTTAAGATATTTATACGGGATTAAAAGGTAAACAAGTACAACAAATTCATTTAACAAGAAGATGGTTCTAAATTTCCAAAAGACAAACAGGAAATTATGAATTCTGTATTGTTTGAACAGTAAGAGAGATAGTTAAGGGTTCGATATTGCAGTCATTAGTGTAGAAATCTAGACTACTTCTGTATAGATTTATTATGCTGATTATTCAAACATTTTGACAATAGTTTAATAATAGATTAAAATTTACTGTGAAATAATAAATAAAAAAATTCTCTCGTTTGCTATTTTGTATGTCCAATTGAAAAGAAAATTGCTGCTAGTATGAATAAATCATTTAGTCAAATTATATCATATACCAGATACGTAGATGATACCTTTATAATTTTTAATGGCACATTCAGACAAATAGAACACCTAAAAAATTATATGAATGGCATAAACAAGCATATTCAATTCACAAGTGAAATAGAAGTCGGCAATAGGCTAAACTTTTTGGATATAACGATTATTAAAGAGAAGGACAAATTCCGCCACAATATATATAGGAAACCCACAACCACTGTTACCACCATACATTCTGATTCACATCACCCTATATCTCAAAAAACAGCCGCATACAATAGTATGATACACAGATTGGTTACAGTGCCTTTAAATAGTGATGACTTTATTGAAGAACTTAATACCATCAAATATATAGCCACGGCCAATGGTTTTACAAGTCACATGGTCGATAAATTATTAAGTAAAAAACAAAAGAAAGTTAGACGACCACTTGAACATAAAGATAAGAAGACCTTCATAGCAAGTGAATACGGAAATATATTACCAGCAATATTATCAATTTTTTTTAAAAAACTCAATCTTACAATAGCATTCGAACCCACAACAATATTAAGAAATTGCTCAGTCATAAACATGACAAACATCTACAACTTAAAACAGGAATTTATAAACTGAAATGTGATCAATGTAATATATTCTATATAGGCCAAACAGGAAGAGCTTTTCGCCAAAAGTTTAAAGAACATCTGCCAAAAAAGAATATTAACAGCAATATGTCAAATTTTGCAAGACACCTCATTGACGAAAACCACTCATACAGATTTCGAAACCAACCTAGAACCACTACATATATGCAGAAAGGGGAAATATATGGACGCGATTGAAGAATTTGATATCTATAAATCATTTAAGTATGACTCATACAACTTACTGAACGACCAACTAAACTTCTCTTCCAACACAATATACGACACGGCAATTAAAGTCCAAGATAATAATCTTAAATAAACATACAGTAAATACGAGACGTTAGTTGTCCTAGAACATCGATATGATGCGCATCCCAAGTGTCGCGTTACGATAAGCGATGTATAAATTAATAAATATATATGTGTAAATGTCCGTGTGTTTTTTATGTTTTATTTTAATGTGTTAAAGATCTCAACTGAGTGAAAATAAAAAGAACTCTGAAGATGGAGCACATGCTTTGAAACGCGTAAGTGTTTTAAAAAAGAAACCTGGCGGAAACCATTAAAGGTAATTTAATTGTTACTGAAAAGAAAAGATGAATTAGCAGAGAGAAATTACAATATAAAAGTGATGTAACTGGAAAGTTTATCTTTTGTTTTTTGTTGTTGTTTTTATAGATGAAACTGGTTAGCAAACCGAAAAATTTTTCAAAATCGGACTGTAGCTTCGCAAGAAAATTGCATTTTTTTAAAATTTTGAGTGCATCAGTACACTAGTTTTTAAATATCTGCAACTCTATGGGTCGTAAAAAAAAGAAGATAAAATACTCGAAAATGAAGGGACTATTGAAAATGGTAGGGTATAGTAACGTTAAGAGTAATTCCTAACCTAATATTCGAATTTTTGGATTTAAGATTTTTTTTCCTTCTCTATATAATGCAACAAATGGAGTAAAAATCATCAGATCTTCACGAAAATTAGACTTAAGTTTACAAGAACATTAAAAAAAAAAGTTTAACTTTAAAATTAGTTCCCGAAATATTTACGTACAATTTCGAATCTTTGAACTTTACTTCTAAAGTTCTGATGAATTAGTTTTAAATCAATTTATAAAGTATCCTCTACAATACTGTTCTTAAAATAACACTATTAGTAAAAGAAGAGATTCTGAAAATATTCTTATCGTAGTTTTTTAGAAACGAAAACTATTAGCTAGGAGATAGGGAAAGTGGGATGTGTAGAGAAGCTAATACACAGGACAAACTGAGTCTGCTATAACAACTCAAGAATACTAGTTTTGGTACAATTATATTTTGCCCAAATAACAACTGGACTTTTTATATCAACCTCGATACTAAAATGTTTCACTAAAATTAGCTTCAATAAAGATATACTATACTCAATCAATGTAAATTAATATTGACTACTTAATTATTAGCAATGTTAATTGTTGTTTTTAACAATATAAAATCTAACAAAGTAAAGACCGTTGCTAGGAAACAACATGTCCTAATTGTACATTGTCCTTTGAATAATGTTTATCCAATTAGCGTTTTGTATTTAACCCTAGAACGATCCGTCGTCATAAATTGTGACGATTAGGTTGCTTTTCCAATGTAATCGTCACTAATTGTGATGACTAACATACACTGGTTTCTGACGTTCTACCAAATACCAAAATAGTCATAGAAGTTGAAATGTTATTTCATTGGAAAGCCAGTATTTCAATTTGTGTTTAGATGTCTTTATAATCTGTTGTTAGACCTGATAACCTTGCAATGTTTTTACGGTTTATTTGTGCTCAGCAATGGAGACTGTGTTTACAGTGAAAATGTTGACAAAGAGTTACATATCTGTGTGTTTCAATCTGTGTTTATATATATTTCAAATCTTTATAATCTGTTATTAAACCTAATAATCTTGCAATGTTTTTTTCGGTTTGTTTATACTCGGTAACGTAGACTGTGTTTATAGTGTTTAAAATGAAAATGTTGACAAAGAGTGATGTACATATATAATATAGTTTTCCTGTATATATTAAGTTTAGTGTAATAAAAATACTATAGTGTATAAGGAATCTTTGTGTATAACAACTGATCTTTTGTTCAGAACTACATTGTATCGAACTTATAAAAAGGTAACTTAGAAAACGTTTTCATCTGGCTTGTTTTTATGTTCTTGATTGCCTAGCAACCACATGAGTATTATGATTTTATTTCTGAACACATTGCTACATTGTATACATTGGTATATATTTTTGGATTCAGAAAAAATGTTTACATAATTTAATTATCTCTCTTTTTTGCAGGGATGAAATGGAAATTGTTAAGTGGGATTAAATAATTTAGAAGCAAAACATGTTTTACTATTTTGTTTATTTCACTTATATTTTTACAAAGTTAATTTATTTTTAATTCTTAAAAATGTCATATTCAAATTCTATTACTTTTTCTGAACAAAATCGTGTACTAATAATTGTATATTATACTAACGTTTTTGTATTTTTCAAAAAAATCTGCAAAACTCTTAAAAAGTGGCGACACTAGAAACTCTACTGAACTGTTCTAGGGTTAATTATAACACTCACACTATTTTACAATATCGTTTATAGAGTCCGTCATATTGTTATTTTCTTTGTTTATAGTTAATGCTACAATATATTTATATTCTTCTGTACATTAAGTATTTCGTTTCAATTTTAATGTTATGTGTCAGTAAAACCAAAACAAACAAAAATCACTTAATTTTTCATAATGTTTTCAAGTTTGTTCAGTGGAATGTGACCATTAAGGGCTGAAACCCATTAATAAAATAGTAAATAATCAAACATGACGGTTCAGGAAATCAAAAACAATGAATATACCGGGTGAATAAAAAGTCAAGACCCCCCCTCTAATATTTTTCTAAGTAAATATACAGAGATATCCTTTTGGTGGTCGTGCAATCTTAGCAATCAAAATTTTCAAAATCATAAAATATAACTTCCTGCTAAGATTGCAGGACCACCAAAAGGATATCTCTGTATATTTACTTAGAAAAATATTAGAGGGGGGGGGTCTTGATTTTTTATTCACCCGATATATATATAGTTTTATATTTAGACTTCATCCCTAAAACATCCTACAAAATGTTTAATTTTAAAAGAGGGGCATGTATCAATTAATTGAAATTTAAAACGACGATACTACATCTAGAAATGTAGTGAAATGTATATAATGTTTCTTTATAACATTGCCGATGGTGATCAAATTGGAACACATTTTATAACATTAAATAAGCAGTTTAAATGGAATTTACAGTTTTCCTTGTTTTTAAAAAGATAATCTCTGTCATTATCGCCTCACAAAGAGGAAAAGAAAATGAAATTATTCCCCCTAGCTCTCGAATAGTTTCAGGATCAGAAGAGAACAAAAGTTGGTCAAGAGAGATCTGATAGGATAAATAACGAAATACTATATGAAGAAAGGTGTAGATACGCCCCTTCGTGATTGCCACAACAGACAGCGAGCCCCGAGGGATGAATCGAATACGTAAACAAATATTTATAAATGTAATGAGAACAAGGGATTTTACGAAAACCGAACGCAAAGTAAAACATGTACAACATACTTAAACTATCGAAGTCGTAAAGAAATTGTTGTAATGAAATTAAAATACTATTTAGCAATGAAGAATAAACGAATATAATTTACTAAATAGCCGTAAAAAATAAAGGAAAAAACGTTAAACAAAAAGAGAGAAAAAATAAAATTAACACAAATCTCCAAGAAAAGATAAATGGGTCATTTCAACTAAACATGAAATACACCCACGACAATGAATAATACAAAAATAAAATGTAAGGATTGCAACGGTAGCTTCACATTGTTTTCTATCAGAAAGGAGGTTATACAAAGAAACAACTACACAAACACAGATACAACTTTTATTCCACCTCATTCCATACATACCACAAGATGTGTTTACTTTAAAATATTTATTAAATGCTATTCTCATTCATACATAATTGGATATAAGAATGCAGTGCTGCGTGACTTATTACATTTTACCCGTCTACAAATATGACTATACACAAGTGACGTCTGCTATTCTGGCATTACAGATTTTGATGTAACATTTTAAACATTAATAGAGATGTAAATAATTTCTCATTGTAGAAAACAAATCTGTGTATAGTTCGAAGAACAATGAACAGCTGTGATTGGCAAGAACTGTAGAAGGTTTTAAGTCTCTAAGGAAGACATGTTAAGATGCTGGAAAATTTCTCCAGCTGGTTAGGGTAGAAACTATCTTTTATGTTGGCAACTTCAAATTTACAAATAAACTTATCGTATGTTATTAGGATTCACTGATTTTTTTGAATCTACCTGTGGTACAGAAATCTTCCTTATTTCTTATTGTCTTTCATTAAAAAATTTGAATTTATTTTGTCTCCTTTGCTACTGTTGACTTTTCTCTATATAAGTCTAGATTAGCACTATAAATGAACTATCTTTTATTCTGAGAACAAAATTACTTTTAAAAAACAAATTTCGTGGAACGAAAATGTCGCGATCTTTAATGATACATGAGCTACAATAATAATAAAAAAGAAGTTTTAGTTCGATTATTATAACTCATGCATCACTGAATATGGTGACATTGTCGTTGAAACGCGTTTGATTTCATAAACATATTTGTAAGACATATTTTTTCAAGATTTATTTTAATTTTAAAAAATGTCACAAGTCTAGCTTTATATTTATACTTAAATTATACAGGTGATGATAGGTTTACTTGAGGTTCTTAATTCTGAAATTAACTTTCTCTATATATTCATGATTTGAGGTTATCTAATGACTATTTTGAAATGTCTCAAATTTCTTTATCTGCTTGTAATTAACCAATTAAAACGATAAAATAAAATACTTCTTTCCACGTTCCTTAAAATAGGCTCTACAGATTTGCGGGAAAATGTCGCCATCTTCAATAATACTTGAGCTACAATAATCAAAAAGAAGTTAGAGTTTGATTATTATAACTCATGCATCACTAAAGATGGCGGCATTTCCGTTGAAATGCGTTTGATTTCATAAACATATTTGTAAGAAATTGTGTTCAAGATTTATTTTAATTTTTAAAAATTTCTCGTCAAACTTTATATTTATACAAATTATACAGGTGATGATAGCTTTACTTGAGGTGCTTAATTCTGAAATTAACTTTCTCTATATATTCATGATTTGAGGTTATCTAATGACTATTTTAAAATATCTCAAATTCCATTATGTGCTTGTAATTAACCAATTAAAACTATAAAATAAAATACTTCTTTCGACGTTCCTTAAAATAGGCTCTACAGATTTCGTTAAAATTTTATTATAATACCATCAATGCTTCAAACATATGTAGAAATTGACAAAAAAAACTTCATTATGTGTTTAGCTGAGAGAAAAATATTTGCATAGTTTTGTTTTATTGAGTTAACAGTTAAAACAAACGACGTTTTACACAAAACTAACTCACAATTCATATTTGAAACTTTCCAAAAGCCTTTAAGTAGACTTTGTAAATGTAGTTAAAGTTCTAAATCCAAGAATGTGTATATTATACTTTAAAAAGAAATTATCATGCGTTAAGGATAGACTTTTATCGAGAGAGTCGTAAATATTTGTCACGTTATGAAGACCATTTATGGTTATTGTACGCAAAGTAACAGTTATAGCTCCGTGAGGACAGTGTAGCGACGGTGGTAGAATTGAAAGTAATATTTTGTTGAACAAACTTATTAAAAATCTTCTTCGTTTGATTATACTAGAATAGTAATTTTAATAATTAATTATTATAAAAAGTTCCTAAGTGTTCTGGTAGCTAAGTGGTTAAAGGCGTCACTTTTTATCATAAGTGGCACGTCAGATCATGTATTCAAGTCCCACGCAGGTCACAATATTTACTCTGTACAAATTTGATTCTTTCCAATCTGTGTTTTGGCGGAAGGAAGGCCCACCATAAATGAACAGTGGTTGGCTTGAGTTGAACTTGACGGAGGCTGGTAAGTATCCAACTGTACTAAATACAATTATTTCAAAAATAATTTGTTTAGATATTAACAATTTTTTCCAATGTCATAACTAAAACAAACCGTAGAAGCGTAAGTAAATTCATTCAAAAAATGTGTTTAAAACAAAAGAATTTAACTTTTATTGAATCTTAATATTGGTTTTTATTGCAATAATAGACAAAAGTTTCATAGATAGACAAAACTGATTTTGTTTCTACAATAAATAAAATTTGATTTCTGTTAAACCTAACAGGAACCGTCACTACTTAACTATATATAAATGCATAATGTATATATTTAATTTAAATCTAATTTATAAAGCTCTGATAAATTTGTTTTAAAATCCATATTTTATTTTTGAAAATTTCCTCTGGTAATGCCTTCGAAATAAAAAGAAAAAGAGGAACTAAAAGTGTACCTGAAGTCATATTTCAGGAAAAAACTTATTTATGTGGAATGCACAGTGTAAAGTGTCGTATAAATAGGTCCATAAACAAACCACTTAAAACATATTCTCATAAAAACTTCAAGAAAACCTTCTCAATTTTTAACAAGAATTGAGTTTTATAAAGTTACACAGTTTTGGTAAAATTATATTATTGTTGAAAAATCAACTAGACTTTATAATAAACATCACATGTGACATTATCAGTTTCGAAACCAAAAAGTTTCAATAACACTTAACTTCAATTTAAAGCTATATTGTTTTTTTTTTAATTATCAGTTTTTAACAGTACTACATCTAACAAAGTTAATACTGTTGCTAGGCAACAACGTGATCTAATTCATGTTGTCCTTTGAATAACGTTTATATGACATCTTTCACCCTTCTGTACTTAATTAAACTACATTACAATGTCCTTTATAGAATCCGTCCTTTAAAGTCATGTCTTGTTGTGATTTTATATGTTCATATTTTTAATGTTACAATGTCTGTTTATTTCATGTAATCTGTACATTTATAAATATTTTAGACATGTTCTCCAGGTAATATAGGTGGATCTACATCTTTCTTTATGTTAGTTTTGGTATAGATCCCTCTCCTATATCTTTGTATCAGGTCTCTCTTGACCAACTCTTGTTCTCTCCTACCCTGACGCTATTAGAGTATTCGAGGGTTAGGCATCTGTTAGAAATTATAATTATTTTAAATTATGTTAAAAATAAATTATAAATTCATTCAAAGTCCCAAAGCAGTACACAGAGAGTGGAGTAATGTTGGGAAAGAACTCCCAACAAAAGTGTTGCAATAGCTGACTGGTGGGGGTAATAACTATATAAACTCATGATGACCTACTAACTATGGTATTCGTGATTGAGGAAACCGACAGGGTAGCTGAAGGCTCTATTTAGCAAATACGGCCATTCGTAATTAAAGAGACAGCCAGGGTGCCCAGAGACTCTATGTGCTACCTAGTAGGGTGCCAGCTGGACATATTGGATGGGAACTCTCTGGGAGACTCAAAAAACGGAAACTTGGCTGTATCTGCGATAGTAAGGATGAGCAAACAAATTGTGGATTATTGTTGAATATTTAACACGTAATGGTATGGTTCTACTATTTTGGCATTTTCGTAACAATATTACCTCGCTATGAATTGAATTGTTTTGGGAACAAACGGTAATACATTTTTAATGTAGCTATATATATATATATATATATTTATATATATACAATTACTGAATTATGTTATTTTTGGAAATTAATAATAGTAAGAATTAATAAAGTCTTGTTTCACAAATAGCTTGTGAACCACATATAGCTGAACTACTGATTGCTATTTTCATTTAACCACCCATTTAGATGGTCTGGATTATCTATTTTGAACCCGAAATTCGGATTAGGAACACCTAGCCTTCCTGAACCTAACTCATCTTCATTTATATGTTTTCTCCTCTTTTATATAAGACCATAATGACGCGAAAAAACTAATTATATAAACCTAGTTAGACACATGGAATTATCTGATCGTTTGTTTTGAGCGCGTATGTAAATGTGTCGTGAAAATTATCAACCAGTACTTTTATACAGTATAACAAACACACAAAACACAATTCTCATAAAAAAATACGCCTAAGTATCAGACGCGTTTCAACGACAAGGTCGTCCTCTTCAGTGATACACCAGCTACACCAACCAAACCACAACTACTTTTATATTTTTAATGTCCAACATGACTCTAGACTACCAGGCTGTGTTGATGTGTTTTAGTTTTTTTTACTCTAGATTTATCACTTGAAAAAGTAGGTTGATTTATACTATCGAAACGTTGTGTATTAAGTTTACATACACAAATGGTGGTAAAAGAAGAATAAACGATATTAATTATATTAACAATCAATAATGGACAAACAACCAGTAATATTATATCCCTTGTCGTTTGAACTATTTGTTGATAATGTAATTAATTTTATTTCAACGAAATCATCACTTAACTAAAGGTTATATAGTTTCCCCCAAAGGAGTGTAATATAATAGTCATCGTATTGCGCAATCAAACTATTGTAAATCAACACGGTAGGTTACAAATTACTGCAGTTGAACTGGGACTCCAATAAGTTTTATTGTTGATAGAGACAGTGTCATGACATTGAATGTATATTTAAAGTTGTTACATTCAGAATATTCATATCGTAACTGAGAGTGAAACAATTAGCGTGGGGGTAAGAATACACTTCTCCCAAGAGAGTTGTAAATGTTATGTCAAGTTATTAAAAGTCCTTTTGGTTATTTGGACGCAAAGAAACGGTTATAGCTCCCTGAGGACAGTGCTGCGACGATGGCAGAATTGAAAGTAATATTTTCAGCACAAATTTCTTCAAAATCCTCTTTTAACACCTTTCTTAAGAGCTTTTGTTTTGAATTGAGTTACACTCTTTGAATACATCTAAAGTATATTATTGTCAAAATTATCTTTGGAGTATAATTGTGAAAGACATAATTTGTAAACTATGAATAGCATCAGCCATTTTAAAAAACAATCTAAACAAGTGAGACAGGTGCACACGTCACAAAATATAATAATTTCTTTAGTTTATAATTCAATCTACAAACAAAACGCGTTTTCAATACTTTCTAAAGGCCGGTTACACACTAGAGCGATACGATAAATATCTTAAGATCGTAAGCGATACGAGATAATTATCTTATGAAGTACGTGAATTATCTCATTATTTTCAAAACATGTTGTAGTGACTAAATATGTGTACATCAGTACGATTACGACACGTATCGTAAGATATAAGTATTAAACTTATCTGATTAGAAACTGTAATAATTCAAAATGATCACAATTATTCAAATAAAACAAAAATGCAAGAAAACGATCGCTCCCGACAACTAAATTTCCTAGAGAAATGCTCACCTAGAAAACCTAGAAAATTCAGCAACAATTTGTTTCGATCGTTTGAAAGTGAGCAATGTCGACCATAAATAATTACAATAAAACATTATCAGACGTGACGTCATTACAGAAACCACGCCCGCCCGCTGGCTCATCACTGATTGGTTAGCGATCAAAATATCGTAAAGGCTAGTTCAAATACTTATATCTCACTGACCAACATATAAATGCAATTTAAATAAATATTTTAAATAAAACAATTATAAAAGAGGTTTAAAACTGATAGGAATTAAAGTATTCAAAAATTATCATTAGACAGAAATAACGTTTAAATCCAAATTCATCATTGTCCATTTATCATTATAAACATCACCTTTCATGAACTAAATCAGTGAAAGTGCAGTGAAAAGTGAAATCGTAAAGGCAGTGTCGTCCGGATCCTAACCCAAGAGCATTTTGGTTTTTTAAGATAGCCATTGTTAGAGAAGTGTGGAAGCATCCAGACGTATAAACACACATGCAGGATGTTTAAAACGCTGAATTCTTAGAAACTACAGAACCGATTTTTACGCTTGAAGTCTCTATAAAAAGGTCTAGAGGCGTAGGTTTTCCGAAATATTTCATTATTTTGCTAGGTATTTACCAAGTGGAGGAATTGACGTTGAAGTTAAATTTTTCCTGTTTTTAATTACCAGATATTAGTTTTGTATAACACAGCTGATTATACTACAGCTAATAAACATTATAATTTTATTTTTAATCTACGATTATATTATTATTACTGATTTATGAACTCTATTTATGGGCTATTTTTATATTAAAACAACTTCAATATTATACGAAGTTGTGCACGAGGTCGAGATATTCTAACAAAATTAGGTAATATCAACGACAATTAGTTTTTAAAATATTGAGCTAGGCCTTACATTTGCTGATTTATAGCCATTTATATATTTTTTACTATAGGAACCATTTGCATAAAATAACAGATAAAAAAAGTGATTTGGTTAATCTGTATCTCTAATTAAATGATTCAGGTAACTTTATGTTAGCCCAAACCTGGACTAAATTCTAAATAGTGTAGAACAATATTGAAACAAAGATATATCCTAAAAATAACACGTAAAACAACCTATTAGGTTTATTAGCTTTAATAACACAATTATTCCAAACAATATTAAGTTAGGCTTTGCCTAGAACAATATTAATCAATTTGAAATAAAGTTTTGACATAAAATATAACAGATAAAACAGCTTATTAGATTCATCAGCTTCAATAATTAAAGAGAATTTTAGGTTATCCTAGCCTGGACGAATATGAATAATTTGGTAGTATTTTATACAAAGATTTGGCCTAAAAATAAATATTATTTACTCGATTTAATGAAGAAATCAAGCCCAAACATAGAGGTAGAATGAAATGTATCCTATCTGATATTGAAAAAAACAAATAATAATAAAAAAGGTAGTTATTTATTAGCAAAACCCCACTACAAAGGTTCCCCTGAAAAAGATAAATTGCATGACGATTTATTTAGATATGTAATTAATGTTATATTTTAAAATCATAAGAACTGTGTTTTGTCATTTATTGTTGTATTGCGTTTACTGGTATGGCCGTTCAGGTTTATTAGTTCTTACATAAAAGCTGGAACTTATAAGATTAGGTATTTTTAAAATTGTCGGCGTAAGTAAGAATTTACTCTTCCTTTAATGCTTTGTTACAAATTAATTTCAGGTGAAATTTGCCAAAAGGCTCAGTTTAGACTGTTTTTTCTGGTGTTTTTTCTCCTGATGTTTTTACTGGTACATTATATTATAATATCTCATTTTCTCATTGTATCGATCTCTACATAAAGTTCAAACTGTTCACAATCAACATATAGATAATTCGCTTTCTATAACATCAGCGTAATTGCTGCCTGTTATAAATATCTTAAAAAGATATGTTGTGTAGAGAAATATAAAATATAATAAGCTACTGTCATGTTACAACGAGCTCCAATAAAGCAGACATCCCACTAAGAATGGTTACTTGAATACGTAACGCGAAGTTTATACGACTGTCAAATCTGCGTATGAATACAAATGCGTTACGTCGTTATGTAGGGTATTTTAGTTTTATGGGTTGGTAGACGTGTTAACACTATAATATTGTAATTTACAATACGTCTAAAGAATATAGTAAATAAATGGTGCAGAAACATCGTACTTGTACATATGTCAAAATAAAAATAGGTGGATCTTCCTTAAATCATATATTTCTTTTATTCTGTCACTTATAAGTTTACAGGTGCTCCCTGAGCTCATTCTACAGGCCAACAGAAAGAAAAAACTTCATATAAACCTATGTTCTAAAACGCTTTGGTAGCTAGTAACGGCAAGCGAAAGATTTCGATTTGATTTCTAATACTACTGTAAAATTCCGTCTTTCTGAAATTCCTGGGACGCAAATTAGGGGGCAAATTAGGTGTTTTTATATGCAATTAGACCTGAAAAACTGTAAAAAGTAGGTGTCAGTAGTTTATGAGAAAACAGGGGTAAATCACAAATAATTGGGTTTGAAAAACACATTTTTTAAAAATAGCTATGAAATAACTTTGTTAAATGGCTGATAAATCTTTTCAACAAAACTTGTAGAGATTTCAATTTCAAAAAAAATAGTATAAGAAGGTAAAAAGTAATCAAATATAAACGGAAAATATTCTTTTTTATTTTAAACAAAACATATGAAAGTGATAAAAGTTGTAGTGAAACTAAAAATATATTAGCTGATTTATAAATGCTTGGTTTAATTAACTTACCAAATGTTATAATAAATTTCAAAAAATTGTCTTCACGCTTGTGGATCGCACATGTTGTTCTTCGAAGTTCCGCAGGGCTGGCCTTAAGTTGCGCAGCGACATCCATAATGCGGCTATTAATTCCTTACGTGTCTTATAAACAAACATTTTCATCCATCTTCAAATACAAAATTCGACTGGTTACAAATCTGGCGACCTGGGTGGTATCGCAACGGCTAATCGATCGATTAGGAAATGCCAATTCAAATAGGCTCACACAATTAGGGAGAAGTGGGGAGGTGCCCATCAAGCTGATAATACATACAGCGTCTCAGTGCTAGAGGAACTGCAGCAATTCTTCCTGTAGAAACTGTAAGTAAATTTCGGCATTTAATCGTTCAAGGAAAATGAATGATATACGCGTTTATCAACCATTTAACAAAGTTATTTCATAACGAATTAAAAAAAAGTATTTGACCTAAATTATTTGTGTTTTACCCCAGTATTCTCGTAAACTACTAAAGAAACAGTTCTAAAACCTACTTTTTACAGTTACACAGGTCAAATTGCATGTAAAACCACCAAATTTGCATCCCAGGGATTTCAACAAGACTGAATTTTTAATTTAACGTGATCAAAAGATTAAAAATCAGGGCGAAATCTTTCGGTACCCGTAACTAGCCACCAATTAGCTTTAGGACATTTGTTTAATGAAGTTTTTTCTTTCTTTTGACCTGTAGAATTAGCTCAGATAGCGCCGGTGTTGTAAAACTTCGTGAACCACCCAGTGTATATTTAGATTTATGGTAGAATAAACATTATGAAATCAATTTCGTTTTATATGTGAGTAAATAAGAAGACTCTATTTTAGTTGGAGATACCAAAAACTAGGAAAAATTATTTTAAATTTCAAATCACGACAATAAATGTTTTTCTTATACTGTGTCTTACCATAGTCATTATTTTATCTGTCCTTTAATTTTAATCAGTAGATGGGAACTGAATACATTAAAGTGTTACACACAAGGCTAAGTATTATTGTAAATATTTTATGTACTTATTATAAAATACCATTTTTTATCTGCAGCATTCCACAACAACTACAACTAGATTCTCCAAAACTACATAAAAGTCGTACGTGCTACAGTAAAGATAGAGACAATTTTATTAAACACAGTAAAGCTTTTATTATAATCATCCAACTCTACAGAAATTGAGATATCTCATTTACACTTTACAGGTAGAGATTGTGTTTTATTTTCGTGTAGTAATTAAGTTGTGGTCAAAGTAATAACTGCAGAGAAGTGTAATGTAGTATTGTACTTCTATGGGGAAAGTCTAGCTTTTGTTATTTCCTTTATGGGTATTGTTCTTTAAAATCTCTCGGTCATAATCGCCATGAAAACAAATTGATGGACACCATCATATGGTTTTGTTCGCCGAGAGACCAGTGTTCTGAGGGCCACATCTCCTGTTGACAAGAGTCAGAAGGGTTTGAGAAGACTAGGCTGCTATCCGCTGAGCAGTACATTTTTCTGCTACATTCTTTTACTCTATTCACTCTTATTTATATTAATAATAATAATAATAATTTATTTGCCATTCGATACATTTAGTACAATAGACACATAACAAAAATAGGTTAAAAATTTATCATATCATTCTTAAGTGTATAAAATTCCTGTAATGAATAAAAGGGGTTCTCGACAAGTCAAGCATAATACCTTCTTAAACATTTTTTACTTGGGGTAGCATCAAGGTTATTACTAATCTTGATGTATACTTTTAAACCCACCGACAAATGACAGTTTGATGATTTCTTCAGCCTATAGTATCTCAAGTTTATTTCCATTCTATTTCTTGTATTATATTTATGAATTTCATGTCTCTTGGGCAGTTCATCAAGTTTACTTATCGTATACCTAACCACTTCATACAAGTACAAATTGATTACTGTGAGAATACTCAAACTAACAAAAAGAGGCCTGCAATGTATTTTCCCATGAGACTTAGTCATAGCTCTTACAGCTTTTTTTTTGTACTATCAGTACATCTTTTATTTTGCAGCTGTTTCCCCACAATACAATCCCATATGACATAATTGTAACATATTGTAACTGACACTCTGCCTAAAGGTTTATTACGTTTATTAATGGTAGATAGGGTAACATTTCTAGATTTATGCTAGTATTAATACACGATAAAACATGTTCCAATAAATATTTTCGGAAAAAGCGTAAAAACATTATATATTTAAAACTTTGAATTAATGTTATTTTCATAAATCTTCAAAGTAAATTTTAGAAACAGTAAGGTGACTAAGACATGTCATGGCTATCTTAGAAATATCTTTTAGAAGAAAAATATCCCGCTCAGTGGAAAGCTACTAGACTTTTTAACCCTTGTTAACTGAAGATGCTGCGTTCAGACCACTGGCCGTTCGGCGAAAGACAACCTACCGAGGCCTATCGCAATACAAGCAGATCCTACCACTGTAATGACAAATAGATGATCTCTTGTGAAATGTTAAATTCTGTTGGTGGATTAAGGGTTGATAGTTGTTACACATGTTTTTTGAATCTCTTAATTGCGTATATTACTTCTTTCTTGACTTCGATAAGGCCCTAACAGGTCTTGTAGATATGTGAATATACTGTAAATTCTCCACTCACTTGGCTCGTGTCTCGATTTTAGAGAGCCTCGTTGCTATACATGAAGGAGCAACCAGTCACTACGCTCGTGTAGGTCCTGCCGGATCTCATAACTACAAGAATATAACATTTTATTTGAGATCAGTGTTCGAAATTTCATGTTTCATAAATAGCGAAGGAAATAGCGAATGTTATTTTAAGGAAGTATAGTGTAAGTTGTACTATTACATACAAATTTAGTTTATTGTGTTATAAGTTAATTAAAACAAAAAAATTCAAAATAGACGCCATTTTGAATTAAATTTTTCTGAAAATGAATAAAGATTCTTATGAGAGCATAATAGTCCTCTATACCAAATATTCACGTTACTATTTCTTTTTGTTTTAACTCTTGTGTTTACGTACGGACGGACGGCGTTGAAAGTAACTTTTTTCTCTTCTTTGACGCTATAAAATGTAACGGTTAATCAAAAAAAAACGGATATAGAAATATTTGACGATAAATAAAGCTATCGTTTACTTCGTACACAAGAATAAATCAAATATAAATTTGCCCAACTCTAAATATAGAAACAGGAAGCCAAAAATGGTGTTAAATTACTGTTACGAGAATTGCATGTGTACATTTCCACGTGGGTAGTCACAATACCTAGAATGATATTTTGTAATTTTTATTTACTTTTAGTTACCACAAGGTTATTTATCCACCTACACTGCTAAAGTCTCTGAGAATAAATTAACATATTACATAAGGTATATTGTTTTCCTAAAGTTTACAAGCGAAGTTAAAATAGTAAATCTTTGTAGTGAAATCCGAGTTAACTTTCATTAATTGACCGATAATTAATTATATCTGTTTAGAATTTAGTTTTTCTCTTTGTGTGAAGAACGTTCCCAATTATTGTATTACTTATTTTACTTTTTTTTGTTTGAAACTAAAACATTACCCTTAAACTTTAGCACTGTGACTTCACGCCCCACTTCCCACACTTGGTGTGTTGATGTAATTCCCAAAGACAATTCCAATAAATTACTTCTCTTCTTAGAATAAAATCAAATAGATTAAACATTTTTTTTTCAATATGAACATCAAATATTAATAATAATAATTTGAATTTGCCCCTAACCACAGTCACTGGAACTTAATAAAACACAATTATCTGATTGATTGTTCTTTATTAATTATATCCACTTAATGCCCTGATGTACATTTCGATAACATGATTATCATCATCGGAGGGTCTTGCTTATAAACTAAATCTAACCTTACATATCTATTACTAAAATAAAATTAAGTTCCAGTGATTGTGGTTAGGGGCAAATTCAAATTATTATTGTGAATTTCACCACAGTGCTCAACAAGATTGTATATCAAATATTAATGTTTAATAAATGATTTATATTGTGTTAAAAACAACGATTGTGATATTTCCAACGACGTCATCATGCTTCAATAAAACTGTAAATATCAAAGTTCTTATTTACACTGCCATTGTTGATGCAGTGTTTTCAAATGTATATCAGTTAACAAATGTTTACAACTTTTACTAGTGGATTAATTAATGGTTTTATTTTCATTATGTAAAAAAAATCAGTATATTTTTTAATTTATGTCAATGTCGGCAATACTTAAATATTATCAATTTCACATAATACTTAAAAAATTACCTCTACTTGAAAAATATCACAAATTTTGGGTCTAACTCTTTTAAGATTCCCTTAGCTTTATTTATTAAATTTAATTTGATAACTGAAAATGTGAAATTCAAATATTTAATTTTGCTAAGATATTCCATTTTGAAATTATTTGATTTTAGATATAAACATTAAATTGTATTTTTCGTGATATTAAATTTACATAAAAATGTATTGAGTATTTCGTTTGGCAGTTTAATGTAGACTCTAAATGAAATATTCCTAATTTTCCCAGTAGAATAAAAAGTCAATATATATATTTGTTTTGTAATCAAAACTTACACTAGTAAAAAATTATAATAAATTACTACTGTACTTTTAAAAATTAATAATCTTCTAATTAATCAGTCTTAAAATAAGTAATTATTATCAATTAAGGATTGTTCAAATTTAAAATTAATCAGGAAGAAACAACGATGGCGAGGTACTCTAGATATTAGCAAAATACGTTTTATTTATATGTATAATTCACAATGAAATCACTTACATAAATGAGGCTTTATATCAAAACTACGAAACACTAAAGAAAATTAAATTTTCTTAATTGAAATATTGTAATTACATGAATAATTGACAATAAAATTGTACAAAAAATTTTTTTTCTTGTTATTTAAAGGCAAAAACTCTCAACACTGCCTTGTAAAAACTAAATAAAAAACTTCTACACTCCAATACTCTATTAGCGTCAGTCAGGGTTGGAAAAGAACAAGAATTGGACGGGATGTTAAACCTTTGTAAAAAATAAAGATATATATATATATATATATATATATATATATATATATATATATATATATATATATATATATATATAGGGTGTAACAAAGAACTATATAGCGTGCTCTATAGGATCGGAATCAACAGATCAAAATTAATGAAAAAATTTTCGGTAACTTTTCGAATTCTGCTTAGTTTAGTCGCAATCCACCATTTTGTTTTTCTAACAATACTTCTTTCTGTAACTCCAGAAATAGATAAGATATTGAGTTCAAATTTGTATAAGCATCTTGTATGTTACGATTTACAAGTGACCCAAACACAAATATTTTTAAAACTTTTAACGTCGAAATTTCTAAAACCGATAACTTAGAAACAAATTGTAAACTGTCGCCAATTTGAAAATTGTAAAACTAAAGTACTTGTGTTTGGTACACTTATAAATCGTAACATTTTAAATCCATTTACCAAATTTGAACTCAATATCTTGTCTATATCAGGAGTTAACAGTGAGATATAAAAAAAATGGCGGATTTCGACTAAACTAAGGTGAATTCGAAAAAAAAGTTTAATTTATTTGGATTGCTAGAATAAAATCCTGTAAATCGCGCTAAGGTT
Organism: Aphrophora alni; assembly: GCA_963513935.1. Lineage (NCBI taxonomy): Eukaryota > Metazoa > Arthropoda > Insecta > Hemiptera > Aphrophoridae > Aphrophora > Aphrophora alni. The sequence continues at coordinate 20,162,513 of OY740773.1, read as the reverse complement.
TTTTGTGGCACACTGAATATTCAAACGTAATTCCATTTTGGGTAACAAGCCTTGTGCCTTGGCTCTAAGAAGAAAAACTTTTTTAAACCAGTTCTTACTAATGTTAAATTAATTATTCATATAAGTTATCTTATTAATATTCACACAGTAACAGATAGATATTCATTAAAATAAACATTAATATCAACTTTAGTTACTGCATCTTATGAAAATACAGAATTAAAATCCCTCACTTCTGAAAACATTAACATAATTTGTTTTTCATTTAAAGTAAACAAAACTTTTAACATAACGTTATTTTAATTTCCTATTTCCTGTTTGTGGCGTACTTCCTCATTAAGTAATGCAGTGAAAAATAAAATCGTAATTGTGTAAGATTTCCTTCCAGGAAATATAATACACTTTAGGTTTATTGTTGAAACACATTCAAGCATGTAATGGAGATAGAAGTTCAAATTTAACCTTACTAATTTAAGTTGAGTTTTAATAGATGGAGAGACAAATTCTGGTTATAATACATTTATACATCCTACTTTGATTAATGTAATTTAATTTAATTGTATTAACTTAGAAAAAAACAACAACTTAATAACCTTCTGTTTTGTTTTAATAAATTGATATTCACAATGACATCTATACAACATTGTTATTTTATATTACAGCTGATTTCCTATTTTACACAAGAAAGCGTAAATTTGATTTTCGTCGTGACGTCCCCGTTGTCGTCTGTACGCAAACACGATAGCGGTTACAAAAATAAACAGAGGAACATGAAATTTATTATAGGGAACATAGTGTGCTCATCTTCTTAGAAAAATCGAAACAAAAAAGTCAAAATGGCGGCCGTGTTAAATAGTTTGTGTTTATGCTTCTTGTGTTATTCAACTTATAACAAACTAATTTAGATAAACTGTGCAGATTTCAATTATGAAAGAAATGTTAAACTATTTCTAAGATGAGAAGTAGTGAAGTCATCGTCAAAAATGTAATTTAAAACGCTAATCTTGTAAGAAATGTGATATTCATATACTTACGATATCCAAAACAGTGTCAAAGACACGAACGTAACAAGTGGATGCTTATTCATATAAATGCAGTTTCAATATTAGTTAAGACCGATAGGCTATACCTGATGCGTACGAAGCTGTTGATCTACCAATTAAATTTAACATTTCCTACAAGGCCGAAGAAACCAACTTTTGGTCTCTATATTTAGAGAATCTGCTTGTATTACATTGTATGAAGAGGCTGGGTAAGTACCATGATGACGCTAATCAACTTATTGTTACTTTTACTTTAAACAATCTATTTCATGTGTTTCACAGTAAAAATAAAAAGTCAGCCATTATTTTAAAGTTAGACCTAAAGTCTCCATTATTTATCACAATCTTAATTATTAAATGAATATTTGTTTCTTGATATAATGTTTTACCCATTGTTCCTCCTCTGCTAGTTATATTTAATATTCGTTAGTTTCAAAATTTGATTGTTCACTTGAAAAAAATAAAATTCCAAAAATGGTTGCGTTCAAAATGCAGTTCATAGATTTAAAAAAACAATACGAATAAATGGTTACTTAGAACAAAAGTCTCTTTTAGTCCAAAATATATGAAACGACATTGAATCGACATTTTTTAAAAGGTGTAAGTCACATTTTTCTCTGTAATCGTTTTATTGGAATTTCTACTTGTATATATCAAGACACATTAAGTGGCTTTAAAAGAACCGTTTCAAACATGGTTCTAAATAGGAGGGAAAATACTAATGCTGAATGGTGCATTTACAAGGGGCGTAAGTCCAAGGATGATTTTTTTAAGGGGCGTTAGTCTAAATTGTTGAAGGAAGAGCAAAACAGCTGACTCATCAGAGGAAATAAGCCCGTTTAAAAATAATCAGTAGTACGGTACGTGATTTCATCAGCGTCAACCAATTGATTTCTTTTTAAATGTCGGTGAATAATTTAACTGTTCGTCAGCTGGCGTTTGTTTTATTTAACCTATCAATAAATAAATTTCAATTTCTTATTCGTCATTGTCTTCATGACAATATGCAAATATAACAAGTACGAATATTGTTACAATCAATAGAGTAGTGTTAATCTTGTAAGATGAGTGATTATCATAGAAAGAGAAAAGAAAACAATAATTCATCATCAAAATATACTCAGAAGAAAGTTAAAGAAGCCCGGTACATGGACATGATCATATTTCAAATACTGGAAAAGAGTTTCGACAAAACATCCTGAGGCTAGCTGCAAGTAAGTTAAATTACTTTTGTCTTATCTAAGCCTAGTTAAACTTCAATATGATAGGCCATACTGATTAATACTTTATCCGTGTTCTAACATTGTAGGCTATATTATCCTAACCTAACTTCAAATACTTACATGAAATTTACTTTACAGCCTAATAGCCAAAATTGAATATACCCTATTTTATTGGAATGGTTTTTGGTAAGAACATGGATCATTGCATCATATAGGCCTAGGTCTACCATTAGTTTTTAATTGATTAGATTTTTATGCTGTTGCCTATTTGTAGCTTTTTGTTTTTATTTTGTATTCATCTTTCATAGTCTATGTATCCTTTTGAATAACCGCTCCTTCCTTAGGCCTACTTGAATAATTAATTATAAAAGTTTATGAGTTTTAAAAGTCTACATCCTTGGTTTTTATTTCAGGTATCTATCGTCGTATTTGGAGAATCTAGGAGAAGATAAATGCACAGCATTATTCCAAAAGTTTTTCGTCCTTTATTCAAAAAATGAACAACATTTTATACTTGCAAGGGTTAATTGAAATTATTCTGGTGGAAAGAAGACGTCCACGAAAGAAAATACAACAAAAATAAGTTTGAAAAAAATCTTTTAAATTTTTTACTGATAGAAAATGTTGCCAAAATCAAGATATATTTTAGAGATTTCCTTTATATTTTTTATATAAGTGAAAAGTGAGTGTGTGTAATTCGTCAACTAAAACTTGTTAGGAAGACTCTAGAGGATAAACACATGTCCTATCTGCAGAAATACAAAATTTACTAAGTGAACATATTAAATCGTTCCCCCTTAAAGAATCACATGATAGTGGGGGAAAACATATTACTTAAGCGCTGAACTTACATTAAGAAAGATGTGGGAAAATTTTGTGGCCAAGCATCCTGGTAATAAGATTATTTACACTTTTTTATGTATCTTTTACAAAGATAATTTTAAACTTTCGAAAGGAAAGCCACAAGTTGATACTTAACAATAAGCTTCAATCACCTCACCTGATTGATACTGCTTAAGAGAGTAATAGCAGATGCCGAACTGTTGGTTAGTAAAAAAAAAGTATAACATTTTATTCAAAGCCGGATGAAGAACGGATCAAGCCAAATGAAAAAGTGTTGATATTAAGCTTTAACAATATGAAAACAAACTAGCATACTCAAAATCCCTGTCTTTTTACTTGTGGCAGCTTTTATGCAACGTATTTTCAATCTGTGACATAAAATACAAGTCTCAAATTTGCTTGTACCATGAAGGCAATAAAATGAAAGAGCCCAATGCAGTATGTACTTCCCTTTGTGATGGTTTTAAAACTGTTCCTGATCATTATACTGAGTTTCAATTATATAACTATAACTTTGGGGGATAAAACAATTTTTTTGATATAAATTGTACCCTTTTTTATCGGATTCAAACGTTTTGAAAAGGTTATTCAATACTTCTCGATAAGAGGACATAGCTTCCTCCCGTATGACTGAGTGTTTGACATAATTTCCCAAACATGACAGGATCTACACTGTTCAACAGGTAAGAATGCTAATTTTGAGTAGCTCCTAACACAAGAAATTTAAAATATCAGAGATTGAAGCAACAGATGTGTTAAATTTTAAATCGTGGTAAAAATATATGTCTTATACATATATCTCAACAGAGACAAGGGGTAACAAAAATAATTAATTTCACATAAGCACTTTTTCTTTTTTTGAATTTCGTTATGATTCAAAGAATAAAGGGTTAATTCAAACGTTTCCAACAATCGGAGGTGTAATACGTCATAGATTTCCCATGGCGAAGATAAATCTGTGCACCCTCCATCTGATCTTTGTTACCTTGGAGGAAAAATCGTTATTAAAATCAAGAAAATGTATTGAAAAGAAAGGTTAAAGAAAATCAAGTCGTGCGATATTGTGAAGATAAAGATTTTGTTCCTGCGGAGTTTTCTGAATTTTATAATCAGTTTCTTGACTGCCTAAGACACCCAATAACAGTCACTTTGAAAATGATGATTAATGGGGAAGATAGTGACTAATTCGAAAAATCGTATCAATGGAATTGGACTATGGTATTAAGGCATCAATGTATTGTATCTTTTTTATTGGTAAAATTTAAATTTCTTTCATTTTAATATATGTATTTTATTATAATTTCATGACTACGTTTTGCAGAGGGTATCTTTTAATATATCAAGAAAAACATTTCAGAGTATGTTTATCAAACACTTATATATGTTACAACTTTCATATTGTTTTAAGTAATATAGTTGAGCAGACAACTTTTTTAATGCAAGTAAAACAACGTTTTTCTCTGGATTTAGGCCTTTTAAAAAAACTGCTAGTTTTTGAGTAAGTTTTTTGAACATAAAAAATGTAATTTGTAAAATACTAACCCGAACATTTACCAGCACATTAAACTTAATGTGTTTTAAAACCTCTATAATTTAGATTGCATATATTATTAAAAATTTCCGTTATAAACATTTTTTATTAGTTCCTGAAAATCTTTATAATTTGTATATACACCCTTTAAAACATTTATTTTCATTCCTTGAATAGAATCTTTATTTTATAAGGCAATAAGAGTATTAACCACAGTGATTTCATAAAGGTATGTTTAAAATTAAACTTAATATTTTTATTCCTCTTACTTTTTCTTAATAATCTCATGTAAATCAAAGACAGATGAGAGAATATACATTTAAAATGTTATGATATCAGGCTGCCAAAGATTATTATTATTATTCATATCAGCCAACAATTAATTATTTTACAATTTAACAAATCATGTTTTATTCTTTAAATATTGTCTTCTTAAAAGCAAATAAAATAATAACAATTAGGCCTAAGTTTAAATTTAGTTTATAAGCAAGACCCTCCGATGATGATAACCATGTTATCGAAATGTACATCAGGGTATTTAGTGGAAATAATAATTACTAAAGAACAATTAATCAGATAATTGTGTTTTATTTTAAAGTTTCTAGTGATTGTGGTTAGGGGCAAATTAGAATCATTATAATTAATTTATCTGTAAAAAACTAACAAGACTTTGAAATTCTCAACTATCAATAGAAGAACATTTTATCCATTTGATATGTTTGACTTTTTAAAGCTCCACTTAATGGAATAAGGCTCCTCTGTGGATGTGTTTATGGCAAAGCAATTTCAGGTTCGCTAATTCTGTTATAACACTGGGAATTCAATGAACATGTGTTCAAAGTCAAAAGGCTTGTTGTGTTGTAATTTGATACGGTTTTAGTTTACCTTCAAAGAAATACGGTAAGTCCCTTTTATTTACTGCAGGTGAACTTTAGAGGAAAACCACTTGATATAGAATTAAATACTGTTTTCAATGAAATTAAAGACAAGGTCCTATATCTTCAGTTGTTTTCTTAACGGTTAAAAACATACAAACCATCTCACTTATTCACTCCTATAACCAAATTAATAACTAACAAATTTATACGTTATCAAAAATATCACTTTGATACTAGTCAGTGAACGAGTTCTTGTTTTGATAGTAGCCGTGAACAATGGTTCCAAACAAAACATAAAGCCATCTCTCAAAATATCTCGGTTCGTGAGTTATTTGTGTATAAAAAAATAGGTAATTTTTGACCCTAAGGAAATTGCTGAAGTTTTATGGACCTTTAAATATTTTTGACGATAAAAAATCTGATAAAATCTACACTAGAGGCGCAGTTTAACAATATTTACTTGCCAAGATTTTTTTTAATGTCCTCCTATAATTTTTTTTAGAAATCGGTTTTTTGGTATTATTTTCACCCCAAAGAGGTTTTAGACGTCAGAATGATATTGTTCCAATGTTTAGAAAGATCAAGAAGTGTTTTTAGTTTGGTTACGTTTGTTTTGTAATGTTCAATGAGTTTTATTTAATCGAGTCACATTTTGTAACTGCATTGTAAAGAAGGAACAATAAATTTCATTTAATACGGTTTAATCTTATTAATGCAGTAGTTTTCCGTCTTAAACATATTCTTGATATGTAAAAGGTGACAGAAATTATTATGTTACCGAAACCAGGCTAGACAAAAGAAACTTTTTATTTTTTCATACGGACCCATATCATTCCTTACAAATAGTGCAAAATTATTTGAAAAGCTGTTGCCTAAAAGACTGACACCATTGATTGAAGATAGATTGGGTTTAAACAGAAACAATCTGCAATAGACCAAGTGCATCGCATTACTAATGTTATTTTACGCGCTCTAGAGGGAAGTTTACTCAGTTATCTTCTAGATGTATCTCAGGCATTCGACAAACTGTGGCACAAAGGTTTTATATTTTCTTATGTTTTTTGGAGATTATTCAGAATAAAACAAGATAATGAATGTTTGGATATCAGCGAAGCAAAGATGAAATGGCCAAAAAGTAAAACAAAGTCGTTTTACGACTCCCACCTTACCACGGCGAGCTCAATCCCATTGAGTTAATTTGGGCTTAGGTGAAGCATTATTTTTCTGTTAGTAACAAAACATTTCAGATCAAATATTCAATGGTTATTGGAAGAGGCAATTGAGAAGATTACAAAAGAAGACTGGGTGAAATCTATAGAACCTATGGGAAAGAAAGAGGAAGAGAAACTATGGAATTTGGATACCGTAATAGAACAAAAAATGGAAGAGAATAAGACTTTTATTATTTATGTGGGAGATGACAGCAGCAGTGATTCGGAGCTTGGTACAGAACTAGAATGAAGTACAGCAATATTGTTGCATAAAAACTGTAAATAAACTTGTTTAAAACTATTTTTGGGTTCTCCGTACCAAAGGTCTATGTGATCTAGCTCTGTCGAAGTCTCTCCCATGAAAACAAAAAGTGATCTTGGATATGGTGGGAAGTTTCCTTGAAGGCTTCATACCAACGTCCACGAATTACGAATACTATATTAATAAACGGATTTTATTAAATCGTAATTGTATTTTTATTTTGTCATATCAGCTACCTAAAAATTTTGAGTTATCAAAAATGAAAAATAAACAAATCCCCTCAGTTATGACAAAAATATACCCACGTACCTAATTAATTAAAATCGGTTCACACGTTTGGGCAAGAGAGCATTGCACATATGACAGACAGACATCATTTCAAAAATCACTTTTTTTGATGGATTTACCTCTAAAAACTTCTAAACGGATTTATACGCAAATGAACTAGCCATTGATTTTCAACCCAACTTTGCCTACATTAGGTTAATGTGGGAAAGTAAATACAACTATAAAGATATTTAAAATTTCCATAAATAGGCCTACTGATATGTCACTTCTTAACTGATCAGAAGTGTTGGATTAAAATTTATGGTTGGTCTTAACTAGAACAGTACTAATTGTCCATATTTCGATTGTAAATAAATAATTAAAAAAAAAAAATTGTTTTGTACATGAACTAATAAAATTTATAAACGTTAAAGTGGAATAATTATTATAACTTAAACCGTTCAGTTTTTAGCATAAGGACAAATTGCACTTCAGAAAAAATGTCAACAAAAAATAATTACAAATAAACTTTACAGGGAAATTGTGCTACTTTACCCATAGTCTAAACTGAAGTATTAAAAATCAAAACTTATACATAATTCTTTCTGAAAATATCATAAGTACGTGTGGTGTCAAAATATCCATGAATTTACATTTGTTCACCAATTAAAAACAATAGACAGCAGTTCTTTAAAAATATGTCAAGTGCAGATAGATCCTAAAGCATAAAGTCCAATTGTGTTGTGTGGGACTGAACTTTACTTCTTTAATCTGATTTTTATTGTGAAATGAGAGTCACCGCCATATATAGGATTTCATGGAATATACGATCATTGTACGGAAATAATATTTGACAGGCAGTGGGACATCGCCCACAACTCTACAACAATGACTTACACAATTTATTTTTATTGAATGTGTTTATTTGACACTACAGTAGTTTGTTTATTTGAATACATGAAAATAAATGAATTTTACGTAAGTCTCGGAATAACACAATCACAGAAACTATAAATTTTAATTTTAAAGGTGTTTGATAATGATGGATTAATAATATGGTTCAATCTGACATTTGCCATCATTTGTGTATAAAACACTATAACATGACGTTTTGGAAGTATAAATCAACTATAGTTATCAAGTGTTAAACTTAAAACTTGAAAGATAAAAACACAGTCTATATTATGCGCCACGAATCAAGTCTGTTGGGTAATAACCAATAGAAGAGCAAGAGTAGCGCGCTGTTGTTAATTCGAACAGCTCCCTGCACGAGGCTAACCCTGAGCAAGGCTACCGACGTCTTGCAAGTGTTGTGTAAATCAGTAGTTTTATTATGTGTTAAACGATAGTTTTTTGTTTTAATAATTGAAACATGTTTAGTTTAGCTGATACATTAACATTATGTACTGAGATATTAATTTTATAACATATTTTTCGGTAATAATTATTTCCCTTGTAATAATAGTAATAACCCACTACAAAAATAAATATTAGTGTGCAATTGACATTTCTTGTAATCTAAGTGGAAAGATTTCTATTACATTTATTTATGTAGTTTGAAAAACACGATTTTCATTTAGTAATTTCTGATAATTTGTTTACAAAGAAGGAAGGCTGTTATTTAAAAAAAAGAAAAGTACAATAAATTATGCTCTTTGCAACTGTGATGCAAAATTAAATGCAGTATCCATGATTTTTCCGAGCGCCTTAAATGAACGTAACTTCAGGGAAACGAGTTGGCAAACCCACACGGTCTCTATTGGTTTCTTCAAGGTCAGGCTGTCTACTGGCTCCTCCCTCAACTAACGTAACTCGTGATGGCTTGTATAGTAGCCTAAGGCCATGTTGTAACTAACAATAAACTATAATCTGATAAAAGAACTCGAGCCTAAATATTGGTCCGAGAAGTCAAAGTTAAGACTAAATACAAATGTGATCAGGTAACACGAGAATTTATTATACACAAATGATGGCAAAAGCCCTATTAAACCATATTAATAATGCTACTACAAAATAAATCTGACCCAATTGACACATCAATAAAAAGCAACGTAATCAATCATAACACAAAAATAAAGTGAGTAATTTATAAGTTAACCTAAAAATAATTAACGCAGCTGTTATAAATTCTCACTAGTATCCGATAATTCGTAAGCGTTGTTACAAATTATTTTTGTTGTTAAACATGTTATTCAAATGATAAATTTATTAAAAATTAAGTGTTTCCACGTAAAAATGAATTTTAGGCAAATCTGCAGATATAACTTTTTAATTAGTCACCTAAATGAATAAAATCGGCCCTACAATAAAGATATGAGACTGGAACAAAAATTCCTTAGCGAATGAAATATAAGATAATATAAAAGCAATTCGTAAAGCATTATGAAATGATATTTTAAATACCACAGTGTAAATACCATGTCAGAAAATATTAATACTTCCCAGAAATCAAACTTCGATATTTTTACAGTCTATTGAATCTTCTTGCTTAATTCAGATAATATTATGAGGTTTCAGCTTTCAACTTTCGACAAGTTAAATAAAAGAGGTTTAATTACTTGACTGAAGTTCTTTCTTTGAAGTCAAATTGACGCCGACGTTCATTGAGAGGGCCATGAATTTCATGATTTTTTTTTAATCTGCTTTTAAACCAGTGTAACTAAAAGTTTGTTAAATGGTGCACCAATTTTCTCACTTACTCATACTCAAAAGCAAATAAAAATAAATCAGAAATTATAAAATGAAAAGTAATCATCCGTTATCATCGTAAATAGTATTTCAAATCGAGTTAAAATAAATAGTTAAAAAAAAAAATCGTATTAGTTTCATGCAAATTATTCTTTAAAAGTTACATTTTCCTAATTGCTATTTTGAACACAAATTTCCCTAAAATTTAAACGAAATCGTTAGAGTCGATTTGAGATATTACTTGTTTTCCATGGCTGATTTATATTGTTTTTTTGTTGTTCATTATTAATAACTCATGAACTGACTATTTTTTTTAGAAACCACACTTGAACAAAACTTTATCAAAATCAATAAAGGCGATTAACGTAATTTCATGGTTTTTCTCTTAAATTTTCGTTTCTTTTCCAAAAATAAAAAAAAATAAAATGTATATCCAGCTCACCAGGTATCGTACTCGCTATATACCCCTGAGGGGGAAATAGATTTCGACCAATCAAGTAATTTTCTACTACTCATACATGTATATTAAAGTAATACTGAAATGTATTATTAGTGATGTTTTCATGACAACTTGAATGCTTTGTTATCAAAAATTGATGCGTACACATTGCACAAATACCCTCACTCTTACAAGTGTACGGAAAACAAACTATTTTTAGAAATATTTAAGGGAGGAACGCTTCCAAAATTATACATTATGAACCACTTACTACATTTATATCTTTCTTATATTTAAAAAATCTTTCTTAATATATTCCTTCATTTTGTTTTAATAAAACTTCTACTTACCTCGCTTAGATACATAACAAGTATGTAATGAACAACTTAATTTCTTTATGTTTAAAAGGTGTTCCCATTTGCTTCGCTCGTGTCGTAAGCTTGTTGTTAGCCTAACTGGTAAATAATTGAAAGTGTTTTTAAACGGTGATGAATGTTCGTTTCAGACATTTTAAGGTTACAAACCGTGATTTTTTTGGTGTACGTTTCTTCCTTATATTAAAAACAAATGCAATAGGAATCAGTTGGGTTGACAGAGAAATGAGGTCACTCACAGGAAGAATGTCCTTGACAATCACGAGGATGCCTTGCTGGATCTACATCTTTCTTTCTTTAATCTTGGATTATAACTCCCTCTTTATGATTTTTCCTATAAATTCTTTCTTGACCAACTCTTGTTCTCTTTCGAACCTGGCGCTATTATATTTTAAGTTCTTTCCTTCCTTTCGTTTATAAGGCGATCATGACAAAGAGGTTTTCTGCTTTCAAACAACGAGGAAAACACATTTTTTTAAAACAAAATTTTAGCAGAAGTGACGGCAAATACATTTTATTTTAGATATTATTTGGGTACATTCGAGCCCGATTTTTCTTTATGCCAGATTTCATCATTGTTTGAGTTAAGTTAATTATATATTACGTATATAAATAGGAGCCAAAAAACATATATAGAAGTCCAGGATATTTATATATTTATGGACACCTTAATAAAATGAACCAAATAAAATGAATAATGGTTACCTTACCCTGTATACAAAGTATAAGGTAAGTTTGATAATCATAAAAATAATTTTACAAACTGTTGTTTTGACTTATGTTCACGTTTTATGACTTCAGGAAATTGAAAAACTGATTTCACCCCTCCCACAACCCCATCTCCATTGCTTGTATACCTCAAGTTAAAACCCTTTATAAACACGAATTTCTGTTGTAAGAAAATAAAAGTCGGCCAACACATTCGTTCGCTATCTTCAAAAATATTATTTCCTAGAATTGTATTAAAATATGTTCTAGCACTTTGTTTAGTTGATGGCACTAGGAAAAATGACTTATTATCATTAAGTAATTGTAATGAAACTTTCTCGCAAAATAAAATTGTTATACAAGTTTTGAAAACCTTCGTAAATTGTTTTATGGTAGTACATGAAATAATATTTAGGTTAGAAATGGAAGTTTGGACTAAATTAAAAGACATTCTCAAAATCAAGAAACGGTGATACGAAATAAATATTGTAGACTTACCTATATCTTCTTTGCTCCAATTGTAATAGCATTAAAATAATAAAACCTATCTCTTGCATGATATTTACTTCCCAAATCTTAAATATCGTATTTGTAATAAATACTATTGTTATAATGAAGTTACTTAGTTTTATAAAATTCTAGAAAATTCTTACAAAATTATATTTATGAGCGTAGCGAATGAATGCGTTGGTTGATTATTATTTTTTCCAACAAAAATTCAAGGTTTTAAAATGGCTTTAATTTGAGCTATCACAAGCCATAATATATCCATTACACATTTTTGAGAAGTAGTGGTGGCAAGGGGGGTTTAGATTCTAAGGTTCCGCTAAAGGTGAATAAAAAATTACGCATATCTCTTTCCGTCTTTTAAATAAGAGAAATGGTAAGTTTTCAAAACATCTCTGTATATTATTAACGTCATTTTGTTTACTCGTTTAAATCATCGACGGGGTAGAGTAGGCAATATAGTTGCACCAAAGTAATGAAACAATACAGGTCTTTGTAAAAAAATCCCATTTTGTACATGAATCTCAAAAAATGTAATTTAGTTATTTCATGAATACATATTTTTTCTGTGATCCTTATGTAAGTTACAAATGCAAATTTAACAGTAATTACGTTGAAGAGAGCACTGCTGACATTGGTGTAAGCGGTACGGTACAAGATACAGATTGGTCATTTTCTAGTTTTAGATCTAGGTGTGGAAATTACAACAGCTGATGCATGTCCTATTGTAAAGTAACATGTATGTGTGACATACACAGTGATTTGCATAGGTATAAAGTAACAGTGAATACATCGTGTAACAGCACATGTTAACTACATCCTTTACTTATGAAATTGTTTTTATTGGATTATCTAGTTTTTGATTTTGTTGTTTTTTGGGCAAAAACGTCTCGCCTATCATGGCGTTATAAAAAAAAGGAGAAAAGAACACAAAGTAAAGACTCCTAACTTTCGAAAACGCTAATAGCTTAAGGGTCGGAGAAGAACAAGAGTTTTTAAAGAGAGATTTGATAGGTAAGATGAAAGAAAAGGATTTAACCCAAGATTTCGTAAAAAGGGTGTAGATTCAGCTAGATTTTTTCTGGATGGCCAAGCCCGTACTCAGTAAAGCGAGCCCCTGAGGGTAATACGCTTTTGTAATCTCTCACGAAGGAAAAAAAGGAAAATTGTTATGTTTATCTTTTGAGCTCATGACCCGGTAAATAGCTTTCGTTTAAAATTGTGTGTATATATCACACACATATAAAAAATGTAACATCGCACTTAGACTGTAAAACAATGTTGATGGAATCTAATAAATGTTAGTAGTGTAACACACAAAAACAACCGGACAATTTGATGATTTCCAAAGGAAAGTCCTTCATTAATGATTGATCCGTAGGGGCTCACTTGTAGTAATTACGGGGTTGGCAATCCCGAGGTAACATAGCTGGATCTACGAATTTATTTATGACGTCTTGAGTTAGATCCCTCTTTCATATTTCTTATCAGCTCTAGTGTTTTTAAATTTATCTTCTTATGAGACGATGATGACTTATATGCTTTCCGCTTTTAAATAACAAGAAAAAAATTGTAAGTATTGTATAAAAATAAGAATGGACTAACTTTATATCTTTTAATGAACAAAATAATAATGAATCAATTAATTTACTTTTTTTAAAGGTGCTTTTTAAAGCTCATTATTCTTCTTTTTTTTTTATCTAAATACATCAAAATATATAGATAATATAGCAAAGTGTACATTATTTCACCTAAATACAACAAGTAAGTCGAAATATATTAAAATTTATCTAAATGTATTGAAGTGTATCAAATAAATTATGATACAAAAAATATCGAAATACAACATATATATCGATAAGATAAGGAAGTATATTTGAATTAATTCAAATATAACGAGCAAGTCAAAATATATTAAAATTGTTACACATGTATTGTAGTGTAACAAATAAATCGTAATGTAAAAAATGTAACAGCTATTCTATCGATTCGTATAACAAATATTTTTGAATTCACCTAAATATAACAAGTAAGTCGAAATATATAAAAATTTATCCAAATGTATTGAAGTGTATCAAATAAATTATAATACAAAAAATATCGAAATACAACATATATATCGATAAGATAAGGAAGTATATTTGAATTAATTCAAATATAACGAACAAGTCAAAATATATTAAAATTGTTACACATGTATTGAAGTGTAACAAATATATCGTAATATAAAAAATGTAACAGCTATATCGATTCGTATAACAAATATTTTTGATTTCACCTAAATATAACAAGTAAGTCGAAATATACTAAAATTTATCCAAATGTATAGAAGTGTAACAAATAAATCGTAATATAAAAATATATGAAATATAACAAATATATCGAGATATATAAAAGTAAGAATAGAATATTATATTATCACTTGACTTACATTAGTGAGCAAAATTTAATCTTTCTGTGACGGTGGGGAGTGAGTTAAATTATAAGCTTGCAAGATTTGATGACAAATAAAAAAAGCATGAAAAAATACACCTGACTACTAAAAATAATTATTTTAAATTAATTTTTAATGATTAAATTTAAATTTTTTGAACAGCTTGTGTGAAACCGCCATCTTGGCTGTCGCGTTTATGAAAACAGGAATTAACGTTTTTCCTGTTTAAAGGGAAAAACGCTTTCAGTTATCAACGCCTTTACAATAAAAGAGGGGGGAAAAACCAAAATAAAGACTCCTAGCCCTCAAATAATCTAATATCATCAGAGTTGTAAATGAACAAGTTGGAGAAGAGAGCAGAATTTTGACGATTAAAATATATGTGAGAATAACGATTATTAATAATGAATACTAATTGAAATATTTTATGTATTTTGTCAATAATTTGGTTATCCTCTGACTTTCAGAAAACATGAAAATAGCATTTAAAAAAAAGGTTAATTAGTATTAAAACACCAGGCGATATTTTGAAACTGTTAGGGGAAATATTTTTATTTTTTGTGCATATCTGAGCAATGGAAAATAATAATGTTATCAACAATTATCATAACATTTTGGTTTAAGCTAATTTCGAATATTGTATGCATTTACTTTAAAAAAATTGTGAATACTAGATTCTCCTTTGATCTACAGAAAGAATAAACAGGTATTTTTAAATTGTTGGTTTCTTTAAAATATTTTATATTGTTAATAGTTTTCGAGATGTTCGACATAACACGTTTTAAACATCCGCCATTTTAAAAAAAGTATAAAGTTTTTATATTCTTGTATACTGGTAAAAGGTTATGTAAATAATGCCTATACCAAATCTTTACTCACTATCATATCAATTTTCGAAGATATATTGGTTTTGATTTTTTATAAAAAAACAAAATGCCTGACATACTGAAAACGTTATTGTAGCTCTAAAACCAGCTCCCAAAATATATTAATTTGTAATTTAGAATCACTCTGTATTGACATTTTTATAATAAATATTTAATATACAAATTTACAAAGTTAATAAACTGTACATCATCCCTTCTCTCTCTCTCTCTCTCTCTCTCTCTCTCTCTCTCTCTCTCTCTCTCTCTCTCTCTCTCTCTCTCTCTCTCTCTCTCTCTCTCTCTCTCTCTCTCTCTCTCTCTCTCTCTCTCTCTCTCTCTCTCTCTCTCTCTCTCTCTCTCTCTCTCTCTCTCTCTCTCTCTCTCTCTCTCTCTCTCTCTTTCTCTAAATATACATACATGTGATACGACAGAATTTCCAAAGGGAATTTGCTATTATAGTATTACAAACAGAAAATAACCAATGACGTTGGTTCTTGCAACAATAATATAATACGATAATATTGTTAACATGTATCTTTGAAGTGTACATTATTACAAGTTGAAAAAGGTACCTGAGGGGAAACAAAACATAGCATAGTTAATTAATTAAATTCTAGACTCTGTAAGTTGACCTATAAAGTCACATTGCAGTGAGAAAATCAGAATGTCATATTGAAAATGTAAATGGAAGTCATTGTTGATAAACCTTTTAAATAAACTAAAGAGATATGTTTGCTAATTACGTTTCAGACAATGTAATCTCTAGCATGAAATCTCGACACCCTAGGCTGTAAAGGGGCACATATCCTACTCAAATAAAACTATTGTAAAGTTCACTTTCTTACATGTACGTTGTGTTAGAAATTTAGGTGACAGTTTTTTGTGGATATAAACGTTTTGAAATCCTCTGAGTCCAAAAAAGTGGTACTTTTAACGTCTGTTTGTCGTCTGTAGATTGCTCTAAAGTCCTAACTCGTGTACCGAACTCGATCCGAGGGACCTAGTATCTTACTAAATACATAACTTTTCACGTTGTTTTCAGTTAAATTTCTCTTTTACAACTTTCTTATCTGGTCTCTCTTGACAAAATCTCGTTCTTTTTTTACCCTAACACTATTATAGTATTCTAGAGACGCCACAGCTCATATATTGTATTGGGCTACTGTATAGGTTAAGTTCTGTAATCGCAAAAAAAACCACCTTTGGTTTCTAAAACACAGTAAAATAATTAATGGCATACTCTTTTAATGTCATTCTCACTCCCTCCAATGTCAACCCCAAGACCATCGCAACCCTTCAGTGTTCCTCCCATTTTTACGCATCCCCTACATAAAATTGTAACGCTATAAACCTTCTGAGACAACTGAGAGACTGTAAAGTGCGGTGAGTGTATATTTGCATTATCTTTAAATATCAAATGAGTCTGGTATTTACAAGTATTTAACCTAAACTTTTATATTTGGTAGGAGTAATTCTATGATTTCGAAAATGAATGAATTACAATATTTTGTGAAAATATAACTCTTTAAAATACTTTAATTATTTTACATATTTTAACAGATATTTCTTAATTGGAAAATCACTAGTGTAGGTCTAAATAAGATTTGTTTATGACATTTTGACAATGGGGGTATTTTATTAAAATTTGGAGCGTAAAAAAATCAATATTCCATTAAATCTATTGTTAACTATATGTCTTTATTGATTTAGAAAAGAAAATGAAAAGTAAATACAATTATTTCAAGAGTGTTAAATGATATCAGATTTTTGTTTAAAATTTTCAACTTTATTGGTTATAAAAACTCAACAGAAATTTGTAACAAATGTGTCCCCAAAGTTTGTAGAAAAAATCATTATTGTTCGTTGTGTTGAATGGGGCACAAGTTGTTTCATGAATTCATACCTACCAACAACGTTTAAAGAATGTTATTGTCCGATTCCCGACGCTTTATAGACACTTAATATGTATACAATACATTATGTAATATGTACTATAATTAAGTGCAGAACTGTAATAAAAATGTTTTAATCATTTTTTTAACGGTCATTGTATATTTTAGGTTTTAAAATTTCCATCCACTAAATTACTTTTGTATGTATTGTTTTGTTTTTTAAATTTTGTAATAAATGAGGTAATCCACAACTCTAATGCGGGGAACGTCAGCCCTGGTTTTGGGTTAGGACCAGACTTTCGATGAACCGCTTAAGTTCCGGAATGGGAGTTTAGAAAACGTGCTAGGACTCACCCGTTAAATACATTGCGACGTTAATAACTCTTAGTCTCAACCCAAGTAATCACTATGTTCACAGCCAGCTTATAATGAGATATAATTTAATTACTACACTAACTAATTAATTATTATAACTTACTTATCGTTTAACTTACGGTTAGGGACAGGCGTGATGGGAGAATTACGGTAACCCTTTAGGTCAAAATAATTCCTTCTTGATTTTAGTGGGATGACCTACTAATGACTACGTAACACCCGGGGGTCGATCAGACCCCGCAATTACGGTTTAGGTAGCCATTTAGATATATCACCCAAAAGTTGAATTCATTAAGCGCAACTCACGTCCGCTGACGTCGGCGCACAGGAAACGACTGTGTAGACTGGCTTCCGTCTCCTTCGAGTGCGCACGCATCGCCTCGCTTATCTTTTGGCGGTGATCCCTCAAAGTCGAGTGGATCACCACACTCTCCTGTATTCGATTACTCCTATTTGGAACAAACCAATGGTAACAGCACATTTTTTACAGTTATCAACGTACAATGTAAAAATTATTCAACATTTTAAATTTACTATTTTGACGTGAGTAGATATTTCTAACACTGAAGAGTCAAAATCTTAAGTAAGATTTTTTTTTTCTTTTCTGAAATGACCATTTTAGAAAATCTTCAATAATGTGAATTCAGAGTTAAAACCATTTAAAATTTTTAACACTACGGATATCATTAATTTGATATTTCTCTTGCACTAGTCTGAAATATGATTATCTAAGAAGACGTACCCAACTAATTGAACACTCTGTATAGTATGTGAAAGTGAACGACTTTAATTAGGAAACCGTTTATATTTGCCACATTTGGTGCGATAGAAACTTAAACAGGTGTCACAAACTGCTCGAGTTGCCAAGTATGTTACAGACTAATTATTATACATGTCTAATATTCTGAATTAATCATTTCATCTTAGTCTAAAACTTTGCATTGTGAGTGGCATAATTACTGCAACTAATTATATGTTGGAGAACTGCCGTCATTAATTCTAAATTAGACCTTTTACTTCCTTAGGAAGATATTGTGATAGGGAAAATGTGGATATATTTTGTGCACATTTCGGGATATAAATAGGTTTAATGAATCAAAATTTGGAAGTAAAGTAACTGCCAAATGAAACTGTGAATTTTTTTCTCTCAAAATCAGCTACAACTATTATGATTGAATTGTGTTCAAGTGTAGCCTATTAGGATCCAAATGGAACGTGTTGGTTGCCATCTCTTCAGATAGATCGGTTCTTGAGTTATCGGCAAAAAACAAAATATCGGTTTACCGATTTGGTCAAAATATTAGTGAAACGTGAAGATTATAAAGTCGAATCTGTGTGCAAAATCGTTAAAAAATAGTTAATCTATATTTAGCAAAAACAAAATTAATTTTGACCGTGTCATTAGAAGCTCTATTTTTAATACGGGTTACGGTGAGGATTTGTTTTTACACCACAGCAAAGAAAGTTTAGGCCCTTTTTACTACTTATATTTTGTAAGACTGCGTCCATGGTTTATTTTCGCTTTTTGATTGACAACTATCGAAATTACATTTTTGGTGTCGATTAGTTTTGGTCGGTTTTTATTTAGTTCTTAGGGAAGAGTAAGTGAGATAGTTTACGCAATATTGTTTCACTGTTTATCTGATCGTTAGTCCTTCTTCCTTATAAATCAAGAAGTATATTGTTGGGTTTAAAGTAGACTTTTAATTATATAAGTAAACACGGAAACTCAAAATTTGTAAAATAAATAAAACACAAATATTCGATTTGCTCAAAGAGCATCGTTAAAATATTTTCATTGAATGTTTTTAAATATATATCAGGAACTATTGGTTTCATGTCTTTTTGAGTAATTAAAAAAAAAACCTGTCTATGGAGATCAGATCTTTTGAGTTACAATTTTGATATGGTTTCTACAATCCAAACCATAAATAATGGTTCAGACATTTTGGGATCGGGATTTATAAAACAAAACAAAACGATACCATTGTTTTCTTGAAGTTTAAAGGCGAAAAACCTTTAGCTCAAAATCGATTTATAAAAAATAAAGAAAAGAAAATAAGAAATAAAGACTTCTATCCCTACTCTAATAGCACCAGAGTCGGAAAAGAACAAGAGTTGGTAAAGCGAGGAAAGATGAAAGATAGGGGTCTAAATCTAGCAGGATTCGTCATGATTGCCTTACCTGTACTCACTATAAATAATCCCTTGAGAGATTCGGGATTTAAATCGCAACTACGAGTGTAAGGAAAATTACCGAAACAGGCGGAGCGAGTAAAGATTTTACTATAGAACGAAGTAGCATATTCAAGTACTTATAAACTTTTAATTAAATTATAAACTACAACAAGAACAGTAAAAGCGAAGTTTTAGAACACGATTTTTAGTATCAAAACTTATTTGGAAAGAATGTAAAGTGATTTTCGTAATTTTATCTGTTTATATTTGTTATTGATACATAGTTTAGAGAAGGTTATGTTATGGGTAAAAACCACTTTGAGACAATAGTTTTGAGTTCTCCTCAACCAAAAATTGTTTTTTGGCTTGATGTCTGTTTGTTATATATCTATGCTCTACTAAAAAAAAAAAATAAAAAAAAAAAATATATATATATAAAAGACGCTTTATTTTATTTTTTTTTAAATTATAGAAATTTGTTTTTATAAGTATAGTGTAAATAATATATACTGGACAAATATTCCGAAAGACGTTTTTCAATGTCGCAAATATTTCTAAAATTTTTTTTTCATGAATATTGTGTAAAAGTATCTAAAAAATTGTAATTCGTAAAAATATACTTGAAAAAAATCGTAAAAACCGAGTGAATCATTTTAATCAAATTTGTAATGTGGGTCTATTCGGGATATCTCGTGGTGTTTTCATTTTTCATCAAATACGATTTTTTTAAATTGGCAATAACAATTTTGCTCAATGAAGCAAACTATAATTTTAGTTGTCATAATAAAAATTTTAATATGGGCCTATTTTGAGATATATATTAGAATTTAGTTATTTTTTTAATTACGAGTTTTTAATTGGCAATAACAATTTTAACCGAAGTTTGCTCAAAGGAGCAAACAAAACGTTTAGTCTTCATTTCTCCCCAAAAATCCCAGTTTGTGAGTTTTATAGGTGTTTAACAAATAACGAAAAATCGACTGTAATGATTACTGAAGTATCATTGGTTATAAAATTAATACTTATGAAATTGTTCCTTTCATTCATTTTTTGATGAAGTCACATTCACAAAGAGAAAGATCGGAAAAGAGGACAAGCAGAATTTTCTAAATTAGAAAAATATTTAGTTCAAATGTAATATATGACTTGAAAATAAAAGCACAGAATTTTGAAGAAAACAATGACATCAAGGTCGAATACCAATTACGCACTTTGCTGTAATTGAGTAGCACACGCAACAA
Source organism: Aphrophora alni (assembly GCA_963513935.1). Classification (NCBI taxonomy): domain Eukaryota; kingdom Metazoa; phylum Arthropoda; class Insecta; order Hemiptera; family Aphrophoridae; genus Aphrophora; species Aphrophora alni. The sequence goes on along the minus strand of OY740773.1, from coordinate 20,141,553 downwards.
AAACATTCTAATTTCAGTAAGTTCGTTTTCCCCGTACAACATAATATTAATATTACATGTAATATCTATTTTCTCTGCTACGTTTAAACCATAGAACTTAAAAAAAAACCTTTTACTTTATTTTTTGACAGTTTATCAAAATAAACAGGAACATACAATAAAGGAAAGATATGGAAAAAATTTATCAACATTTTACACATTTGATCTTGATCGTTAAAATCAAATGATATTTCGGCTTCATTCAAGTATTTTCTCGTCACTAGTGGTGACACCAAGTTTATATACATAAAGATTTCTATACAATCGGCTAAATTTTTCATTACATTCACAATAACAACAAATTAGGTCAATTGTTCAGTAATATACAATGATGGTCAAGGGAGGTTTAAGGTTGATTTTGACCAACTTTAACAGTAAGGAAGAATAACAAGTTAAATCGCTGAAGAATTGTAAGGAAATACTAAAGGTATGTATGTAAAATGAAAAATCTTTAAGGGAAGGAGAGTTTCAAAAAATTCTGAGGAACATTCACAAATATGAGCGTTAGTTTCCAACATCCATACGATATTTTGATATTTTTCACATTTCTCATGCTCTAGATTTGTTACTTGAGTTGTTTTATACTCTCTAAACATTTCGTATCAATTTTATATAGTCACAAGTGTCCTTTCACTCAATATAAATATCATAAGAGGTCTAAAATTATCATACAACTTTAAAATCAGAAACGAATTTAGTTTAATAAATATTAGTTAAAAACCACACATCATACGTTATTTTTGTACATATGTAGTTCGTTTTCGTTTATTGTGTCAGAATAAAGTTACATGACTTTACTGATAATAAAATAATAAAATGTAAAAATATATTTGTATAAAAAAGTAAAGGACGCATAAGTTCCGCTTTCCACTTAAAGGGTTAAGCTAAATTTACTGCAAAACATTGGCAGCTTTAAATGCTTCCTGTTTCTACAACATTTAATATGTTATAATTTACAACAGTTACCGCAGAAGAAACAAAAGGACACTGTGACACACTTTGTTTTTAAACAGGTAATTAATTATTAATATCCTACATTCGGATATTTGCCATCATTTGTCAAAAAACAAATACATGATGTTCGAATAAACCATATTAATAAACTATCTATCATCTTTACTAAATAACTTAAAATAAATAATATACACCGTGGAAAATAATTCCCGGGACGGATTATTATATTTTTAATGACACCAAAATCTATTTTATTTCGTACCTTTCCAGGGCGACGGCCCACAAGGAGTTTGTAGGGAATCTTAAATGAGAGCACAGGTCGAGTTGTACATCGAATTAAAAGTCTTTATAAGTAGAACCCAATGCCACAAACCAGACCTTAAAATATTCACCCTAGCTAAAATAGCGTGGGTTTAATGTTCATATTAAATCAAACAAGAGCAATGTGTTCTACTCATAAAGGCCTTTAACTTGATGTAAAACTTAACCTATACTCTCATTTAAGATTTCCTACTTACTCCATGTCGGCCGTCACCCTGGAAAGGTAGCGGTCACTGAATAAGTACTAAAATAGATGTCCATTAACAATGTGCAAAGCTCTGTAAGGTTAAAAAAATATTAAGTCGTCCCGGGACTTATTTAACTGGTTGCATAATGAAATACATGTAAAGTTTTAATTTTGAGGACGGACTTACCATCCAAAATACTATTATTTGTTGTGACAGCTGAAAAAATAATTAGGAACGCAATTAAAAAGGTGTCCAAGACATTTGTTAAATAGTGAATGTCATTATAATAATATTAAAAATTCAGATTTCACTAAAATATCACAATAGGGACGAATTTGTGTAGTGAACTAAAAGAAGTAAAGTTTAAAAATTTTCCTAAAATTATCTGCCAAAAACAAAGTTTATTATTTTGTTGTACTAGAACTAGTTTTTTATGTTATTTAACACTGTATTTGTGTCAGTATATATTTATAAGACATGGAAAAAATGATAAAAGAGGCACAAAAATATTGTTTCTAAAATATGAGGCCTATTTTCAGAAAGTGTATGCGTCTAAATAATGAAAGAAGGTCCTAAATACAAGTCCGAAACATGCGCGTCGTTTGGGCATTTTGTGTCTTTTCCAAAAAATATTGATAAGTTATTGGGTGAGTTTAAAACTTTTAATATTGAATATCTCTAAAACCGTTATGTTTAAAAATGTAAAATTCCGCTATTTTAAAAATATACAAGATAAAGTTATACTTGGTTTACAAGTAAAACGTAGGAATAATGTATATAAGAATATTTAACTCGATTCTGAAAACTGTCTCAAGTTATTATTTTTCGAAAAAAAAACACAAAACGACCACCAAACGTATAATAGAGGATTAACCTATCGAATCCTCCTTTATTTTATTGTAGCTGTGTGAAAAACGCAACAACAACAGTACAACACACTTAGGGTGTTAAATTGAATGCAAGCTTAACTCGATTAGATACAAAACTTAACTTCTTTCATGTTTCATTAAATACTCACCCTATGTAATTTAACACAGAGAAGTAAAATAAACCAACCAAATAGGAACACGAAATAATGGTGACAAGGGTTAGTTTCAAAAGGTTTCCTGAACGTTTGAAACCTGAAACTTCCTTGTTACAGGAATGCCATACCTAAACAGTGCGATTAGCATACTTAAAGCATTGTGAACCGCGGTATAGGCTGGTTGTTTAAAGACGAAAAACCTATTGTTCATCATCGTATTGTATTTAAAAAAAGGATAAAATAAACACTCCTTATCCATCGAATAAGCTAATACTGTCAGAACATAAGGGAATAAGAGTGAAATCTAATAGGAAAGGTAAATGAGAGGGATCTAATCCAAGCATAGATAAAGAAAAGTGTAGATCCAGCTTGGTTACCTCAGGATTGTTACACCCGTACTTACTATATGTGACACGAGGGGGTTAAGCAGTCTAAGGCTTGTGTTAATCGGAATAACGAATAACTGATTGGTGTTCAAACCACGATTAATATCGTATATAACTTGGTTATGATGGTTTCCGTCCTCATTAGTCTTACGTGCTCAATATTTAGCAAACATAAATCCTACAATAAGAAGAATAACTCATTTCATCTGAAAAAATAGTTTTAAATCCAATTGGATTATTTTATTATTCTATCAAATATTAAAACAAGACTTGGCCAAGAGAGACGTAATGCGAATGGTGAAAGAGAGGGATCTCCCAAGACTATGTGAAAAAGTGTAGATCCAGCTAGGTACCTCGGGATTGTTAAGCCCGTACTCTCTGTAATAAACTCCTGAATATTTCAATGGTACAAGTTGATCGTATTAAATTACGAACAACTAGGATTGAGTTAGGTGTTGAAGAAATCGAAAATTTTCTTAAGGAACGCGGCAACGTTCAATCTTGTCAAATATTTAAAAAAATTCTAATAATTGTGAGGACTGCCAGGACTAATTGGAAGCTTACTATTCTGACAAATATCTACGATTTCATTGTGTTTCTATACAAGTGAAAATGATTCTGCACAATTTATTTACTGTATTCCCTAGACGTATTGTAAAGTACAATATTATAGTGTTAACACGTCTACCAACCCATAAAACTAAAATACCCTACATAACGACGTAACGCATTTGTATTCATACGCAGATTTGACAGTCGTATAAACTTCGCGTTACGTATTCAAGTAACCATTCTTAGTGGGATGTCTGCTTTATTGGAGCTCGTTGTAACATGACAGTAGCTTATTATATTTTATATTTCTCCACACAACATATCTTTTTAAGATATTTTAAACAGGCAGCAATTACGCTGACATTATACAACGAGAAATATAGTATTAAACCAAAAATATATAAAAAGAACACCAGATCCCAGATAAATACCACAAATAAAAAATACACAAACAGAACATTTGTACTTACAATAAACAACAAAACACAAATGAACCTTAACACAAATGAACTTTATGTATTCAAATAAAAAGTAATAGGCTTACTACCGCAGTAAATAGACTACAATTAAAAACCCTAGTGGAAAAAAAAACTAGTGAAATTAGAAAAAAAATTCAAGAAGAAACATCTGGAGCTTTTTTTTTTTTTTTTTTTTTTTTTTTTTTTTTTTAAAGATAGATGAAACATTACAATATTTGATTGAAAAACATAGTAAAGACAATTAAACTCAAAAGGAACAATAACTAATTCTAGATCAAAATAATGACACTATAAATAAAACAATATTAATCTGCAAACATTAAATTAAAATGATGAGTACAAAACTAAACATTTTTCAATGGAATGTCAGATCACTCAAACATAAATGGCTTGAAATCATGACTACATACATAAATCCTAATATACACATAGGAATAATCAAAGTAACCTGGTTAACAGATCAGGATAACGTAAAAGACGATTTATATAATATATACAGAGCGGATAGTTATGTGGGAGATCTATCATGTAAAATCACATATGAATCAATTTGGATTCAGTACAACTGCTAGTAATTCCAATAACAATACATAACATATACTGCACCAATAAATAAATAAACAATGAATTTTGGTATAAAAGTTTTTCTAGAGATAAAGGGAACACCATAATTTGTGGTGACTTTAATGCACATCGCCTACCTGGAACTTTTCAAATGCAAACAGTAGAGGTAATATTATATTTAAAGAATACAGAGATTGAAGATTTATTTTAGCAAATAATAATGATTATACAACAGTTCCAAATCTATATTACCAACAATCGGTAATTGACCTAACATTTATATCTGCAAAAATGTTTTATACTTTAAATAACTACGAAGTAGAATAAGATGATATGGGTAGAAATTACTTCCCAATATCATCTTAATGTTAAAATGGAAAAGTATAATAAAAATAAAGGAATAAACTCAAACGGTTTTAAAATAATCTTGACTTGTGAGATAATATTAGATAAAATAACCTCGAACACAAGATCTCACAAAAAATACGTTTATTTAATCAAACGCGTTTCAACGACAAAGTCGCCATCCTTAGTGATACATGAGCTACAATAACAAAACTATAGGGCCTAACCCTTTTTATAGTTTTTTCACTAAATTTGGTAACAATTGGCTTCATAAAATTGTTATAAACAATAATTTCTTTTAGGGTGTTTTAAAAATTTTCAACTTCAAGAATCGTGCTTTTTTCGATTTCCACCATCTTTAGTGAAAATATTGGAGTGTTTCAGGAATTCAAATAAAACTTGAATACAACTCAAACTTGCGTTTAACGACTAACTCCTTTTAACGACAAGTTTGATTATTTGTAACTCACTGAAGATTGGCGTCATTGACGATGAAACGCGTGTGATTGAGGTAGTGTCAACATCCTTCAAACGTAATTGTGCACAAGTTTATCTTATATCTAACTCACTAAGGACTCTCTGCGCCAGTCATGTATTATTTTAATAAATAGCCGATTTTAATGATTGAAGTGTCAAATTAAACAGTGTTACCAACAGATCTGCTGAAAATTAACATTTCCCATGGAAACACTTATTTTATAATAAATGTATCATTTAAACAACAAAAAATAATTTGAAACAGCTGTCATAACTTCTCAAATACTTTTTAGTTTGTTGTTTTGTTTGGGAATTAATAACAGCGGTTTTAAATTATTTTTAGTTTAGCTTAAATTTATCATTTACATAACATGGATGTTATGAGTGAATAACATGTTTCACAGCCAAAATAATTTAAAACAGCAGATATAAATTCATAAATACTTTTCATTTTCTTTGAGAATGCATAACAGCTGTTTTAAATTATTTTTATGTTAACTTTTAACGGGTTACTTTATGTATAAATTCACGTTGTTTTGTGATTGATTGCTTACATTTCCCAAAATTAAATAGTTTATATGAGTTAATGTTAATGTGTTAACGACTTAACTGTATAGCTCTTACTTTATTTATGGTTTATTGTTTACATCTCGTGGTTTATATGGCTTATTGTTAATGTGTGACAATTACGTGAGAGTTTAGATATTCTAGGTGGAAACCGTTGAACACTTAATGGTCGACAAGAAAATGTCAACGACAGATACACATTTAGTTATTCAAAACTGTTAAAATTCATAACTGGAAACAACCAGTTTTCATTTAAAACATCTTACAAGTCAAGGTAATTTTTTTCCTGCACCTAGAAAATATTGCTCCGGAAATTAAATTAAATCTGAGACTGTACATTTATATTTAACCTAATTAGTAGATTTGATGATTTAGGTATATTTTTATAATTTTAAGGTTTAAAATAAGAATGTTTCCTAGATATGTGATTAGAGGCTTTATGAAACTTTCTACATTTATTATTATCGGGGAGTGTGTGTAAACGGGTTATATTTATACATTTAAATATAAACTAAATAATTTAACGTGTTTTCACTTGTTTAGATTCCTTGTTTTCAAAATGGCTGATTCTATTTACAAATCGTTTCAGTTTTCTTTAACATTTATACTCCAAATATAATGGTCTAAGATTTGTTCAAAGATAAAGTCATTAAAAACAAAGGTTATCAAGAGAAGAGTAAATAAGATTTTAATAAATTTGTATAACAAAATATTACTTTCAATTCTGTCACCTTAGCAGCACTATCCTCAGTGAGCTATAAACTTTTCCTTGCGTCCAATAACCAAAAGGATTCTTGACAAGTTGACAAAACTTTTACAACTCTCTAAAGAGAAGTGTATCCTTACGGTTAGCTGATTGTTTAACTTTTAAGTATAATATGAATATTCTGTATTTACAACTTTATGTACATTCATTCAGTATCACAACACAGACTCTACCAACAGCTGACGTTGTAGTTACTTACTCTAGTCTCAGTTCAACTACAGTACACTTCTGAGTTTATCTACAAGAGTTTGATTGGGTTATATTACAATCCTTTGGGAAACTATACAACCTTTACTTAGTGAACATTTCCTCGTGTTAAAAATGATCGTACAAAAGACTTGAGTTCAAAAGACAAGAGATATAATGGTGTCTTGTTTTAAAATCTCTGAAACTAAATCTAGTATGTTTTAAAAAATTTAAGATGAATATTCCCATATTTTATGTGGTCACAACGGGTACACGCTTCGATTAATGTCTGTCTTGTATGTTTTTCCTTTAACGTTTCAACATTATTTCCAATTAAAATTCTATTTGAATTATATTCGTTAACATGCTTATAAATATTTTGAAATTTTATAGTAATATGAAACATTGAGTCCATTTGAATTTTTGTAGCCGAGTAATTAAAAAACTACTAGTTTTGTAGATAGGTTTGTGTATTTAACTTTTAATATGATGAAATTATTTTATTGATTTTTGTCTTTGTTATTTAAAGTGAAAAAACCACTCGGTTATCATAGCTTTAAAAAGTAAGAACAGAGCACAAATAAAGATGCCTAGCCTTGGAATACTCTAATAGCATCAAGGATAGAAAGAATGAAACATAGGGATCTAACCCTTTTTACATGAAGAGGGTGTATATACAGCTAGCATGTCTCGGGATTGCCAAACTCGTAGTTACTAAAATAAATCAGGTACTGTGAGAGTTATTTTTATTGAACCTAAAATATAACAATGTGTCGATAAAACAATTACTTCTTGGTATCAAGTACATACAAAGGATGAAGCATAAGGATTTTTGGTAGATTTTTTTCACAGTAAATTCCCTACTGTTGTGAACCCATTTTTTACATTTTTGAATAAATAACTATTGTATAGTAAATAAATTTGCAGTTTAGATTTCTACATTCACTAAGCAACATGACTGCCAATATTAAATTCTCTTGTGAATTTGTTATACTTGTCAATCTTCTAAATATTTAACAAATGTTGATTTTTTTTGACTTTGTATATATTTCTAAACTCAGACACAAAATTAAATCATACATTCGGGGATCGCTACAGAGGGACACTGCATCTTTTTATGAGTGTTCTTGGGTTAGATCAGGATCAGGATCAGGATCTTTAGCATCTTTACAATCAGGATTTTCAATACTAGTTATTTCTCTTTTTCGGCCCTGATACTATTAGAGTATTTGAGGATTAGCAATATTTGTTTTAATGTACCTTTTTTCTCTTTTTTATAAAGCGATGTTGACTGAGAGGTTTTTCGTCTTACAAATCAAAAAAATATAACTAAACGCTTCGTCATTGGATTTACACCTTGTTGTTTTCATTCTAAATTCTAAAGTTGACAATTATTTATAATAATTTCCAATAATCTTTTGGTTCAAAATATAAGAAACTATCAAATTGTATTCCGACGTACTCGTTTGATACATTACGACAAAGACGGTGATGACTGGAGATGGGACTTGAGTCGCTTATGAAACCCCTGAATCAAAACGACAATCAATGGAATGGAACCATACATCGTCACCAGCAAAGATTAAAGTAAAGAAAATCAAGAGAACTCGAAAACCATGTTCAGAGTGTTTTGGGACAGTCACGCCATTCAACTAGTAGATTTTTTCTGACCATATTTATTAAGAAAAGAAGTAAAGGTGAAGCAATCAATGCAAATGTTTACTGTGAGACGTTTAGGAAACTACGTCATGCAATACAGTTTGAGCTCCGAGGAATGCTCACAAACAGTATTGTTTTGATTCATGGCAATGCCGACCTGACGCTGCGAACTTGACAAGACAACTCTTACAGTACTTTGGTTGGGACCAGTTTCACCACCCTGACCTCGTTCCCTGGTGACTTTCATCTCTTTTTGCACTTGAAATCTGTCCTTGGTGGTTAAAACAACGATGAAGAGCTCAAAGAACATGTTGTCACACGGTTGACTACACAGGCGACAACGTTTTATAAAAAATGCATGTAAAAACGTGTGCCGTGTTTTAACAAGTGACTACAAAATGGTGGAATCTATGTAGAAAAATAGTTTAAAGTTTGTCGATTTTTTGCAATAAATAGTTTTTCTGTATCTTTACTAGTTTTGTTTTTATTACCAAATGGAACTTACTTTCCGGACGTACATCGTAATTTAAAGGACTACTATTTATTGAAAAAGAAATAATTATTGTGTATTTGTATAAAGTTTATTGACCAATATTATATTTAATATATAGTTTTATATTTAAACTTCATGTAGTTTTAAGTATTCATGTTACTTTACTAAAACCTAGACTTTAAAAACATATATTTACCTATTATAATTTCATTTACGCTTGTCGGAAATGTAATCCTGTTAATCAAACATTGTAATTAATACATACTTCACTAAACACACCCACAGGCACACACACACACACACGTATTTAAATAACACAAAGAATAACCGACACCACAACTTTTACCCGAACTCATTAACAAATATAGTATGAGTAAGAAAATACAATTGAAATACTGAACTATCTATTATTAAAGCCTGATTTTCTAACTTATTTTTCATTCACGTTATTTTCATTAACTTAATTTTAGTGTTATTTCCATTTTCACTTCCACATCATTCCTTGAACTTTTTATTTAAAACTTTGAATAAATTACAGTCTACCAAAGTTTTAAGGTAATGATGAAAGTTCATATTATAAAACAAAACAAAGAAAAGGTAATATTTTCCTGACGAAAAGTTTATCGGGAGAATGAAAAACTTTGTTATTTCATATATTCCGTGAAAGAAAACGAGGTATAAACGCATCTATAATGGAATTTTAAATAAATGACGTACAATCAGTTTATAACTGTAAAATAAATATATTTGTAAAATAAATATAGAAATTTACAAATAAACACTGTGTAATAATTTGCATAAATTTATTTAATTAAACGTTGTTTTGATTACGTGTCGCATTAAATACTTTACAATTGTGATTTAGTTTGAATTTATAAATTAGTATGAAGTTTTCCTATTACGTATTTGTATGATGTTAATCTTCCAATAAACAAAAAGAAGAGGGTAACATAGGAGGTGTAAGCGAAAGTCATTTTCAATAAATATATACAGTGTGTGTATATATATTTATATATATATATATATATATATATATATATATAAAATTAATTAACGACGAAAAATAGTTATTTTTAATAATATTTACAAGAAAAATATTTATTCCATGGTATTTTAGAACAAATTAATAGATATTTGTTTCCAATTCTTAGGTTGCCAATGACTTGTTTATTTATATGTTCTGTTAGTTCTTCATTTTTGAATTATAATTCTACTCAAACCATTGTATCAAATAATTACTGGTCATGCTAATTATCTTCATCTTTTTTCTTTTCTATAGATGTATATGGCTTGTGGAAAAAGGCTTGTCAAACAAGTTTTACTTATTTTCGAAGACAGAAATATACTTACAAAGAAAAAATACGAAAATCGTAATGATACCTTGAAATTTAACAAAGGTATAGATTATTAAAATTATGTATCAATAAAAACTCATTTTAAAGTTAGTGTTTGATATAATTATTTTAATAATATACTGAATTTTGTATGTAAGAACATCACTATTTTAATGTTTAAATATGTATTTTGAATTAATTGTACAAAAATAAAATGTGCAAAATGGACGTTTTCCAAAACCAACCACATTAACTTCCAAAAAGTCAACAACCGTTTTTTTTTATAGAGGGCACTCCCACCGCCATACCACAGGTTGGAAAGAACCAAACTGCACAGAATAAATCTTGTGTGGGTAGTGAGTGTACGGGGTATTGAAGAAGTATTTTAGAAAACGTCATGGTATTTCTTCTTCCTCTTAGGGTGTTATATTAGTAATTAATATTGCACAATTATTATTTATATTCATATATTGTGTGCCTTGTTAATTGATTAATTATCATTCTACTAAAACAGATGTAATTAATTAATATCAACACTCACTGATTGTATTATTATAGCTCAAAACAAACTCATGAAATTATCTTCATTCATTTTGATTTTTATTAAATTAAACAATCTTACTACAAACATTGGGGGTATAAATATACAAACGAAGAAGAAAATAAAAGAATTCATTATTTACTGAACCATTTTGAGATAACATATTGGTTGTTAAAATTACAAATGAATGGTAACTTTTGGTTCAAAAGAAGTTTGTAGTTCTTTTAGTAGTTTTCTTCAATCTAGATATTCTGATTTTAATATACTAGACCTGCAGTAAAATCTAAAATTCCATACTAATATAAAGACTCTGAATGGAGTAAAATAAACTATAAAAGAGAAAATAAACAAAAAATATAACATTTCAGTCGCTAAAATAGAACTCGTAGATGTAAAAACAACCACAAATATTAAAGCAGCTTAAGAAGATGCACTATTATTTATTACGTTTTATTATTACCTATATTTAGTAAGAAAACCTAATTTTCATATGGAAGGAGAATACAAGAAAAGTTAAAATGTATTTTTTTAAATAATAATTGGAAAAGATTGTTTAACATAATTCAAATGTAATTTTAAAGTAAAAAATTTAAAATAAATGTAATAACCAATTAACAAATCCAGGAGTGAACAAATAACTTTGAAATCATGTTATAGATTTCGTTAACTACCCTACTACCCAGACGAAAGATTAAGAGAAACTTTTAATTTGACATTAGCTAAAGGAAATGGAATATCAAGATTGGCAGATATGATTTAAAATTAAACTAAGGAACATTTTTAAAGAAAACAAATCGTAGCTGAAAGTACTAAATTCGATCAATTAAAAAACTGTTTAGATTTAATATAAAATAATACAAAATATTTCAAAACTGCTCTGTTTTTGGGAAAAGATAACAGATACTTTACAAAACAGTTTTTCTGTAGTTTAAAAAATTTACTGCAATATGTTTATTTGGGGGAAAAAAGATAAAATTAACAGAAATACAAATTAATAGATAATAAAAAGGTAAAGGACAAGCTCATAAATGATGTAATTTCTGCTTTTAGCTTCAACCTTGTACCAGTTAATTGTGTAAAAGTTAGAGAAGATGAGATAAATAATTTTTTTATTTTATTTATTTATTTATTTTTATCCGGAGAAACATACTTTTCCTATTCTAGTACCATATTTTCTACAAACATAAAGAGATTATTATAGACAGGTAAGTAATAATTAAAACTAGAAATATAATTTTATTTGATCCTAGAAAATGGATTAATATTACAAGTAAACATAAAATTACAGATGTAACATCATTAGATTAGGTTTATTTAATATCGACAAAAAAAGAGAACAAGAATTAAATAATAAAGAAACGAAAAATAGAATATTAAAAAAAAAAACAAGAGTAATGTATTTTTAGTAAAAAAAGGAAAGAAAATAAACAAAATAAAATATGAAGTAGTAAATGCCTTTACAAAACATTGAAACGATTTGAAACGAACGGTTCTCATACATTTTTTCGCATTTGTTGTAATGAATTTACATATATTGTTGTTTTATCAGAAAAAGATTGAGTAAAGTATGTGTAATATGTTATTGGTTTTAAAGAAATTAAAATAGTGAATTATTAGAGAAAGAAAGCTGTTTGTTTATGAGATATAGAAATGATTTAGTGATTGCTTACAATCCAGAAGCATAATCAATTATTATGACAGAATACAAAAGGTTAGGTAATTACTTGGTTTGCAACATTCTACCGTTTCAGAAATGACTCAGCAGGGAGTTTAAGAAGGTCAGTAGTCGGTGATTGAAGTTGGCACGGGGTTGCAGGGTTGTTAGTTCATTAACATAGAAACTGGACCAGGTGGCGATTCTGCCAGATGGTAGAACGTGACCTGGGTGCTGTCACGGGATTAGATTATTAGCTAAAAGGTAACATGGCACGAAATCACGGGAGTTCGGGTAAAAAGGTAAGCGAGCTTCGTGTGTAAACCAATTTAGTAAATCTTTGTAATTTATGTAAAACTTTATATTCTGTCGTAATCGTTTAGATAGATCTAAATCAAAAGCTTAGAGTATTTTAATAAATTAGTTGGTTATTACATGTATGTATTAAAGTCATGATTTACTAGAGAGATTTTATATGTATTAGAGTCAATGATTTACTAGAGAGAAACCCAAATTGTCAGTACAAACATTTTAAACTGTACCATTGTTTGTATTGACAATCTGGTTTTCTGATATATCACTAATTAATATTGTTCCATGTGTTGTGTTTGTAGTTAATTAATTCATTATTATTCTACAATAACAAGTGTATTAACTAATATGTAATTTTATTATTGGTTGTAAAATTATATTTTTTTAGTTAATTTTTATTACTTCAAAGAACTTGTTTCTTCGTATATATAATAATTACTACGTTTCTAACAAGAGTTAAACAGTAGTTAAATAACAGAGTAAAAACAGCTAAACCCCAAAAGAAACAACATCGCAGCATATACCTCATTTAGTTATACATCCGTCCTAAAATGTTTCCAAATTCTTCCTATGTCTTAAATCAGTGGACATTTCATAGATACCCATGAGGGAGTCAGTTACTGAACTGAGACTGAGGAATATCAGTGTTGTTTCTGTTTAATGAAATAATTGTTATATTTTAAAACACAGTTTATATTTAAACATAGTCAAACGTTGTAATATAGAAATACATTTAGAAAATTTTAAAAAACTATTTGTTCTGTTTTATTAAAACATAAAGTATGAAAGTGAAATAAAATGAAGAAGGAAAGAGACGCAAAGAAAGTTTCATAGATGGAGTTTTACACGTTGTTGAACCTCTGGCTGTTATAACAGGAATAAGGATTATCATCGAAAATGGAAAATTAATTTCAGAAAATAAATTATTTGATATATGTAATAGCACCTCAGGCAAATGTATCCATCAAAGGTTTTGGTTAATAAAAGCTACAAATAACTTTTTAATTTAGAATTCATCTTTAATCTGTCCTATGAAATATGTAATTGTAAAAGTGCTATTACTCTAATTGATGTAAATTAATTGCACTGAATAAAGCAATAAAATGGGTTTCAAAATTGTTATCAAGAAATAAAGAGACAACAATACCCCTCTTTATCTAACAGCTGAGGATGATTAGTTATTCATTGAAAAGTCGTGTTGTCTATGTATTGCACAAATAAGGTGTATTATACAGGGTGTTACAAAAAGGTAGGGCTGGCTATGCATTTTCATATTCTATGTGTGATTCTAAGCTGAAAATGAGGATATAATTTTTTTAAAAATAAAACTCACCGTAACTCTGGAAATAAATAAGATATCGAGTTCAAATTTGGAATAAGCATTTTAAATGTTACGATTTACAAGTGTACCAAATATAAAGAATTTATTTTTATAATTTTTAAAATAGCGGCCGTTACAAATTGTTAACGTGGAATATCTTGAAAACCGTTAACTTTACAAAAAATGTACAAGAGACAATATATTTGTATTTTTTAACAGCAAACACAATGTTTTTTGTAGTTTCAGTAGGTCAAAGGATAACCGAGTTATCGACAAAAAAACTATTGTGTTTTTTAGTTTTAGAAATTATGTTTTTAGTTTTTTGTTGATAACTCGGTTATCCTTTGACCTACTGAAATTACAAAATGCATTGTATCTGCTGTTAAAAACTAAAAATATTTTGTCTCTCGTACAATTTTTTGTAAAGTTAACGGTTTTCAAGATATTCCACGTTAAAAATTTGTAACGGCCGCCATTTTAAAAATTATAAAAATAAATTTTTATATTTGGTACATTTGTAAATCGTAACATACAAAATGCTTATTCCAAATTTGAACTCGATATCTTATCTATTTCCAGAGTTACGGTGAGTTTTTGTAAAAAAAACAAAATGACGTTTAGCTGCTAAACAAAGTGGAAATTGAAAAAAATTTATTCTTTATTTTCAGCTTAGAATCACACATAGAATATGAAAATGCATAGCCAGCCCAACCTTTTTGTAACACCTTGTATTGTGGAAAATTGTGTTTTCATTCATTTGAGAAACAAAAAGAAACATAGGATAAAAAACCATACCACTATATAGATTAGTGGAATAAATTCAACTAACAAAACGGAGGACAAAATACAGATTAAAACAACAATTAAATTTGTTTGGTAATGTCAACCAATTCAATTTCTGACCGATGTGTCAATTCAAATCAAGCGATCTCGAAGGTACAACTCTCGTTGTCTGTTTAAAAACTGAATATTTAGTTACAACAGGACTTTCCATTGTATGGTCAAAGGTTTTCGTAGAACAGGACATCGTACATCGAGTTGCTACCAGCCCCCTAATTTATTTCACCAATAAACGGCCGGAGACGCTGCATTTGATTGATAAGCATCAAAATACCGCTAACCTACACTCACCTCTGGCTAAGGGACGCTTTCCTTTTACCACGAAGCGAACAGTCTGGTATTGGCTTAGCAACTAATAACGACTCCGCACGCCCACTCTCGTGGCATTCCTTAGTTTTCTCTTTAAGAGAACGCTCGATTAATTCATTTTATGGTTAATCACGCTTACCGTCTTATGTTAGTCGTTCGCTGTGCAACAACGCACAATACTAACTTTCGTTCGCTTTCCGCTTCATGTCGCTCTTTGTCTTAGGAACAAACGCAAGCTCAACGCAAAATACATATATTTTTGAGTGGTCAAACATACAAGTGTTTGTTAGTTCTATTCTTTCTTCTACTCAATTATGTACTATTTTCTTAATGTGACATTGTGGTGAAATATGTGTGTGTGTGTCGTGTAAGGAACTTTCACACTCCGAGGACGCATCAGGCAGCTAGACCTTCAGACTCTGCACCAAAGGTACGGCACATTTATGCACACATGTCACATTTTTACATGTTAAATTTCTTTGTTCTTAATTTTACAAATGAATTTAAGTTTTAACTTACTTAAATTATTAACTTACTTAAAAATTAATTGGTCCTCCAGGTTTAATAAATATCTGTCTCAACCAATCTCATTGAGTACATAACAAAATTAATATAAATATGGAAGTAAGTTTTCCGCCTTGCCAAGTATCATAGTACAAAACAAGTTTTAGTTTAGTTGTACACAACTACGAGGACCCCCAGAGCTTAGTTGCTGACACGAGCGAGGACAGAGAAGGTTCTTCTTAATTGATCTTAATATTCACTTGCTTTGAAAATATTTTAATTTAGAAGTTTTGTCTGGCAGGAACCCAACATTCTATATTGTAGAAAATTAATAGTGATAAAGCTTAAAATAAAGACCAAATGCATTAAAATAGAATTAAGCATTTAGACTGCAGCGCATTTAACTGAGAGGAAAACCATTTTTTTTTGGAATATAGGAAACAAAAATAAGTTCGATTGGCTTTGGTACCTCAATTTCTATTGAAAATTGCAATGAGCTCTACACTTACTCTTGGGAATGTTACAGTATCTATTCTTTATAATATTCAAAAGAAATGAATGTACAGCATACAAGAGCAACGTAGAGAGACAATACATAGAACAACATGAATACAAAATGAAATACGTTCGTTACGAATACAGGAAATATGAAACTATGGCTACATGTAAAACAATAACTAGTATTATGTGAAACGTGTCTTGTCGTGAAACACTGAAGAAGAACATTAAACATTAGACTGAGTTCTAAAGAAAATAAAACAAAGGTTTAATAACAACAAAATAACAATGTGTTACGATAAGTAAAAGTACAATTTCAGTTGAAGGTTATGATACAATGGTTATTTGTTTTTGTTTCAATTTATAAATGAAAAAATAAGACAATATCTGATTGTAATACAGGATATCTTCAAATTATAATAAATACAACCGTGAAAATATCAAAGAAAAAACAAGTTAATAGCGTCATCATTGTACTTACCCAGATATGTCATACAATGCAATTGAAGCAGATAGATAGAATAAAACTTGAACACAAGTTCTCACAAAAATTACGTTTACTTAAACGCATTTGAACGACAAATTCGCCATCCTCAGTGGGTACATGAGTAACAATAACTAAACATTAACTTATAGTTTGTCGTTGAAACGCGTTTGATTAAGTAAACGTAATTTTTGTGAGATCTTGTGTTCAAGTTTTATTCTATCTAATATTATCTCACAAGTCAAGCTCAATATATATTTATAAATCAAGCAGATACTCTAAATGTAATGCCCAAAAGTTGGTGTCTTTGGGTTTGTAAGAAAATGTTTAAATGTATTGGTAGATGAAGATGTCTTATATTGTTTACACTGATGACCGACGGTACTTGATAGAATTCCATTTTAATAAATAAAACACAATTTTTTTTGTAAAATTCTATAATTTATTTGGTCTAGCCGACCATGGTTTCGTCAGTTACGGCATTGACGAGGCTCTTACAAGATTGAAAGAGCCTTGTAAGAGCCTCGTCAATGCCGTAACTGGCGAAACCATGGTCGGCTAGACCAAATAAATTATAGAATTTTACAAAAGAAAAATTGTGTTTTATTTGTTGAAGATGTCTTACTCAGTAGGCTATATTTGTTTAAAAAAGCTGTTACACAGGTTTACCGAAGCTCGCAATTATATTATTTTTTAATCGCTACTTTTTGGCTACTTAATGGGTCTCGTAGATTTATGGGTTAAAGAAGATTCCTTTCTTTTGACTCCTGTCAGCCTCGAAGCGGTACATATGTAAAGGACCCTCTACTAGTATCGGTGAGTCTGCTCTGCAAAATCTCGTACGAATATCACATTTTTATTGGGAGGTTGGGGTAAGAAATTTATTTTCTTCCAAAAACTTCGTTATTTGTCATTTAGAGGAGTTGAGTAGGTATTAGAATTGAAATCTGCAAATTTGTATCTAATATAGCTTGTTAAATGTTGAATAACACACAATATACACAAAACTACGTTTAAAATGGTTGGTATTTTTGTATTTTCAATTGGATTTTTCCGACTTTCTATATGTCATATCGTTCAAAATATACCAAAATTTTATGTTCTTATCTCGAATTTCGTAGCCACTATCGTATAATAATAACGACGGTCGGACGACATGACGAAAATTACTTATTCGGTTTCCTGAGGACATGAAACGTAATGATCGGTCAAAAAACCAAATTTGAATTGACGGAAACTAAACTTATCCTATAATTCGTAAGGGAAATGTTCTACTATTAGTTCTTAAATTAAATTCCAGTCATTTAGGTTATGTTTTGTAAATTTACTTTGAGTACTTCTTATGTATAATTCAATTTCTTAATTTATTGAAGGTTGCTCAAGTAATATTCAACCTCTATTTACACCCACCCTTCTTTCACCCAACAAATGATGTAATATCTCACAGATAATTAACACTCTATAGTAAATCTATTCGACTCCTCCGTAAATTCCCTGTGACAAAGACTGAATCTCTGTTGTACGATGTAATTATCCTTGATAACCTACTCAGATATTATTGTTAACCGTTCTCTCTACATTATTAGCATCTGTGCAGAAATCACCTTATTACATTGTGTTAATCCCAAATGAATCTCACTAAGATGACATTGTTGTCACTTCAAGTTGAGAAACTACTCAAGGAACAATTATAAATCAGATATTGCAAGTGTTCCGAAGTGTAGTTTACCAATGAAATAACTGAAGAATTATCTGCACTCACTTTGTTAATCATAGAACCAAAACATATTCTCCAAAATAAACTAAAGAACATTCGATCAAAATTGAAAATAAACTTTCAAGCTGTCTTTCGAGATAGCATACAGCGTAAAATTGATCAAAGTAAGCTCCATTCTATCTAGCTTCGTTTCAGAGATACACATTTTCCTCCGTTTTAGAAAATTATAATATATATATATATATATATATATATATATATATATATATATATTGGTAATAACTTTTTACAAATGAAAAAAGTCTACATTGTTGGTTATCTAATTAAGGTTAATGTTTTGACAAGTAAGACGAACTCTGAGAGTTTTCGATCTACACTTGAAACACCGTGGATATGAGCAGGACGTTCAGGAAATCCTAGTTAATACTTTTCCTCGGCTCTACGTGAGTTTCCATTACACAAAACTTAAATAAAATGAATGTTAGCATAGTCACATAAAAGTGACATTAAAATAAACCTAGAAACTAAGACTAAACAATTGTTTTTTACACTATAAAGAGTATTAACAGAAAAAGATAATTGAATATTTTGACTGAGGTAATGTAACAGAACAAAATGAATTGACGTATTAAGAAAAGAAAGATGCGTATCAGGGACTTGGCAAAATAAAAAAGGAAACATAATACTGTATTTATTTATCTGTCTTATACCTGCTCGCTTGTCATTTCATTATTTGACCAACTTTAATAATGGTTAATTCTGATAATGTTTCTTAGTTACAAATCTACTTTCATTGATGAATATTAATATTTTTTTTATCTTATAATTGACTACTGTTGAGTGTCAATTAGAGAATCACAATCTAAAATACCTTAATATTTAATCACGACTTTTGACTTTTTGGATGCATGAACGAAAAAGTAAATGAGCGATTCGTTTATACCGTTGAAAAGCTTACGAAAGGCGGTAATTTTTGTAAAATTTGAACACCTATAAATATAGTTTTTTTTTTTTTTTGGTAAAGCAAATTTAAATTTTAACGAAGATTTCAAAACATTCATGGTCTTGTAAATAATACATATTCTCAGTTACAAAAAAAACGATGTTGGTTCTGTCTGAAAGAAAATTTTATGTAGTTTTTGGAAATGGATTAACTTAAATTGTTAGGTGAAAAATATAGTGAGAACATTTATTTTTAACTAAAAAGTCAAGTTTTTTCTTCTAAAAAACGGGAAAAGATATATTTTGATAACAAAGTGAGATAGGATAAGTCAATTTGGTACAAATGATGTGTGCTAATACCCAGAATTTTTTGCCATTCATTCGGTATATTATAAATAATATTGTTATAGGCCAGATTCGATTCAATTTTGCTTATTGTGAAGGGCTCTGAAAGAAAAAATGCTAAACCTCATGTAAAATAAGCAATATTCACAAATAGCTTGAAAAATGTAAATAAGATCGACTGTAACCATTTTGTTAATCACTTTGACATTTTACAACTTACTATCCAACATACATTATTTTAAAACGATTTTGGCTCATTGCCTTCGTTCATAATATTTTAAAATACACAAAAATATGATAGCAAAAAATCTCTCGGTCATCATCGCTTTATAAAAAATGAAAAACATGAACATAAATTATATACCACTAGCCCTCGAATACTCTAATAGCATAAAGGTTGGAAAAGAACAAACATTTATTAGGACCTGATAGGAAAGATGAAGAGAGAGGTTTAACCTTGAAAATTTAAACCTCAGTTTTGTGACTGATATGACATGCCGTCGGTTCGTTGTCGTTGTTACCTTTACGTAATCACGATAACAGACACAAAAATTAAGATAGGAACATGAAATTATAGGACTATAAAGTGCTCATATTAAAAAAAAAATCGAATTGAAAATATCAAAATGGCGACAATTTTAAGCCGTTTTTTACTAATGTCTAGTGTGTTATGCAACGTATAACACTCTATATTATATAAAAAATTTCAGATTTCAATTTTGCATGTAATGGTACCAACCAGAAATATCTACGACGACAAATAGCGAAGTTATTGTAAGAAGGTAATTTTAAATCCTGTATTTCCGAAAAAGGTATTCATATAATTACGAGAACGGAGCGAAGCGAAGCGAGTGGAGGCTTTTTAACATATACTCATCTTAATGGCCCGTTAGAGTTTAGCCGACGTCAAGAAAGTTGTGATATACACAATGGCGAAGTTTAGAAAAACAAACACCCTATGTTAGGAATTAGGGTTAGTTTTAGTTAGGAATATAGTCTTAGTTATTTTTAAGAAGCCAGTGTGGAAGCAATTATTGTGACAGACCTGGAAAAATGATGCAATTGCTTATCATGCAAGTAAGGAAGGCGTCATTGATGCTACAATGATATGTAAACCCTTGGGTGGGAGGAAATGTGGTCAGTGGGCCAGGATTCATCAAATGAAGGTGCTGAAGTAATTCTGTGAAGATAGCCAGACGGACTTGGCGAGGAAGAGCTTTCTGGGAGAATAATTCTTGAAGATAGCCAGACGGACTTGGGCGAGTAAGAGCCTCCTGGGAGAATAATTATTGAAGATAGCCAGACGGACTTGGCGAGTAAGAGCTTCGTGGGAGAATAATTATTGAAGATAGCCAGACGGACTTGGCGAGTGAGAGCTTCGTGGGAGAATAATTATTGAAGATAGCCAGACGGACTTGGCGAGTAAGAGCCTCCTGGGAGAATAATTATTGAAGATAGCCAGACGGACTTGGCGAGTAAGAGCTTCGTGGGAGAATAATTATTGAAGATAGCCAGACGGACTTGGGCGAGTAAGAGCCTCCTGGGAGAATAATTATTGAAGATAGCCAGACGGACTTGGCGAGGAAGAGCTTCCTGGGAGAATAATTCTTGAAGATAGCCAGACGGACTTGGGCGAGTAAGAGCTTCATGGGAGAATAATTTTTGAAGATAGCCAGACGGACTTGGGCGAGTAAGAGCCTCCTGGGAGAATAATTATTGAAGATAGCCAGACGGACTTGGCGAGTAAGAGCTTCGTGGGAGAATAATTATTGAAGATAGCCAGACGGACTTGGCGAGTGAGAGCTTCGTGGGAGAATAATTATTGAAGATAGCCAGACGGACTTGGCGAGTAAGAGCTTCGTGGGAGAATAATTATTGAAGATAGCCAGACGGACTTGGGCGAGTAAGAGCCTCCTGGGAGAATAATTATTGAAGATAGCCAGACGGACTTGGCGAGGAAGAGCTTCCTGGGAGAATAATTCTTGAAGATAGCCAGACGGACTTGGGCGAGTAAGAGCTTCATGGGAGAATAATTTTTGAAGATAGCCAGACGGACTTGGGCGAGTAAGAGCCTCCTGGGAGAATAATTATTGAAGATAGCCAGACGGACTTGGCGAGTAAGAGCTTCGTGGGAGAATAATTATTGAAGATAGCCAGACGGACTTGGCGAGTGAGAGCTTCGTGGGAGAATAATTATTGAAGATAGCCAGACGGACTTGGCGAGTAAGAGCCTCCTGGGAGAATAATTATTGAAGATAGCCAGACGGACTTGGCGAGTAAGAGCTTCGTGGGAGAATAATTATTGAAGATAGCCAGACGGACTTGGGCGAGTAAGAGCTTCCTGGGAGAATAATTTTTGAAGATAGCCAGACGGACTTGGGCGAGTAAGAGCTTCTTGTGAGAATAATTCTTGAAGATAGCCAGACGGACTTGGGCGAGTAAGAGCTTCTTGTGAGAATAATTCTTGAAGATAGCCAGACGGACTTGGGCGAGTAAGAGCTTCTTGTGAGAATAATTCTTGAAGATAGCCAGACGGACTTGGGCGAGTAAGAGCTTCTTGTGAGAATAATTCTTGAAGATAGCCAGACGGACTTGGGCGAGTAAGAGCTTCCTGGGAGAATTAAGACTTCGGACGAGCATCCATAAGAATTGTAAACAAGGTGACCAAACTTCTTCTATAAAGAAACTTGTAATTATTTCAGAGTCATATAATTAAACTAAAACGTAGAATCAGATCTTAGAGTTACAACAATTAGAGTCATTCTGGATTAATAGTAATAATAAAAATATTGTAGCATTTTAATAACATAGGAGATAGTTATTTTTGTTAATAAGAGTACCTAAGAATGCAAATATTTGATTAGGAATAATTATATATTTTGTTAATAAATTGGAAGTGAATGGTTAATGTAAATCTAGGTTACTCTTGGCAATATCTTAAATAATTATCAATAAGAACACTGCTAATCCTGAGGTTAGCATTCTATTATTGTGGTAAAATGTTAATTAGGGCAAACCAATTCTACCTGTAAACCTTGTAAAACTATTGCTAATAAATAAATGTACATGCACCATTTCTATTCATGTTACTTTGATCTTATTTTTTATTTTAACTTTACGGATTTACACTTTAAAATTGCAAAGTGTTTAACACTTAACAACAGCAATCTCTTTGATCTTTAGAAGTGATTATCAAGTTTCAAGTCTCTATTCTTCACGACAATAAATAAAGGAGATTTAATTACAATTCCTGACGTCATGGCTTACTGTCATTGGTTTAATGGGGTTTCAAATATATCTGAAGTAAAAGGGTCAATATTTAAAGACAAGACCAGCTTTGTGTTACCAAAGCTACAGGTCTTTATTAACAGTTTTCAGGTGTTTGTAAATGCAGGGGTGTTGTTTAAGAAGATGGGGTGGGTGGCAAGTGAGCAAGAGGGGCTGTAAATCAAGTACAACTTAAGTGAAACGTATTGTAATATTTTTTAATGTATATTTTGTTTGTAGTCTTATAAAATACAAAGAAAATGAAAGAAATAAAGACCCCCTAGTCCTCGAATACTCTGAATAATAGCTGAACATTACACAGAGGTGTATAATTATTCAGTATAATTACCTGAAAACACCATCTTGTGACTTTTGCTGTTTTTTTAGTTCAAACGCGTTTCGGGGCCGCAGTCCCATCATCAGTTCAATAGCTCAAATGGGATATATCACATATTTAAAACACTAACACAATATTCTGATTACGTAATAGTTAGATAGGTCTTCCGGGTTTTTATATGAGTCTTATACATCTCGAACTTTTATAGTGACTTGAATGCCATAAAGATTGGAATTAAAGTCTTAATAGTATCATAGTCGGGAGAAAATAAGAGTTGGTCAAGAAAGATCTGAGAGGATAGTTGAAAGATAAAAATATAACTCAAGACTACATGAAAGATGATAAAGCTTTCGTATATCGGGAAAACCAAGCCCATGAGGGTGTTATACAATATTTATTTTACAAGTTTGAAATTTGTCCAAATCGTTACGAATCGCTGGTTTTATATAAATGAATGTTTTTTTTAGTTCTTTAAGTAACAAAATAAGTTGATGGGCACCATCATGGTACCTACCCAGCTCGCTCATACAATGTAATACAAGCAGATTCTCCAAATGTAATATGAGCACAATATATCAATAGTATCTAAATCGATTACCAAATTTACTCCATAATTTTTATACTGGGTAAGTAAAATCTACAGATTTTTTATCACATGCAAAGTGTTCTCTGTCTTTGTTGGGGTCGTTTATTATTTTTTAAATTTATGTTAATTATTTTGTATACCTCATACTACAGGTTGTAGTTTAATCGATTTTAACAATATCATTTGTGAAATAGTAATACAAAATACAAAGTCTATTGTTACCAACGTATTTCTGGGGAACGTTCACTGTGGGTAGGAGGAAGACTGTTTCCGTGGAAATCTTCCTCGCCTTTCCTTACTTCTCGCAAGCGACTGGGGTTAGGGTGGGTTAGGTTAGGTTAGGTTAGGTTAGGTTAGATTAGGTTAGGTTAGGTTAGGTTAGGTTAGGTTAGGTTAGTTTAGGTTAGGTTAGGTTAGGTTGGGTTAGGTTAGGTTAGGTTAGGTTAGATTAGGTTAGGTTAGGTAAGATTAGGTTAGGTTAGGTTAGGTTAGGTTAGGTTACCTTAGGTTAGGTTAGGTTAGGTTAGTTTAGGTTAGGTTAGGTTATGTTAGGTTAGGTTAGTTAGGTTAGATTAGGTTAGGTTAGGTTAGGTTAGGTTAGGTTAGGGTGGGTTAGGTTAGGTTAGGTTAGGGTGGGTCTTTTCCGCAAGAGGTGATTGCAACACGTTTAGATGAACAGTCACCACAAGCCATCGAGGTTGTATATTAATATTTGGTCACGTGTTTACTTCTAAGTGTAATCTTGGTTACACGGCACTGAAGAGGAATGACCTTGAGCAAATGTTCGGTCCATCTAGGCAACTACTCGTCTTGAGAAGTGCTGCTTGTTTTAATTTTTGTTTTTAATATTTATTTTACAAATTAACCATTATTTGTTAAATAAATGGGGTCTTGGGGTTCGGGGTTTTTTCAGCAGCTCAAATCCCCAATTCGGGTGCATTAATTTATTATTGAAATCAAAACGAGTTTCGTAATAGGTTATGCCCAAGGTAAGCTTTGTTCTTAATTGGTTTTGGTGTTGTTTGAGTGTTTAATTATTAATTACCTTTAATTCGGTATAAATTAAATTATTCTCTTCAAAGCTGAGTATCCAATAGTGCTAAGGCAGTCCTGGGGTGAACGTTTTAGACCTAAAAATTGGCTTGGTTGCGTTATTAAAAGGATGGAGACTAGACCAGGGGTAAATATAACTTCGCCGACACAATTTGGTTAACATTTATAATCAAGTTCGAACCTATAATCAGTTATCTCATTGAACACACGTTTTAGATCCATAGCCTCAACAGAGGTTACACATTAAAAACGGATGTGATAATCCCGAGGTAGTCTAACTGGATCTACACCTTCCTTTATCTAGTCTTACGTTGGACCCCTCTTTTCTTTCCTATTAAGCTTCTATTAGGTAAATCATGGTATTCAAGGACTAGGTGTTGCAATATGACGTTCTTTTCTTTTTCTTTCAAGGATTAAATGACCGAAAGGTTTTCCATCTTTAAACACCAAGGGAAATAGAAATAAACCGTTCATCTATAATGGCGCCTCTTATTCTTTAAAAACATTATCTACATGTTATTTTGATTTTTCTTTTACACGTAAAACAACATTTTGTTGATTAGTAGTAGTTTAAGACTAACTGTTTCTACTTTTTAATAATTCATGTGCATTCAACTCCTTACAATATTTATAATGATGTTCATACAATGCACTATTATTTGAAATCTTAAAGGTCCTTAGAAGTATTGATTACTACAAACATCCCTCCTAACAACATACTGTTCAAAGCATTATCGCAAAGAGGTAATATGTGATTGAGATCTTAAATTATCCACAACAGATGTTGAACTTGTCTCCCCCTCTCTCGCTCTGCTTAATTTCTAACAATCGATTAATTATTCTCTTAATTAGGCTCTAGTACCAACTCGATTAACTGAGCAAAATGTTTGCCAGGAAATTTGATTAATAATGTTGAGGATTACAGGAACAATTAGAACTCAGTTTAACAATCATGACATTCACAACTTTGTAGGCATTATCACTTTTTCTTTCGATGTCAGAGTTTTAAATTAAATGTTTAAAAATAACTTTACTTTGTTATTATAGACATATTAGGTTTTCTACTACTATATGTAGAATTTAAATATGCAAATTTTATCTAATTTAAAGTGGTATAATTTGAATAGCATTACGCGATAAGAAATAAAAGTGTTTAAAGCGGCTCCACTCCGACATTTTTAAATTCGATTTTTCTAATTTTCGATATGGTTTTATATAATCTCATTATATTTCATTTCCCCTCTCTTAATTCTTATGGCCATTACCGTTCTTACATACATAAGACAAAGATCAATCACAAAAACAAAAGTCGATTTTTTTTTGGATAACCAAGCTTTTTCTGTACTTCGTATGCTGAATAAGCGTATCATGTACGTATATCATGAGTATATGTCCTTATATAATACTCAATTTCTATCATATAATAAGCTTCACTTTTGTCAATAGAGAATTTGATATCCATAATTGTATCAATGTTTATACTTTCCTTTAGACAGTTGTTTAGTTTTAATCAAACTGTTTGTATTTTGATTTCAAGTGTACATGGGTTAAAACCAAACACATTATTCAATTATTAGAGTTATAGTTTATCGTACACGAGGAATTAAGTTGACCATTGTTGTGAAATGTCAAACGATACAATGGTGTTATCTGGATAGACGTATGTTATCAAATGACTTTACTTTAATAATTTGATATTACAGGTCAACTGATAAAAAATAATTAAAAAATTATATACACAATGGTCCGAAAACGCTTAGTTTCCCGTCTTTTCCCCGCCATTTTGTTTTTTAAAAAACATAACCGTGAAAATAGGTAAGATATTGAGTTCAGATTAAGTATACGCGTTTTATTTTACGGGTAATTTTTATGACAATTGGATAATTCCAGCTTCTTTTTAGTAATTTGATATTACTCATATATTAAACTCTTTAATATATATATACAGTATATATATTGGTTTAAAAAAAGAAAATGATAGATACCTGGAAAACTAAACATTTTGGGAAAAATTTTATTAAAGGCTCTTCGGGAGTGAAATAAAACTGTCAAATTGACATTAGCGTCAGGGCATTGGTGATTTGTAAATTAGTAGCAACTATATTGCGCGGCGGCCCATGCACAAAGTAGTCCTAGGAGTTTCATTTCAAAGTGCATGGAGAAACTATAAACTTAGTAGACATTAGACTAGGCTACTACGCATGCGTGTAATCAATCCTGCTTTGCCATTATTTCTTGGAATAGGTCGTTGTTTTATATTTTTAATTCTCTCTGTATGCCATGGCTTTAAACTTTAACTCACTTTTGTTTTTTACACACACTGCTAGAGGGTTCCCTCTAATTAGGGGTTGACTTAGTTGACTTCAAGTAGCCTCTAATCTAAAATTGATTATGACACTAGGCCAATATATATATGTAGCCAATTTTTTAGAATAATTGAGCTACGTTTAACTATTTTACGCAAAACAAATTTTTGTTTATAACCCATTGTGAAGCATTACTTAATTTTTAACATTTACAAATTACCATATCATTTGTGACATTAAAGGCTATGTAACTAAATACATCGAGCTTTTGAGAGAGAAATTATTTACGGTACTGGTAGTTATTAAATTTATGAACGATTGTAAAACAACAATAAGCTGAAAATATTGTTATTGACGTTAAAATAATATAATAATAGTTAAAAATCATTGCCTTTGTCATCTCACACCCCCCAAAACTAAATAAAATAAAATATAAACTAATCGTCACTTAAAATTTCAATTAGTTGTCAATTTAAAAAAAATAAATAGGAACCATAGACGACGGCCATGAAAAAATATTTTTAAAAATCAATAAGGGTCAAAACTTGCTTCGCTTGTACCATAAACACGTCCTCAACGTAAACCGTATTTGTTAACATCATCACGGCGGTCAAGGTCAACTTATGATTTTTGCCAAACTGTTTTAACATAAAAATCATAAATTCTATTAGGTAATATTGTTAATATAAAATTTAATTGCAACAATTAAAAATCTCATATTGTTAACCATTACTATAACTACAGAATTTACTTAATCACAATTTTCTATTGTTAGAGCTGATTCTAAATCCAACACTCACACGCTTTACATCCTCCTCAGGAGGCTGGCTGAAAGACTTACATTTGCAACATTATGGGTTGTGAACACTTGATGTTAGTGAGGGTAAGTGGATGCCACCATATATCGTCGGATACCCGCGTATAATGATACAAATACCAGGGTATTTGTAGCCGCTTTCAGTCTTTATATAGGGCATATTTTTATCGAAATGATAGGTTTTTTTTTTAAACATTTAAATCCAGATTCCTTTTTTTTAAACAGGAACTGGTGTGCATCGCATCTCTTTATTCCGTGTTATTTCTAATCTTAGTTTTTTTATTTTTATAACCGTTTATATTCCGATACATTAGATGAAAAATGATGCACACGCGATTAGTTTCTACCGCGTTAATTCATTTTAAATTAGGTTCTTTAGTTTTTTAAAATTTTTTTATAGGCGTTTATATTCCGATACACAAATCATGCAACCAGGGTTGCATCCGCGATTAGTTTCTACCGCGTTAATTTAATTTAATAATATATATTTTTTAATTGTTATGACCGGCCGCGATAATTTAAATGTTTATACTATAGGTCGATATGTCAGGTCGGACAACCACGGGGGTTGACAACCGCGTAATATATGGTGGCATCCACATTCCCGTAGCTAACTAACGGTGGGACCGACCTATACACATACACACACACACAACACACACTCTAATAAGAGTGGGTCTTTCAGTTGGTACACACAAGACTGTAATAAAACAACTTTCACAATCTGGTCTTTGTGTTTTATTTATTAGACTTAAGTTAGACGTAAGATAAATTTATATATTAAAATGAATGTACTGCAGTGATAGGTAGATTGTATAATATTTATGTTGTAAACTTCCAAATATTGTAAATGCAATTGAAAAATAAATGTCTTTTTAAAATGTAAACAGACTTATTTCTGAAAATTTTACTCTGGCATTTCATGCCAAAATATTAACTT
Source organism: Aphrophora alni (assembly GCA_963513935.1). Lineage (NCBI taxonomy): Eukaryota > Metazoa > Arthropoda > Insecta > Hemiptera > Aphrophoridae > Aphrophora > Aphrophora alni. Next base: position 20,112,446 of record OY740773.1, on the reverse strand, counting down.
GAGAAGTATCTAAGGTGTTGCTCGTATGAAAAAAAGATAATTATAATTTACAAAATTAATATTCAACGTAACAATTTATATATAACAAAAATAGACAAATCATTACGAGGTAAATCTTAAACCCCTAAAATTGCAGACTTTACGATATCGTTGTGTAGAAGCTACCACAGCTGGCTCGGTCTTCTACTCTGGCGTGAAATTTGTTGCGTCCAGTTGGTATGCACGGTTTTGTCTGCAAAATAAACTTTAGTATAAAACAGAATTGGTTTAAATTGGTAATTGTGTAAGACACCCTTAGCTTGAATACTAACGGTAGGGGGGAAAAAGTTGATCAACACTACACGAACAAAAAGTGTAGATCCCAGTTAGAATGCCTCGGGATTGCCACACCCCTACTCTGAGTCTTTGAGAAGGGAAGTATTAAATTCAAACATGCTTAAGGGACCGATGCTTCTAAATCCTGCACAAGACGAGTTTTCATTCAGATAATGTGTGATCAATAAAGCACTCAATTTTGTTTTCCTTGGAAAAACTTTTGATCATCGTCTTATAAAAAAAGGGGGGAAAATAAGACACCCCCCCAGCCTTCGAGTACTCGTAGAGTTAGGCTTGATATGGTTAGAGACCTATGAAGGAAAGTGAGATTCAACCCGACATAAAAAAAGTGAACACCCAGCAGGGCTCTATCGGGATTGCCACGTACACACATACATGTCTGGCAATAATAATGAGGCCTCATCATTTGACACAATTGTGGGGACATGTACGGTACATAATACCACTGTACATTAATAGTTTTATGTACCACTTATTAGAATTTGTACACTCCAAATTTTTTAAACATCCATGTAGGAAAATAAATTATGACGCCTTTTTACAGGACATTGTAGTCACTATAGCTCTCAGATATGTGTGAGTATAACACAGCTCAAATTTATGTTCCATCGTATCTGTCGTACTAAAATTATATATTTTGACATCCCTCACGCCGGTTTTTTTACCCAAACGGCAACGTTTAGAGATATTAGCGCTGTTTTGGATTAGTATGACGAAGCTGGCATCCTCTCCTCTTTATCTCTCACCCTCTCATTCTCTCACCGTTTCTCTTACTCTCTCCTCACCTCTCCATACTCTATAGCCCTTCTACTCCTATACTCTAAGTCGTTATGTATATTGTCTTTATTCCCCCACTCCAAAACGTTACAATTTGTTGTGGGTCAGTTTTCGTATTGGCCATGAATAACCCTCAACGCCCCCAAAGTCATTTATAATAAATCTTTTGAATGTTTTTTATTTATTTATTTGTTTTAATATTTATTATGATTAATTGAACATTACAATCTTAAGCTACTGCTTAAATAAGTAACACATGTACAAATGTGTAAAGAAGCAATGTGTTGAAGCCTAAATCATAATCTAGGTTCTAGCTATGTAATGATTTTATCTAAAACTTTAAAAGTATATACATGTGTTTAGTATTGGGACAGATCTTGTGGTTCTGCCGGCAAAGTCATCTTACACCCAGTTCCGTGTCCAGTAGCTGTAAAGCTTCCACGTTAACATGTTTAAGAAGTCTCTTCTCATGTTGCATTGCATAATCCTTGATTATCTCTGCCAATAGTTTTAGATTTACGTCCGAATGTAATTCATCGTTACGCTGATTATGTTGTTTTGACTACGTTGCACCAACAGTCTTTGAACATCCCTAAAGTTCTACTCCATACGTCCTAATAAGTCTGATAATCGTTATATAAAGTAGTCGCTTGTTGTAGAGGTTCAATTGCGATATTCTACCAATTAAACGTATTGACATTTAACGTACTTTAAGGTGAATCTGTTATATATTTTTTTTCACGTGGTTTTCCATGTAAGGCGTTTTCAAGCTGCAGTCCTAGATATTGAACAGTATCACGTTGTGATATTTGTTTATTACCTATATAAAACCAATGGCTACAATCTACATGTCGCAAAACAAATATAATATGGGTTGATTTTTGTTCATTGAGTTTAATTTTCCAGTCACGCGTCCATTCCGATACCTGATTAAGAGATCTTTGGAGATTTTCAGTTACCTGCGCTTGAGAATTACCAAAAATCTTTAGAATGATCGACATTTTGATAACTTCTCTTACACGATTGTACGTTCATTGCCTTTGACTTATTCGTAGTTTGGTGAAATTTATTTTGTCAATTTCTTAAAACACACTAAATAAATAATTAAAACAAACGGAAAAATATTAACATTGGTATTAGCATAATTACACTAAAAAAACAGCATAAAATTCTTTATATGATTGTATAGAGACCTACAGGACACCACTGCTATCTATAAACGTACAGTAGATTCTTCAAGTGATAATACGTACATCTTGTGGGTTGAAAAAATGTGAAAACAATATGCCTAAAAACCGTCATTTCCCAAAATGGTCGCTAAATATTGTTTTTACCAAACATTTTTTATTTTTAAGTTATTTCGGTTAGAAAAAGTAATGTAAAGAGTGTTTTGTGTTTTAGACCATGTCTCCCAAACTCATCTGTTTAGGAACTTGACAATTAAAAATGCTGTTGATCATAAACAGATTTTAAAGAGATGTTACCATTTAAAAACGATATCTTACACATAGCTAAGTACTAAATTTTCACTGACAAAATAAATGTTTTTTATATTTCATAGTCTATTGTATAAAGAACTGTTTACTACGAAAAATTATGTTAGTTGAACTAGGCCTAAATAAAAATTGCATAGAAACCATGATTCCAACGAAAATACATATATATTTTTTTGAAGAGATGTGGTAACCTTCCATATAACTTGATATTTAATAACTAAATTTGTAATTTTAACCCCTACAACCTATTATAAGAACATATTGCAGCTCTGGTTAACACTCGGCTGTATTAAAATAGTCTATCATTTATGATTTGTTCATAGCTTTTGGTAGATACAAATCATGTTTACATTACTTAATTTATTACTTTCCTTGTTTAACGCATTATTTTCTTCTTTCCAGCTTAGGTTAGGTGTGAGTCTTTCAGAATTTCACAATATATGAACGAAAATTGTAAAACTAGACAATATAATTATACCTAGTTAGTAAATCGGCATAAAAGCAATATTCTGAGAAATGATTATGATAATCTGATAATGGGAAAATTGAGGAAAAACATCCAAACTCACTAACCAAAACAATCATTATATAAGTTTCAAATTTACAGAAAATATTAAAAAAAAAATAATAACTTTTTAGTAGTAGGTTTTATTTTGATTAAATTTAGTATTTAAAAATAACATTCGTTAAAATCTCCTCCGTTCTCGGCTTCTTGTTACATAAAACAATACACATTTGACGTGATTTAGCAAGATTAACTATGGAGGACTTTAATCTCCAACTTTCTTACTGACGTTTTCAACTTCCTTCACAACACAACAAACCAATGTTTTTGAAACGCACGATACTAAACTCACTGCAAGCCTGAGCTCAGTGCTTCCTCCACTTTGTTTCATTTTTTCAAATTATTGCTGAACCGTAATATTTAGGTTTTTACGATTTTGTACAATTCGGGGTCATTAATTTTCACAAATTTCAATGAAATCGATAGAGCCAATTTTGAGAATTATTGACTGATTTGTTTATTTTTAACCGATAATTCACATATTTAAAGAGATGACGGTCGAGATAAACCCAAAAGACGAAATTATGTTTTTTTTTAAATTACTTTAATATTTTTCTCAGAGTGGGCTATACTTTGCTGAAATGTAGACCTTATTTTAAAAAATAACAGTAAAACGTGAAAACAAAACACGGTCATTGCAAATAATGTCACACCATCTACTTAAGTCGATATCTCAAAAAATGTTTAAACCGATTTCGATGATTTAAAAAAAAAAAATATGTACGATTATTACCAAAACCATGATCCAAATCGCATGCAAGTTAATATTACTGTAAGTTTGTTACTGAAACTACAAAAAACAAAACAGTCCCTGAAAACCATGAATTAAAAATAATAATAATTCTTTAGGCGCATTACGTTTGGGTCGTAACACATTACATTTAACCGTTATCATTTTGGGAAAACTGAATTATACGTACCTCTACGATGGCTATAATTCGTTTTTAATATTTTCAGAGATAAGTTAATTCACGAAAATAAATATATATTTTCTTCTTGTCGTTTTCGGCGAAAAATTACCAATAGCAAAATGGAAAAAGAACTTAAAATATAGAACCTCAGCATTCGAGTAATCTAATAGCGTCAGAATCGGAAGAGAACAAGAGTTGGTTAAGTGAGACTAGATAGGAATGATGAAAGAGCGAGATCTAACCCAAGACCAAATGGAAAAACTGTAGATCCAACTAGATTACTGCTGATTATATTAGTCAGCCTCTTAAGACGAAAAATATCTCGGTTTATCGAAAAATATCTTGGTTATAAAAGGGAAAATGCCCATAAAATAAAGACCTTTAGCACTTGAATATTCTAGCGTTAGGATCGGAAAAGAACAAGAGATGGTTAAGAGAGACTTGATAGGATAGATGAGAGGGATTTAAGCCTAGTCTACATGGAAAAAGTGTGAATCTATGTCTCTCGCAATTGTCAAGCCCGTACATTGAGCTCCTGAGAGCCACTTTCTTAGAGGTTAACATACAATTTTTTGAGCTATCCTCCCCCAACAACAACCCATTTTTTTGTAGGCGGGGAACAATATCCACATATATATATCCGTATTTTCTTGGACAGTCCCGGATTCATTGTGATAATACAATACGAGTTTTGAGACGAATTTTATTCACATAAAACTGCTCACTGGCAACTTTAATAGAACTCATTAGAATTCAAAAGAACTCATTAGAACTCATTATTTCAACTTTCAAAAGAAGGGAAAAAATATATAATTTTAATATTTCATAATTTTTCATATTGCTAATTTGTCAATACACGAGTGTTTATGTTTGTTAGTATTAAGAAATGTATACTATGCAGTACTCACAAACCGGTTACAAAGTTCTCTAAACGCCGCGACTTCAGAAAAAGTTCTGAAGCTTATTAAATGTAATAATTGTGTTAATTAAAGTAATTAGTAGGAGAATAAATTCCGACGTGGACAGCCAAATAGGCCGAAACAGAATAATTTCTTGCGAGACTTACTTTTTCAAAATCCTGTCTCGTTTTAACTGATCTAGTTGAAGGAAAACGTGATGAGTGAAAAGGTAGGTCGTTAGAGTTTGTTGGTGTGTAATTAGAACAGATTTTTTCGTACTCTATCACACGCTAGCTTCGACTTTTACTTGCCCTAGAACGGGTGGTTCAAATGATGGAACTGCAGGTAATTTGCATCAGTGGAAACCCACATCCAATATAAAAAAAAATTAATGAACCAAGCGGGGAATTATGGTTGTGGTTTTTACATAACGTTGCAGATACATTTCATGAGAGTGTCAACGAAATTTGAAGAGATAAAGCGTCAGCGGATGAAGCTGCAAATGAGTATTTTCACTTGTAAAAAAAACTTAAAAGAGAGAAAAAAAAATTGTTTTCTTCCACTGAAAGTTAAAAACTCCAAAAAAGGTCTCACAAACAGAACTTAATGAGTTATTGAAAGAGGCAGCAACCATATTTTACGAAAACTGCATTACTCTTACTTAGATCTGTGGAAAGCTAGCACTAGAGAGTTGTCGTTGGCTGATTTAAGAAAATAACCCAGTGGGAGGACTTGAAAAACTGGTCAGTGTTTGAAAAGGTTATGGTGCCCACTACGTCAGATTATGAGCTGTGTGTAGTGAAATCATACCTTATTTAAGAACGCTTTGCTGAGTGGGCTAAGCTTTAAATTATCAACAGAGCTGAGACGCTTATCTCTTTTCAAGAATTATAAGAGATAATTATTCCAAAATAAGACAAATTTGCGAGTTCGTACTATCCCTTCCAGAAACCAATTCATCCGTTGAAAGAGCCTTTTCTATCATCAACAACTTTTAAATTTCAGAAAAAGGTTTCAATGATAATAGACTGTGTCAAAGCTTTCTTGATAATGCAAATGAATTTGACAGAGTCAAGTTTCGAAATGTATAAAAAAATAATAAAGAACAGAACAATGATACACAATTTTTTCTGACAAGTACAACTGGAGCAAACCATCGATGTCAGCCTCTTCTAAACCAATTCTGTCACAAATTAGTAATTGTATTTTCTATCTATTTATTGAATCATTAATTTTCAAAATGTTATAAGTAGCAAAAACAAAACTTTACTGAAGAAAAAACATATTTCCATGGAAACAAAATTTAGTAACAATTAAAGAAAAATACATTGAATCCTTTCTAAAAGTATCTGTTATTAAAAAAAAAAAAAAACTTTCTTTTATTAAAAAAATGTTTTAACAAAAGTGCAACTTCGAAACGGAGTATTTGGTGTGTAAGTCTTTAAAATATTAATACATGTCAATAACTATACAGAAAACTTCATTGTGGTTCATCAGCTTCTGGGGTTTAGTCAAGTGGAGTTTCTACTAACCTTTCTGTGTTATTACCTCTGGCTCTAGATAAGGCATCATTTTCCTAATGTCCCCTTTCTTTTTCGCAGGACGGCCAAAACGAGTATAGTTTTCAGACAGATGAACATCTGGAAATCAGCCACAGTTTCAGAATGATTCTGGAAATGATCGTTCATGATGTTTTTTCCTTTACCCCATTCAGACATTTTGCTATGTAACTGTTCTTGTTTAAATATAAATTGTTCTTTCATTGACACTGTAGTTTTTGTAATAAACATAACATATTTTCTTTTACTCCCCATTCCAACCATAAATAAGTACAAAACATTCCATACTGACGGGATTTACAAAAGTTCCACATATTACTACTTATATAACAGTTAATATCAAAGAGTATTTGTGTTATAAACATAGTTGTTATGTTGTAAAACAGTTTAAACAAATTGTTTAATGAAAAGTAAAAAGGATTGATTTTATTTGAATATTCCCTAGGGCTTTCCTCATAATTTTAAGTCAACGCTTTGGTGGGTGGGGTAGTGAAGTGTAAATACATGTTAAAAACAAAGAAATTCTCACTGATTTTAATTACATAAAAAGAAAAAGCCTTTGTTATATTTAAAGCGTTGTTCTTTTTGAGTACGTTTCACAAGTCTTACGTTTTGAATTTAATTAAAATGTTGACTAGATTATAAATACAACATTCAAAGATACAAAGTAAAGCGAACAATAATACTAATATGGTATTGTTAAATCTAATACAATATAGAAAGTAAATGCTAACATTAAAATTTTTGTTTAGTATACTAATAAATAATACATAGTGATTGGGGAAATATTGCCACTTACATGCTCAAAGATACTAATTCATTGAACTACAAACATGTAGGGACAAAATGAGTTCTAGAAGAAAAAAAATCAGATGTTGGTTTTCCTTGGCAAAAATGTAGCGTCATATGTTAGGTTCCGAACAAAACGTATTTATTATCTGGGTGCCATCAAGTTTGTTTTTTTTCCAAGTTAAGAATTGTTATTTACATTCTTTTGGATTATAAATTTTCGAATTTTGCCAAATTTTAATCGATATCTCTCCTCACCGACTTAGAGATATTCTATCTTTCATGAGGTGCACATTGTTATTTTTAACCAATAACCGAACAGACAATTCTTCCATTATTTTCATAACACTGTGACCGACCTCCATTTTGTTATCAAGCATTATATTGAATTGAAACTTACACACATTGATTTGTATTTTTATAAGCTTTAAAATGGTGAAACACAAACTATACATTTCCATTTAAACTCTTAACTCCCCCCCTTCTCAATTTACTGTTATAGAAGTGTTTTAAATGAGTAATTATTATCTAACCTCCAAAATGGTTAGCCTCGGTTGGATATTTGTGGTGTTAACTTCGAGAGGTATAATTTTATGAGGAATAATTTAATAATAAGGCTTCTTTAAAAAGAAGAATAATTTAATACAAAGTCGAAATAAAAAATAAAAAATAAAAATGAACTTATGACTTACAATATGGGAAAAATACTGTAAGGTAAATCATTCCGAGCACCTAGGGGTGGGGGTGAGAAGAGTTGACGTGTAGAAATAAAAAAAAAAATCAACCGACATTAGTGTGAATGGTTATATTTCAGAGTCATTGAGATGAATACTGATACTTTCGGTGCCATTTAAGTCCCAATTCAGCCCTCATCGATATTGGGGGTGAAAAATAAAATGATCCATATTTGTGTTGAATATGTTCGGGGTCGTTTATCTGATTGGTGACAGTCCCGATGACAATTAATTTAAAGTTTAGTTATTTCAATTTTAGACTATAATAGAATTTGTTTTGTTTTTCGCTGTGTTATTGAAGATTGGGTTTACCCGGATAACAAGCTAGTTGTATTAATATCAATAAAAGGTTTTGAAAAGGATATGCAGAATCTTGTAGAAGGAAATTGTTGGTTATTGTAGGTGAGTTTTTATGTGTGTGTGTGTGTGTGTGTGTCTGTGTACAAGCGTTATTTTTATTTGATGAGTTTTCATCTCTCTTAATTCCCTCTCACATATTCATAAAACTTTGGTAGGTTTTATTGTGTGATCGATGATCATATTCAGCCTAAAATTATATATTTTGTGTGTGAATGTTATAATAATGTACCATAAGCTATAACATTAAATTTAAAAATCCCATTCTCATTTCTTAAGAGGACTATTTCTACTTCCAAATATAATTAATGTTATCCCAAAAAAATTCCATGAGTTCAATTGTTGTATTTAAAAGTGCTAAAAAATAATAAAAGAATTCTTAAAATGACTCTTTGATCACTCAAAAATCTTATAATACATTTTTTTTCGTTTTATCAAAATGTTTTTTCTCGTTGTGTGTTCCTGCGATGTTGTCATCAAGATTTGTTTAGTTTCCAATCTCTAACTTCAAACAATGTAATCACTACACCTGTACAATAAAACTACATTCTAACTACTAAAAATAGTTCAACTTGACACTATTGTCGCAACTACATAATTGTTACTAACAGCACTGCTCTTAGCAACTACTTTAAAAGCGCCAACTAGAAACTTTTCCTTTGATCTTTGAACTTAATTTGAGCTAGTAAATTAGATAAGGGAATTAAATAATTACTTCATTTGAATTAAATTCACAAGATAAACTCAACACTGCACATTGCACAAGTTGAAAACGCTGTTATTATAGAGTGAACTTTGAATAAGTAATCCTTAAATGGCAAAGTAAACAAAGTATAATTTTATTGTAGGTTGATACACATAAATGCATATAATGGTAATGAATATAATGATAACATCTTTTAGTATACATTTATTAATTGTATAAATAATTTTATATTTATACTATTAAATAAACAGTATTTTAGTATTTTTTATTATGAAGGTTACTAAATGAATAGAATTATTTACCTTACCTCATCTCCTCTTTTTTTTTTTTTTTTTTTTTTTTTTTTTTTTTTTTTTTTTTTTTTTTTTTTTTTTTAATGACGCGTCTCGGAACGTCTATCCCATCATCAGGTAAACTCCGATCACTCATCTGAGGTCGACAATACATTAATAAATTTGTTTAAAACTACAACACATTTACCAAAACAGTAAGTTTGTATGTGCGCACTTGTGGTTACCGAACACTAATTTGCACGCAATTAAAACTTTACCTCGGGTTTCTTGAACTCTTATCACTATGCCATATAAGGTGTTCAATGATCGATAGGAAAAATTAATACATAGGCTTCAAAAAATCCTCTCGTGAAAAACCAAATAAAAATTGAAAAATCTCCTTAGTAGAAAGCAAAAACAGTATTCGTTTCAAACTTAACCTCACACAAATTAAATAGAACAGTAGCTATACGAAACAATTAAAAATTAGTTAACCTCAAACGCTCAAGACGTTTAGAAGAAGAAACAAGACAACAATGTAACATGTTACAGTTGTGACAATTATACATAGGCCAAACAGGGAGAGCGTTAAATTGGGCTTTAAAGAATATTTATTAAAAAATTCCATTTCGTAATAAATCCAGCAGAAACTTTGAAACAATTAAAATTTTCAGTAAAGGAAAATATATGAACGTTGTGGAAGGGTTTGAAATGTTCAAGACATTTAAAACTAGAAATTATTACAACGAACATCAATTAATAAACTTCGATTTGAACACCCTATCGATACAGCCATAAGAGATCGAGACACATGTTTTAAGTGTTAACAGAAAATACAGACGGTTGCCGTTTGGTAGCCATATATATTACGCACCTACAAAGTGTGTTCCTTAAATGTGTTGTTTTTGCAGTTTTTAGGTTATTTATTTTAATGTATCGACGATCTCAGAGGAGTGATCCTGAGATTAACTGAAGATAGCATAGAAGTACCGAAACGCGTCATTAAAAAAAAAGAATAAAAGTAGTTACGTGACGGATATTAGGTACTTTTTTGATTTTGTTAAATAAATCTCTCTTTATGACAATATGGTTGTTTGCAATTGATAAAACTATTTTTTTTAATACCGATGGTGACGTGTAGAACTGTGTGCGATATTTGTATGGATGTATAAATGGAGATCGTGAAAAAAACCGGTTGTTTTTGGAAGAGATTAAGCGACAAGAATAGTAAACAGTGTAATAACATAAACTTTCTAACTCACACATCCCCCAAAATCACTAACCAAAACTACGTCATCGAAAAAGTCAGTTCGGTTGTTGTCAGTAACAAAAGTGAAAATCAGCCACGTTCCCTCTCTTTGAAAAATATATTAAAATAAAGCTTGCTTGACTTCTTTATAAACGCGTCCTTAGAATCAATGGTATTTGATTAATTTTTTTTTTTATGGCAGCTACCTCCAAATTTTGAATTATTATAAAAAAAAACACCCTAGCTAGTCATGTCTAAAATATCCCCACATACCAAAATTTGATTACAATCTGTGTAAATGTTTGTTCTGTAAAGCGCTGCACAGACGACAGACAGATATCATTCCAAAAAACCATCTTTAGACGAAGGTTATCTCAAAACGCTTGACATTGATATTATCCATCACATAACTCGCAGAAAGGATCTGGAGGCAAAACTAGGAAGGAATGATAAGAAGCCTAAGTTTATAAGTTGACGACATAAAACGCGACCTACGAAAGTGCGGAGAAGACTTGCGGAAGACAGAACAAAAGGTAACATTGTGGTGAGAGAAAATAAGGGAATGTAAATTCATGGAGGTAAGAGGTAAAGAAATAAACCTGCAAATATATGACTAACCACAGTTTTTTATGTGCTTTGTTCCTTTCGATATCCTTTACTTAAGGTGTCCTTTACGCTGATTCCTTAACGATCTTTCGTTTTATACGCCACTTTACTATTTATTTTATTAAGGAAGAGAAATTGATAAGGAATGTCTTAACGATTTAACCTTTTCTCCTCCTTTAGAGTTAAGGTCTGTCAAGAGTTACTTTAAACCTCCTTTAACCACATTGTAGACCTAATTTGTTATTAAATATTGATGGAAGATTAAGACGATTTTCTAAAATTCCTTCTGAATGTAATTGGAATGCCACTACAAGCGTCAACAAGATATCTAAAGGATGCCGAAAATAAATTAGATTTTTATATAAAAGATAAAAATACGTAAAATGTTAAGGGTAAATAAACAGAATGTTTAAAGTTTCGTGATACAACCGTAGCAGAATATAGATAATAAATATTTAATAAAGAATAGATAATATAGAATATAGATAATATATATAATAAAGAATAGTAAATTATATTGCGTGGTGAAAAAACTAAATTACTAAATTTAGAACATTCTTGTTTGGTATACAACTGTATAAAACATTCTTGTATGCAGTTACAGCAAAATTATTAAATTTCCTTCAACGTTGCACTGCCTCTACTTTTATTCTCAACGTTTTACATTTAAAAGTTGAAAGGAAAATCTTTTAAGAAATGTTGATCTAGAAAAATGATTAATTATTGATTTTTTTTTAATACTAACATTCCACACGAGTGACTGAACTGAACTGTTTAGCGATTAACAAACAATCAAGTGTAAAGATTACCGAAATCTCATTGGTTCTTATTGATGACGTAATTTAGATCTACGGCGTAGTTCCTTTACGGTTTCCTTAATAGCTCATTTATAAAAGATAACTTAGTAAAGAAAAGAAAATATGAACGAATGATTTCATAAATGTGATTTCGGTTAAGGGAAGCCTTAGTGTTAAGGAACAGTTAAGTGTGAGGGTTTCCTAAGGTAGTCCTAAGAAATGATCAGAAGTACGACTCTTAGTGTTTTTAAATACAGTTTAAGAGTTGCTTGAAAATGCCTAACGGCGAAACATAAATGTCGCAATTAAAGCTGTTTTGTGGAATTGAATAATCGTCTCATTATTTCCATTATCATGGAATTCCATCATGTACCGACTGTTGTAACATTAAAGTATACAGTTTAAAGTGTTTGAAAAGTTAATTATTCTGTAAATCATGATTTAACAATTTCCGATTCAGTTTTACCATGATGATAAATGGTATATTAAATACATTCTGTTAAATTGTTTTCGTATAGCAACAAGTTTATTGAACATAGTTTAACAATAATTGAAACATTGATTGAACTGTGTATTCAAACTTAATTGGTCGTGTGCCTCTAATTACATGGTTTCATGTTTTGAAATAACAAGTTATCATTACAAACACGCACTCACCTTGTACAATGCTGTTATGAATCAGGTGGAAGTGTCAGAAGTCTTTCCCTTATTGTTTTAAAATCAAAAAATCTCATATATCAACGGTTTATAGAAAAGGACATATTTTTTATCCTGTTGTTTAAAGGCGAAATCCTCTCGGATATTATCGTCTTGAAAGAACATAAAATAAAGTTTCCTACCTCTTGAATGTTCTAATAGCGTCAGGGTCAGAAAAGATCAAGAGTTAGTCAAGAGATACATGATAGGAAAGTTGAAAGAATGGGATCGAACCAAATACTACATGAAATAAGTACCTCGGTATGCCAAGCGAGTACTCCCATAAAAGAGACCCTGAGGAAATTAAGTGGTTTAAAAGTAGCAATGCTTTCAGATTTTTATGAAATATGGAAAATGCTGGTATAATATATGGTTTTATATCACAATCACGATTTGATTGTCCAGTTTAGAACTAATAACTGTAAACTGTGAATGTATGAATGGTTAGGTTAGGTTAGGTTAGGTTAGGTCAGGTTAGGTTAGGTTAGGTTAGGTTAGGTTAGGTTAGGTTAGGTTAGGTTAGGCTAGGTGTTAATCTTGTTTGTTCTAATTCCTAAAACTTTCCACCTTAGGAGCTTACTACAGTGAATATTGATGGATTAATCCCAACAAACCCACTAGCTGAATCTAGACTTTTTTTGATGAAGTCCTTCATCTTTCCTTCGAGTGTCTACTTACCTACTCTTGTTCTCTTTCAACCCTGACGCTGTTAGAGTATTCGAGGGCTATGGGTTTTTATTTTATATTCTTTTCTAACTTTTTTTATAAGGTCATTACCTTTAACTGTTAAGTCTTTTGTCTTTAAAATTAAATAGGGGGGCCTTCAAACTCTCATAATTTTGAGAAAAATTACAACTATCAATGATTTAGATTAATTCGCTTCCAAGACATTTTAGTTGTACAAGTTTCAAAATGGCATCCGTTTGAAATATTTTTTAATAGAAGTCGCTATAACTTTAATAATCATTTTTACATGCAGATTTAGTCATCTGAAAAAGGTAGTAAAATTACAGTTTGTAATTTTTTGGAGTTTTAGGTTTGATCAAATTAAAAAAAAAAGAAAAGAAAACTGTAAACCGTAAACGCAGCAAAGTTGTCTAATAATTTATTGTGGAGTTAGGTTATAGTTGTAACACATAGAGAAATTTAAAATTCGTTTTCAAATTTTAAAGAAACTGAATCTTACTAAACTAATCATAACTGAATCATAATGATTGACCTGCTAATCTTGTATTCCGATTCAAAATAACTGCTAAAAATTGCAATTAATGAAGGCACTTTTCATTTCTTTAACGTTATGCAAATTTGACCCGTTAAATTCTTGAAACTGCAAATAAAAGAAAAGAAAATATGAATAACGTTTTAGAACATTAAGAAAAAAATGAAGAATGAAGTTTTATTAAAAGTTTATACATTTAGAAGGCAGAAAATTGGAGACTTTAATGCTTGTTTAGAAACTCCGGACACGAAAGCTATAAAACTCATTGTTGCAGATGTTGGAGAGATTGATTTAAAGATACAGGGTGATTCAAAATTGTACGGCAATATTTCGAGAGCTGATTCTAGAGCTAAAATTAAAAACAAAAAGTTTATATAAACATAGGTCTAGGAACTTTTCGTTTTACGTTTGAAGGCCATTTGTGTCTTAGATAAAAAAAAAAAAAAAAAAAAAAAAAAAACAACATATTTTTGGAACTAGATAAGGTATTGAGTGTAGATTCGGTATAAGCATTATTTATGCAACCTTTTACCAGTACATTAGAACGATACAATGTTATTTCGAACAATTTCAAAATGGCGACCGTTTAAAATTTTTAATGTCGAATATCTCGAAAATCGTTAACATTACAAAATTTTTTGAGCGACAAAAGATTATATTAATACATTGCCCAGAATTGTACCGAAAATTAAAATATTTTGCGTAACAGCTTCAAATTAACGGCTGGTGTTTTAATACTAATTTTAACATTTTAAAATGTTATTCCCAAAAGTTGGTAAGTTTAAATATTTGCAAATAAAAATTTAATTAAGTGGAATTTACGATTTAAAAAAATCATTTTATACTAAATGAACAAATTTACTCAGCTTATTGGACAGAGTACAAGGATATAAAAATCACTTTTTTTTTCAATCTATAAATCAAAATAACAAGGAAGGAAAAACAACATACCTAAATAATCCATAAGACCATCACACAACTACAACTATTATTGCATAGCAAGACATCAAATAAAAATTACCTACTATTACGCAATAACTAACTACTAATTACACAAAAACACTCAACATAGTGAATGGAAAATATCGTCTTTTAAAAATTATATTTTGAGTTTTATATCTTTTAAAACTCAGGAATCTTGTTAGAACATTTTAGCGAGCATACAAATAACTCACAAAAACGTTTTTGAAATGTCGAGGTAAATCTTTGTTAAGTTTAGACCGTATTCTTTGACAAGATACCGTAGATTATCTTATTTGCAAATAAATACACAACTAGGGTTATGTCACTCAACAACACTTTGATACACTTAACTTGTCATATTTTGCTACGGGGGTACGTCCTGCAAAGGGAATGTGGAAAATCTTTATTGTAATAATTAGTTCAAGTAATACCTCATTTTAATAGTCTTTTGTTAGTAGAAAAAAACCCCTTCTCCAGTAGTATCTCACGTAGCAAATTATGAGAATTAAATGTATCTAAGTATATTAAGGACATAATCCTAGAATTGCATTATTGTGTGTTTATTCGGAACAAAATATCGTGGAGTATCCACACTTTTTAAACACCCGGTATAAATATCTTAAATTTAAACTGCCCAAACAAGGGTACATAATGTACATTTCTGGGCAGTTTCACCATAGATCTTATGAGATGTTTCTGTTTTAAATACAATCGACCTTACATTTACAACGTAAATGCTACTCTAATAATTTACACCGTACTGAAATTTAAATTCAACTAAAGCATATTCATCTATAAAGAAAACACATATTTTAATAGATAAAAACTACAAAATGACTCACGTTTCAATTTATCAACATAGATTTTCCAGTGCAATCTCTTATCAATAATTAAACCTCTAACTTCTCTGTACGGCGTATCAGAAGGTAAGTAAAAACAACAACAATATGTAATCTCTTTGTTTACCGTATGGAAATGTGGCAACATTGCAGTTAATTTACGTGGGCAGGCAATGCTTTGATATGGTAATAATTGAATTCATTCCGGACGTTGAATTATCAACTTGTGTGTTTCATCCCAAACTAAAATGGAACACTGTAATTTATTGCTACTACTCAATTTCAATTTGAATAATGAACAAGTAGAAATACATTTCTCAACATTCTAGTCTCTAATTTGAGGAAATAGATTGTACAGAATGTTTCAGAATGGACACTACAACTTGAAAAAACATTTCGAAAAATCTGTACAAGTGTGATTTTAAAGTAAAACCCATCATGTTTTTCCACTAAACAGTTTTTTTTTGATATAACTATCATTTGTGATATGGAAGGTATCCCACCTGAAGTCAATTTCTTGCCTAGAGCCGGTACAATTCACAGCCAAAGTCAGATGTCACTTCTACAGCTGCGGTGTAAATTCCATTTCTCATTCCAGGGAGATCGGCATGTAAAGATGAAACTCGATAAGAAAATATTAAGGGGTGTCAAATACGGTGAGAGAGGCGACCATGCAACGGTAAGGTAGCCCTGTCTTGCTGGTAGTAAAGCTGCTTAGTCATTTTAGTCGAACTGTGGAATGAACAAAATGTAAAGCATATCCAGATATATGACACCATATATATGGTTTCCTCATGACAAAATGAGCACTTTAAATTAGCTGAGAATACAAAGTCATTCAATTTTCATCTACGCTTACAAGATGAATATGAATATTAATTTATCCAGATTCTGCAGTTATAAAAATTCACCTTGTGTAACGTAACTTAACGTCTCTGGTAGCGCTGAACAAAAGGGGTATAATCTGGTGTAATATTTATTGTTAGTTTCGGAGGACATTTATTAAATTATTAATTTTATATTTAACACTGAAATAACTAGGTGAATGTGGATCTTACCTTGTGGTGTGATGTTATGCGATGATTCCTTGCCAGGACTGGCTTGCAGAGCTGGAAGCAAAAGATCACAAACATAAAAATACTCCAGTGTCTTTTAGAATAGCGTGGTGAAAATGTGTTATTCGGGTTTAAACTCGCGGTATAGTACGTAATTTAACTGAAGTTAAGCGTAAGAAATATAAGTGGGTTTTTTTGGAAACCACGCACACTTGTCAATTTCATAACAGCATCTGACTAAAAAAACCTGCTCCTCTATGAGATGAATCAAATGCGCACGCCACCGTGTTTAGTGGGTAGCCTAATTGACTTTATTGCAGGGGCCATATGAACTCCAAACACCTTGGTGAAGTAAAATATTGATTAAGGGTTAAAAATTACGCTGCCCATGATGATCTCTTCGTTCCCTAATCGATCCAACATTTCTACACAAAATTCCTGACAAACGACTTTACCTGCATCAGTAACTTGGCTACCATGACTTCAAGTGTTGATGTAAACGTTATCCAGAAACATTAGGAAGTCACACATGAACTGTTTTTCAGGTCTAAAGTTCAATGACATGAGAATATGGTGTTCAAAATTATAACGGGGGAAATAAAAGTTATAATTCTCTATTGAAGAAAACAAAATAAATAAAAATGTTTTGTTTAGAACTTGATATACATTGAAAATGGTATACTTATATAAAGTATTTAATCAGCCTATCATTACAGACATCATTATCTTGCACCACAACATCCATGTAGTTATTAATTAGCTGCTTTCAATAGCATGCTGCACCTCTATTTTGTACTTTTGTTAAAGCATAAATAACGAGAATAGAAAATCTGGAGTTCACAAAGCTGTAATGACTGTGACAGTTTATTCATCGGACAGACAGGCTGATTTTTGAATGACCACTTTAGTACAATAACTTCCCCCCTTAATAATAATAAGCAACAAATTCATATTAACAAATTTTATAAAAATGGCACATCTCTTCTCAAAATATAAGAAAAGTGGGGTCATGAATGTCATTGAAGAAAATGAATCACAAGGCGTTTAAATCAGCCAAATCTATTGAACGATCAACTGTCATTCTGATCAATTGATCTATACGACACTCCCATTCCGAGTTAAATATAATACGATTTCAAGGTCAATTTGACCTTTGTTTTTACTGATTTTCTTGTTTCATAGTCTCATAGGAAACCGGAAAAGTATTTTTCGACAGCTGAAGTCGTTGTCAATTTTTGCATAATGTGTAAGTTTCTATCTAAGCTAAGATGCCAAGTTGCAAGGAAAGTATTTAGTTGCAGCACTAAAATGAAAAATGTCATTTACAGTTCCTTCGAATAGAGCTAATAAATATCTGTTAAGTATGTTAACTACACCCCATCATCTTCTGTCACAATGAGGAACGAAGCCCTACTGTTGCGTTTCCACAACTGAAACCGACTGTTCTGTCTTGTCAATAACATGTCTGTGTGTATGGCTAACTCATTAGTAGACTTGTCATGCTTGCGGTAAGCGTTAATGGATTCTATCTTAGAATATATGTATTATAAATTAAACATAGATGTATTACAAACTTAAATATTCAAAATCGAATATTCAGATTTGTCTATTAGTAGATTGGATTTAAAACATAAAAAAATAATAAATATTTTCTAAGAGTGGAAAGAAAGGCGAAACAAGTTGATGGGCGCTATCGTGGTACTTACTCAGCCCATTATACAATATAATACAAGTACATACTTTTAATATAATGTAAAAAATTGGTATTTTGTACTTTGTAGATAAAAAGGGTTAATACATAGTAAGATCAGCTGGTTTAAAATATTTTTTCTGAACCTCATAATGGTGTATCATTATTTTCCTTCGGTTATACCTTATCAGAACTCTTAGAGGAGTATATTTAAAAACTCTCCACTCTTGTCACTGTTTTGGCCCCGTTCTGTCCCTAAGGTGTATATATGTGAAGCAACCTCCACTATGTACGCTCATATCGGTAACACGGCCTTCTTAACAATATATAAAATTAACATTCACTGAAAAATCAGGGTTGAAAAATACATTTTTAACGATAACCTCGCTATTTGTCATCGTAGAGAAGTAGGGTACCTTTTTTATGCGGAAGTAAAAACTACAAAAACTTGTCTAATCACGAAAAATGAAGATCAATCTAGGAACAGAGATCAATATTTTGACGATTAAAAACTTCGTATACTGGGCATGTAAAAATATTGGAGCTAGTAAGACAGGAAGGTAAGTAAGTTAAAAATCCATAGCTCTAGGTTTCTTGGATGCAGAGAAATGATTTAGAGGTAAAAAACACCCTTGGAGTGGAACATTTTCTTAAACCTTTGTTAGTACAAGTGTACAGACCTATCCCAAACCATGTTAAAAATTCATAGCTCTAGGCTTCATGGATCTAAAGATTTCGTGATCAGTCAGTGGGTTTTACTTAAGTAAAAAAGGGTTTTACTTAACCCACTGACTGATCACGAAATCTCTAGATCCATGAAGCCTAGAGCTATGAATTTTTAACATGGTTTGAGATAGGTCTGTAGACTTGTACTAACAAAGGGTTGAGAAAATGTTCCACTCCAAGGGTGTTTTTACCTCTAAATCATTTCTCTGCATCCAAGAAACCTAGAGCTATGGATTTTTAACTTACTTTAGGGTAGGTCTAGAGTCGCATAATAAGAAAGGGTTTAGAAAATGTTCCACTCCACGGGTGTTTTTTTACCCCTAAATCAAGTATGAAATCATTGTTATTTATGGGGCGATTTTGATTGAAATTGGTGTGTTGCTGTATTTGGGCATAATTTATTTCCATAGCACCAATATTAAGGTTGTGCTAAAAAAAAATTCTTTATATAACTATCTCAACTATCAGGTGAAGCTGGGGCCATCACGTAGTGTGTTATAAGTTCAATAACACATGAGATATTAACAAAATCTGTTATAAATGGCTGTCATTTTTATATTTTAAATTCAATTTTTCTGAATTTCAATATACTACATGAGCAAACTATAGTCCTTATACCAACTTCCATGATCTTGTCATAATTGTTTTGACCACTATCGTGTTTATGTACACTCTAAGGACGGATGGACCTGATGTCGGATATAAATTTTTTGGTTTTTCGAGATCACGAAAAGTGAAGATCAATCTAGGAACAGAGATCAACATTTTTGACGATTAAAAACTTCGTATACTGGGCAAGTAAAAATATTGGAGCTAGTAAGACAGAAAGGTAACTAAATTAACTAATAATTATAGTTTTGAAAATTAAAAAAAGAAAATATATCTAAAACAAAATGGGAATATTAGAGGTTAAAACAAGTTTTTTTTAAATAACATGTATAATCCATCTTTATCAAATAACTTTAAATCCATAAAACATACAGAGGTAGTTGTATAATTGTTAAATGCAGAGTAATAATAATTATTCACATGTTAATAAGCAAGGTGCAGTGCTTTTAGTGTAATTACATTGTAGCAAAGCTGCTACTGGAAGCTTTGATGCAGTTACACATACTATTAACAGTTATGCATGTTTCCTGTTTTGTAGACAAGGATATTATCTTAAAAATTAAGAATTGTATCTTTGTCTGAACTGCAATGCTTGTACATGACTTCCATTATTTTAGAAGCCGTTAGAGTCCTAAGTAAAAACAAGCATGACTATAATTTAACGCGGTTTTCTGACTAAGTCACAACCAATCTACACAGAAAAGACGATAAATCCTATATATTTCCTAGGACGAAATATTCTAAAATACTTTGTATTTTATTCTTTGTATTGGCTCACACAGAGCGGTAACAAAAAATGACCTTGGATTAGTAAAACGGCAAAAACTATTGAGTCGAACAAAATTTGTTTTGGAAATATTATGTGGGGTAATAAATAAAACTAGAAGTTATGTTGGTTATGAATATGTTTATTTATTTCAAACAAAAATTAATATTGGCACTAGGCCAAATTAAAAATGTCAGATATAATGTCCTCCTCCCCCCTCTAACTTGAGCACGGCGTGACCTACAAATCAGACAATTATTTACATTTAAAACTAAAATACAGTGCGAAATCATAAATTATAATTTTTTTTATGACGAATAAATCTTAATTTAACTGCACAATGAGAAAAACATAGCGTATATTTTGTGTTAGATGTGAGATAGCCGTTTAAAGATAGATTGAATTTTCACTGATTTATCTTTATTATCGTCCGTTAATTAAAATTAAGGGCTCTTAAAATTTCACCTGCGCGTCTGTAAGTCGAAACTCGTGTGCAAACAAGACGGTAAATCCTGTATATTTCAAACTTTGTACTTATACACTGTATTGTCTCACATATAGAAAAGATAACGCTGACAAAATGACCTTAGGGTAGTTAAGGCGAAGAAACTATCAAATTGAAAGATTTTAATTTTTGAAATATTATGTGTAGGGTATCAAATAAAACTAGACGTAGAAATGTTTATTTAAAGAAGAAATTATTGTGTTTGCGCTAGGTAGCTTAGAAGATTTCGACTTTACAAAAATAAATGTCCAAACACACGTTTGGTCCTTTTATTTTTTGTGTTGTTTTAACGATTACCAAACTTACCCTATACTTCGTATACTGGGGAAGTAAAAATCTGTCATATAGCTGTTTTAAAAATAAATTTTAGACCGAAGCCAAGCAGGACAGAACAAAAAATATTTTTTCTGTATCTAAACGCAATTTTTTTAAAAAGAAAATGTGATAACTACTGGATCAGAAAAAAGTATATAAAGAAGTGCATTGAATAGTTGTATTATATTTATTGATCGTCATAATAAGTTTATCTGAGATTAAAGCATCGTACTTGATACCGTATTGAAGAGTATTTTATTGTTCCCACAGTAAACACACTATTTTGGTCATTAATTATTCCACTAAAATATCCGAAACATAGGTAGTCTTAAGTACTGGTAATTCCAGAGCCAGAAGTCCAACCGATACCAGAGGTACCAGAGGTGAGTTCGTAGCCGATACGAATAAAGTCTAGAGATTTCGGAGGTCAAGACACTGCACATAGACTTCAATTTGTTTCAAAATGTTCTCTTAAAGTTTTGGCCCGATTAAAAGTGTGTGATGGTTATGTTAGGATTGGCTCTCTAAGATATGCCTGGGTTCTGATTTTCAATTAATTATCATCAAATCAGTGGTTCAGTATACTAATTAATTTTTATTAACAATGACTATCTCCTATCTTATTATAATAATACAATATCTTTATTACTACTATCCAGAATGACTCTAATTATTGTGACTCACAGATCTGATTCTACGTTATATTTTATTAATACTTGTGTCTGAAATAATTGCAAGGTTTAGACACGAAGTTTGCTCACCCTGCTTGCCATTCATGGATGCTCATCTGAAGTCTCAAAACTCCTAGGTAGCTCGTATACGCCAAGTCCGTCTGGCTATCTTCCAGAATTATGCTCCCAGGATTCTCTTACTCGCCAAGTCCGTCTGGCTATCTTCAAAAATTCCTGCAGCACTTCCCTCGATTAATCTTGGCCCACTGACCAAGTTTTCTCCCACCCAAGGGTTTATATGTGTTTGTAGCATCAATGACGTCTGCCTTGCTTGCAAGGTAAGCAATTTCATCATTTTTTCAGGTCTGTCACAATAATTGTTGTCATACTGTGTTCCTAAAAAGAACTTAGACTATATTCCTAACTAAAATTATCCTAATTCCTAACAGTTACAATGCATAAACGTTAAGATCTATCAAGTTATTACGTAGCCTATTTAAGTAGCGTTTACCCGTGATTGACACGGTTTTGTTGCTCAATTTTGAACTTCTTCACAAAAAAAAAATACGAACCAATGATAAAATTGGAGGAGAAAGCTAAGTCCGATACATGTTTTTGTTGATAACGATATAATTAAAAAAACAATAAAAGTCAAACTTTTAATCTATACAGAGTATAAAGAATAACTTTAATAAACTCCTTGTAATGGCAACAATGCAATACATAATTGTGTAAAACATCTCTTTATTAAATTCTAACTGTAACTGCATATAAGTATGCTTTTTGTTTTGGGATTGAGCCAAAAGTAACTATTTATTTATTTTTAAAAAAACCGGTATATGTTACAGTAAAAGAATTAAAATCGGTGTTGTGCAATTCAGAAACAGTCAAAAACTTTGTATAGATGAATTGGTTTAAATAGTTGAGTTTTGTCTGACATAAAGCATGTTACTTGATACCATCTTGGTGAAGTAATGCTTTGTAGTTATCTCACAAACTTTCATTCTAAGCTTTACACGACTACATCATCAATTACATGGATTCTACAAAACACTTCTCCTTTTGTGTAACTTCAGGTAGAAATGTGTCTTTTCCCCCCAACATATTCTCTATCCTTTCTTTCATTTAACAAAAGCTTTATACTTCTACTCAGTCGACATTATATGTTATAGTAAATTAAGCATTATATCCATTTCAATTGAATGTTTAAAGGTTAGTTATATCTGAATGAAACATTTTGTTTTCTTGTTGTTTAAATGAGAAAATATCTGTCATCATCGTGCTTTAAGAAAAGGAAGAAAAGAACATAAAATACAACCCAAAACCTCAAATACTCATTAGTTTCAGTGTCGGAAGAGAAAAAGATTTGGTCAAGAGAAACTTGATAGGAAAGACAAAAGAAAGGAACTAACCCAAGATTAAGTAAAAAAGGGGTAGATCCATGTATAGTTCCTTGGGTTTGACAAGTCCTTATTCACTATAACTCCAGAGGTGTTAATGCGTTCATGATGATGCCATCTAAGAAATGTTGATTTTAGTTTGTTTTTCTGGAATTTAGTTAATCAAAAATAGATGTTATAAAAACATTGCATTATAAAAATTCCTTTAACATTCAATAAAACACTTTACCTTTGAAGAAGGGATCTTTATTTCATTACTTAATACAAGGGAATTTGAGAATTAAGACCAAGTTGGATAGGCCCAGCACGTTTTTGTGGTTAGCTCTAATCTGGGTAACCTAATTCCCGGTAGCTATTACTAGTTTAATCACCAGTAATGATAAAACGTTGGACCTACCCCCTTCGCCCCTGTGTCTGACAAACCCAGTTCCTCATTTTGTTTTTTATCCGAACCAATATTAGTTACAATGGTACTTCTTCATCCTACCATCTGTTTTTATAATTTACATAGCATCTTACAGTTTAAAAGTGGATTCATTTTACTGGTAACAGATAGTTACATGCTTTGGTCTTGAAAGCCCTCCCACTTGCACAAATACTTTAGTAGCGTTTTGATTGTTATTTTATATTATTTAAAACCGTATTTGGGATATTTAACCTTTTTTTAAATATATCCAAGGTAGGTGGTAGTTGAATGATAACTGCTGTAGTTTAACACTTTCACAAATCAATCCTTAATATCCTACAGTCATTGGTCAATTTTGGAGTACCTTATATCAAGATACAGTAAGTTTGTTGAAGAAATGGTGAATTTTATTCAAATTCAATATACATTAATTTTCCAATAAAAATTTTATGTGATCAAAATCACTTTAGATTTCAAACAAAGGGTATTGATAAACTAAAACCCACTTTTCATAATTACTTACAACTCATAATTCGCTACATGTATATAACGTAAAATACTATCTATTTCTCTTACAGATACTCTAATAAAATAATCATACTTGTTATTGTCTCAAGGTCATTAGTTTTCATACAATATTTCTTTGACATCTCACCACTTTATATCTCAAAGATTGATAGCCTGTTGCTGAGCATTAAGCTTTTCATTGTAATAAATCGATTTAGAGTGTGTTTAAAAATGATCTGGCAACATTCGTATAAACACAAGAATGTAAAAAGTTCAATAAAACATTTGTCAGAGAATTAGCGCTGTGAAAACACACCTGCCTCTTTCATAATAGGTTAATAGTGAATTAGCAGCTCGGTAATTGTAATTTATAACTCCACTATAGTTGTTAGAGAGTCACTTTTTAATGGAATAAAAACAGTATAGGAAGGAAAAGAGCTACAATTAAATAAAGTATATTTGACTTGTATTTTTCAATTAGAAATCGTAAGACGTCCATAGTTAATAATCACTCTGCCATATTTTATTTAATTTGATGTGTTGCTCAACTTTCAAACTAAGTCTTTAAATCTGTTGAGAATATTTTATTATTATTAAGAAAAATCAGAGTATTTTTTACAAACATTGTATATAGTTGGGTGCTCGGCGAGGAGGCAAGTCTATATAAGCCTCTACACAAATAAACTGGTCGGCTTGTTTCAGTGAACATGAATATTTTTCAGTATGGTGGTTAACGTTTAAAGAACGACACAGCTAACAGCTGAGATCCAATTTTAATGTAAATGATAATAATTGAGTTGAATCGTGTAGAGAGTTTACACACAAAAACATAATAATAATCATGATTTGTGTAGATCAATAAAATAAATATACAAATTCATGGTACTTTTTAAATAAATAGAAATTTTTATTTTTACTTTTTTTAACTTGATTTATTTCTAATACCTTATAATTTTATTAATATTACTCTTAGGAGTTCACTATAGTGAGTACATCCTTGGCTATCCCGAAGGACCCTAGCTGGACCTACACATTTTTTATGTTATCCTGGATTAGGTACCTTTTTTTACATCTTTCCTATCAATGACCTGCTCTTGTTTTTTTCCAACCTTGACGCTATTAGAATATTCGAGGGCAAGGGGTCTTTATTTTATACTATTTTCTTACTTTTACTATAAGGCAATGATGTCAGAGAAGTTTTTCCCTTTTGAAATAACAATCATCCAAAATACTTAAATTAATTTACTTGTTTCAAAGAAATATAATTTAAACATAGCTTTACAGGTTTTTATTCTAACACATTGAAAGATTTCAATTTTATTAAATTTCTTTTAGATAGTCTATTCTGGTATAGGGGACTATAGCGTGGTCACATAGAATCCTATAGGAATTCAAAAAATCGAATTAAAAATGCTAAAATGTAGAAATAATAATAATAATAATAAAAACTTTTAAAAATAGTCACGTATTCAATAACAGTAAAATATTAAACACACAATTCATAATTATAGCTTTTTATGAAAATGAAGTTGTGGATTTTAATATTTTGTACCATAAATTACCATTATTTTATTACCTTAAACAGTACAGCATGATTGCTGTTATTTTTTTAATTGTGTTTTTAGAAAATTAAAAAGAAGTTTTTGTTCACATCTCGTGTGATATGGAACTTATAACACACTAAATTAAATACAAATTTGCAGATTTCATTTCTACATTCAATAGTACCATCCACACCACCCTACAATGACAAACAGCGAAGTTATTGTGAAAAATGTAATTTACACCCTGACCACTCAATCAAATACATATGATATTCTTAAAGTTACGAAGGCCGTCTCTACATCACGAGCGTAGCGAGTGAGGAACCTTTACATATGTACTAATCACCTGATCTTCGAGGCTCGTCAGAGCTGAGATACTGATACGAGCGAAGTGAGTGGAAAACCTTTTAATTTATAGGGTACATCCACGAGGTTCAAAAACCTGTAGAGAAACATTTTTTAATTAAACAAACTTTTCCTATAAAGTACGGTCCCTTGATCGTCCAATACAATTTAACATTTACGATAAGGGTTAAGAATCCAAATGTTGGGTATTACATTTAGAAGATCTGCCTGTAATAAATTGTATATTTGCGGGCTGGGTACGTACTATCAACTTGTTTTTCATCATATTACATAACAAATTTCTTCACAGTATTACTCCAAGTCTTCACTGGAGAACTTTGTTTAACAGTTATCCGAACGCTGTGCTTTATTCTTCTTGAACATAAAAATATGTAGTGTCACTGTAAATATTGTATAAGATGACGCTAGTCAACCGAGACTTTAAAATGTACCAACACCACGGCAGATCTCAATGCACTGTAAACAAAATCAGCTCATGTGCCGAACATTGTTCATGACAAGTTTTGTTTAGCTACACGTCCTCACTGGAAGAACACAAACATTGATCGGCGAACATAACTTAAATTCAGCGAACGTGTTAGGCGAACATGTGTACCCAGTGTGGACACACCTTTATGTTTTGGAGAGATTCATATAAAAATGTTATATTTAAATGAATGCTTTATAAATTGAGTCAACTTAAAAAAACAACACTAACATTACTTACTTCAGACTAATGTAACTTTCTCTAAATGGAAATGGATATAACGCTTATTCGTAAAAATAAAATGAAGTGTCTTCGGAGTACAAGTATAAAGCTTTTGTTAAATGGAAGAAAGACAAGGATATGTTGGAAAAAAGGAAACATTTCTACCTGAAGTTACACAAAAGAAGAAGTGTTTTGTAGAATCCATGTAATTGATGATGTAGTCGTGTAAAGCTTAGAATGAAACCCAGTTTGTGAGATAACTACAGAGCATTACTTCACCAAGATGGTATCAAGTAACACATGCTTTAATGTCAGATAAATTCCGCTATTTGAACCAATTACCATTCGATTCATGGTGAATAAAAGTTTAAAGGTATTATTTTGGCAACTGATTTTAGAGTTATAAATAAGAAAAAAAGTTTATAAAAATATAGGATCGGAAATGATTCCTTTTCCGGTTATTACTTGTTTACACCAATATCAACAATTCTTTTAAAGTAGATAAGTTATTGAGTGAACGTTTGGTATACACATTATTTGTGTAATATTTTACCTGTATACCAGAAAAAAAACCTTTTTTTACATTTTTAAAATGGCGGATTTAATATCTAGAAAACTATTAACATTACAAGATAACAAATTCTTTTCTCTTTTAGAAAAAAAAATATGAGGTTTAGGCTAATCTAGTGGGTTGTAGAAAGTTAACAAGACATATTTTTAGTTTTTTGTCGAAAACTCTGGTTTATTTTAACCCAGAGAAAATTAAATTAGCTTTTTGTTTCGTGTAAATATTTTGTAAAGTTAATGGTTTTCTATATATTCTACGTTAAACATTTTAATCTTCTGCCATTTTGAAAATGTATAAAATATAGTCCTGTTTTTCTACTATACTGAAGTAATGTTACATACATAATACGTATCCCAAATCTATATATAATATATATACAAATATATATATATATATATATATATATATATATATATATATATATATATATATATATATATATATATTGTAAAAGCATAAAATGGCCAACTCATGAAAAAGAAACATTTCTGGCTCAATATTTACACATATTTATTATTTTTAGTTATAAAATGACCTCTATAAATATTTACTACACTTTTGACCACACTGTGAATTAGCCACAGGAAGGAGTGGGGAAAGAACATCATTTGTATAATTATTGTGTATAATTTTTATATTATTAGTGTTAATTTAATACTCAAACTCTGAGGATGGTGACTACGTTACTGACATGTACATAAGTAAATAAATATTGTTTTATTAAATTAATTGTGGTCATTGGTGTTTGATTTTAATCTCCATAAATATTGCCGTGAAGTTTTTAATCACCCTGTATTGATATACATAGTTTATCTTAACTGTGCGGCTATTTATGAATTCCAACAGGTTTATTTTCATGATTAAAAAATACATTCTAGCATGTATGACAGTATGTTCTTTTCAAAAATGGAAAGAAAAAAATACCTATTACAGTTGATTTATTTGAATATTTCTCAATAAATATGTTATGAGGACATTAATTTAAGTTTGGACATCTATCATGTAATTTCGTTTCACCAATTTTCATACTTTTATTTCATATGAAAGCTATGATTTATAAAAATCTCAAATTTTATTTTTATGAAATCATTTAATTGCAATTATTATTATTTTTACTTTCACACATAAGAGTAATATGGAGGAAGTTATGTGATGGAAATTTGGAGCGTTATATATATACAAATATATATATATATATATATATATATATATATATATATATAAATTTTTCTATAACTTCAAATGTAGGGGTAGTTATACAAACGATTTCACTCAAATGTTTCTATAGACCTAAAAAAAAAATTTTTTAAATCATTAATCAGGCTGTTATATCAGATGTATTTAAAAAAATCGACTCTACAGATTTCAATAAATTTTATAATAATTTTTACAAAATGTGCGAAAGTGGTTCACTTAATAACTGTTTTATATTACGTAAGACATTTCAGTGGTCGTGTATTTGAAAGCCTGATGATGTCTCTTGCATATGAAACGTTCGTACCTACATTCCAAATAATGAGGATAGTTTTCGACATAATCTTAAAATGCAAATATATTACTGAATATATTACTATATTAATCTTTAAATTGGAAATAAATTTTTGCTTTTTAAATAAAAATAAAACTGAAATTTATGGGGAAAAAATGATTAGGTTTTGAAAAGTTTGTGTAATATTTGTTAACTGTTCAGTACTTTTGTTAATAGTTTTATTATTATTTAGAAAAGAATATATTAACCTAACCTCTCATACAAATTAATAGAAACTAGAACATGTTACTGAATTAAGTTAAGTTGTTTTGAGATTTTCCTCCTATTGATTCCACAAAATTAATAGATGAAGTTTCGTGAGTGATCCACTATCATAACCTTTTTATTTTACAGTAATGATTAGCCGGTTCAAATTCTCTGACTACACAGGAATTCTTGTGGCTCGTTGAAGCGGCATAACAGGATTAACTCTCATGGTTAGGTCCGCTTCATTAACGTTCAATAGCTGTAGTACTTCATCGTTTAAGTGATTGTCCAATCGTTTCTAATATCTGGAAGAGTAGAAATTATCTTATTTTCCACAGTTCAATTTTTTAAGTCGCGATGGAGATTATAATTTCTAACATACCTTGCCTTGGTAAAATACTACGCATTCCTTTATTTTGTAAAGACCGTATCAAATTTCTTTGTGCATCTATATAAATAATTATAAAACTGTGTATAATTGTAGATTAGGGCAATGTTAAATCTAATACCGTAAGGAATAAAACGAGACCTAAAAATAGGTCTGAGCTCAAGAAAAATAGGACTATACAGAAAGATTGAAACAAGTGTGACCACTGTTTTATTCGATAAGTACAAAATTAAAAAAAAAAAAAAAAAAGAAGGAAAAACTTAATAACAGTAATCCCGAGGATTTTTGTGTCGAAACTAGAAGTAATAATAAATGTTTTATATCACTCGTCATTTTTAAATTTTATTTTAAGAACCACTATTGATTAAGGATAAAACACATTATTTTTCGATTTTTTTATTACTGTGTATTTTTCATTATCTTTAACCGTTTAGGAGCTATAAGCACTCAAAGTTGTGAAAATTTTATGTTTAAGGAGTTTTAAGTTGTTCATTTTTCTCAAAAGAGTTAAACAGTTTTTAAATTGAAACATGAATAGACTGTATAATGTTTTTAAAAAATATTAAAAAATTGTAAACCAATTTATTTAACATTGCGTGGCAGGATTAAAGAATGACAACATTTTAAAGAAATTATTAATATTTCTTCTAGATAAAAATAATCTTGGCAAAACACTTTATAAATATCAGGCAGTTAATTGATACTATTTTTTCCCTAAAACAGTTGTTGTTTTGTTATTGCAAAGCAGTATCGAAAAATTATGTTGTTATTTTCGAAGAGGTTATTTACCGACTTTCTTTTATTGTCTGAACACCTACTGGTTACACCATTTTTTAATAATTACCAGACCTTGTGAATAAGATATTACAACCAAAACAAATGTACTAACAGTGCTTATAACACAATTTGTCCTTAATTCACAAGGTGAAAACACATTTAGTGATAACATAGAGTTGGTGTAAACCAATGGATGTTCTAGACAATCACCAAATAATTACTATTTTTGTTTTCTATAGATAACTGTCTTATTCCTGAGCTTAAAGAACAAATGGAAATAACAGTAGTATTACTACATCTATCACATTAAGTCTAGTTTAAATTTCACTTGAAATTGACTTTAAGAAATAAAAAAAAACCATCTTTAAAAATAGCTAGAATTTGCGAATTTTTGAAACGTTTAAGTGTCCGAAGCTCCTAAATGGTCAAAAAACTTAAAAATAATGTTTCTTTAAAAAATCAGGTTTCCATAATAAATTTTAACCTGACCGCCATATTTAAAAAATGGCGGTAATATGAACAATTTGGTAATACCTCTAGTTTTAACTCAAAATCCTAGGTTTTTTTTGTAGCTTTTGTACTTATGGAATAAAACCTGTTTCAATAATCCTGTATACAAAAGTGGTCAGGATATCTCTGGGGGACTGTCTTTGGTTACTAGTTAAAGTTTTAGTGTTTATCATAGTCCTGGACTCCTTGGAGGCTCACTTATAGCAATGACTACATAAATACTATAAGACACGACATATTATAGGGAAATAGTCTACGCTTTACGGGTGCTGTTCGTCACAAGTTTGACACACAGCTATCAGAAAGCGCTAGCAGGAGGTGCTTGACTGTACGCATCCCACTTGGTTGAGACTGTACAACTGTTGACCTCTCTCTCACAAACCTTCTCACTTACTTCCGTCAGCAAAGTCAGTGTTGTCAGTTCGTGCGCTGAGATAAGCGATTCTCGACCTTCCCTCGCATCTCTGGTCCCATATGTGGCATCAGTTCGTTTTCTCTTACCCGCCTGAAACATTGTTTGACCGTAGAGCCACCTAGCGCCAGTCACATCAACTTCAGATTCTCTAGCAGCACACCCTAGCGAGTATTGGTCAACTCAAGAATAAGCGTAGAATATTTAACATGGCCATGTCGTGTCTTATAGTATTTATGTAGTCATTGCTTATAGTAAGTACAGGTGTGGAAATTCTAAGGATCCTGTATCTATTCTTGGGTTAGATTCCTCTTATTCATCGTTCCTATGGTTTCCATCGCTAATTCCTCCTCATCAGTACAATACTCCTCTTGTTCACTGTGAATTTGGGCTTCAAGCTCCAATTTCCTATTTGAGGTACTCATTAAACGATCAACCTTTGTTTGCAAGTCAGATATTATAGTTTTGAGGTTATTACATTCTTCAATGCTCTTCCTCCATTCATTCCAGATGTATATCTCATTTGTTGTTTGAGGCTCGAATTGCCTTTCTGCAATGATGCCATCTTCCTTTACCTCCTTATCATCTGGAGATCTTGCAAATTTCTTACTCCTCTCAAAAGGGTTTCCACTCTCTTCTATGTTAGTTTTATTGTGGTCGCTTACTAACAACGCCTCGGAACCCGTTTTCTCACTCCTAACAGGCGCCGGTACTGGGGATCCGACTCCCTGCACCGTAGTAAATTTCTTCTTCTTCTTCCTATTCGGACGATATTAAAGTATTCGAGTACTAGGGGTCTCTATTTCATTCTCTTTTTAGGGTCCGAATGTAAAATCAAAACCAAGAAACCTTATAATTTCACGAGCGTGTCTGTCCGTCTGTTTGTTTTTAAGTCACAACCAGTCTACACAGACAAGACGAAATATCCTATATATTTCAATTTTTGCACTTATTATTTGTATTGTCCCACATATAGGAAAACATAAGCTGTAACAAAAAATAACCTTGGAGTAGCTATCCATCCAAAAAAAGAGTAAAAACTATCCAGTTGGCAAATTTTATTTTTCTAAATATTATGTGTTGGATAACAAATAAAACTAAAAATTATTCTAATTACGAATGTGTATGTTTGTTTGACCAAAAAGTAATATTTTTGCGTTAGACAGCTTAAAAGACTTTGACTTTATAAAAATAACCGTCCCCCATGCCAACGTACCCAAAGTTGTGTGGTCTTAGCACACCCTTGACAATTTTATTTCCTTCTTTTTTAAAGACGATGATCACGTTTTTCGCCTTTAGATCACAAGTAATAAAATGCACTGTTAGGATTAATTTTATTCCAATAATTATACCAATAATATAAAGAATCGATTAATTGTCAATAAATTTAGCAACGATTGTTTATCGAATATATTTTTAAGAGTACAACCGGCGTATTTTATATGTCAGATACTCATTTGTTTTTACCAAAAACTAATCAAGCAATGTGACATTTACCCCGCATTAAAACGTTTAAATTTCAAATAATCGTTTTAAATATTATAAAATTTATCTGAAAAATATTCTTTGGTTGATACAAAATTTAAAGTTTTTACAGTATATATGTTTGTATGATTCCTTGAACACATTTTTGAAATAATGTGTAAGTGTTCAAAGGGACCCAAAACGTGAGCTTGAGAATCTAAAGAAACCCATTTAAGTGAATAGGGGCTTGCCAATCCTAAGAGAACCTAGTTTATCTAAACGTTTTTCATGTAGTCTGTTGCTATATTATTCCCTTTCAGGTGTCTCTTGACCAACTCTTGTTATCTTTCGAGCCTGACGTAATTATTAGAGTATCCTATAGCTAGAGGTCATTATTTTACGCTCTTTTCTTTCTTTTATAAGTCGAGGATGACCGAGAGGTTTTATAAAATTTACTCTCCAAGACGAGATCTTCTTTACCTTGTTTTTTTTTTATTCATTTAGAAAAAAAGTCTTTAGTTATTACATGTGGTTATTAATATTTTTTATAAAACCGGAATTGTAATATGAATGAAATGTTTCATATAGGCCTATATCTGTACTTTATACCAAGTGGGTTTCTAGATTAAAGAGATCACCACTCCACCATTAATTACTAAAAACCCAGACATGTTCTCCTACAGGATGTTTTGTGTTACTAAATGTTTTCACGGTTCTACGAGCAACCATCTATCTTTCTCTCGCCTTTTTGTCTTTTACCGAGGTGGAATATTTATTGAACTTTTTGCATTGTTCATAAAACGATAGAAGAAACTCGCTTTATAATTTAAAAAATTTGAATTGAATAATACGATATTATTATTTGTAAAATTTATAACTGTATAAATATTTATAATATTATAACTTTGGTGTTGGATAATCTACAACGCTGTCCAACTAACGCAAGTAATCTAGAATTATACAGGGTGTTTCAAAATTGCAACACAATAATTTTCAAGCAGATTCTAGAGATACAAATTGTTTATATAAAAATAGGTTTGGAAACTCTTCGTTTTCTGTCTATAAAGAACTTGATAAGTAGATCATTATTTTTGTAACTAGATAAGATGTTGAGATAAGATTTGGTATATGCATTATTTATTTACCTTTTGCCAGTATATCAAAAACAAACAGATATATTTCGTATATTTTCAAAATGGCGGACGTTAAAGATTTTTAAAATTGAATGTTTGGAAATCGACTAGCATTACGGAATATTTATAAGAAATAAAATATTTTCCTCTTCAAATGAAAACTTTTTGTAGGTTAATAGCCAACCGAGTTATCGAGAAAACAATACATATTTAAATTAGTATTAAAACACTAGTCGCCATTTTGAAACTGTCAAGGGAAACAGTTACATTTTGTATACGTTTCTGGTTGTTGAATAATAATATTATTTTTAACAATTTTCATAATTTCATTATATTTTTGATTACACTAATTTTGGATGTTGTACATAATTGCGATTGTTTAGGTTTGTTGTCAAAAATTCGGTTATCTATTTACCTATATAGAGGAAAATATGTTGTTTCATGGATAGGTATACTTGTGTATTAGTGGCCCCCTATTTGTACATCGAACAGGAACTAATTAAAATAAAACTGCAATTTTAGTATTATATATATATATATATATATATATATATATATATATATATATATAAACCTAACCTAACAAATTTTCTTGCTAAAACAAATCTAACCTATATTTTAGTTTACCGAAAACTCGAATACTTTAGGTAAGTTATGGTTATGTTATATGTAAATAGACTTATGAAAATATTCAGTTTAAAACCAATGTAAAATAAATCAGCAAATTAATAACACAAAAAAACTATTATATACAATCAATGATTCTCGTAAGAGTGTTGCAGAAGCACTGAGCTTAGTGGTGCGGTCCAGAACGAATGAATGGCTGACCTTGAATGGATAGCAGTGAGTTGAATGAACGTCGTAATTGTATTATTTTTCTTAGTTATGACAGTAGACAGATGGTAGAACATATAAACCTTCACGAAATGATGTTTCGAGTTTTGAACTTACAAAAAAGGCGGATCCGCATAGTACAGAAGAACAGTTTCATTTAAATCGTTTGCAAATCGAGATGAAAATTTTTTATCTCCGCTGTTTTTATTATTTAAATAAGGTTGATGTTTCTCTTATACTGGAAACATAAATAATCTACACGCGAAATATGCACTCAATATCTTACCTAATTCCAAAGATATAATTATTTATTATATTAAAATTAAATTCACTATATTAAATATTAAAATTACATTCATTGTTGATAGCCTTAGAACTACATATATTTTATATATATTATTTATTTTCTGTCAAATGTAGCAATGTTGAACAAATTTATTTATTTATGTGACGTGTACGGAAAATGTATGAAAATATGTGTTACAATAAGTGTTGTGTATATATAAGTGTTTGAGTGGACATAGTTAGCTGGCCTGATGATGCTGCCTGTGGCAGTGAAACATGTAGCCACATAAAAGGTAAAATACAGACTACATTTGACAGAAAATAAATAATATATATAAAATTACCTCATTATTTATAATTACTTTCTTCCTTAATTAGTTTAATTCCATGTCTCTTTGACAAATTAAAAATTACAGTATGGTCGCTAATAACATTAGAATCAACATGATTTTGATACTAATTGTAATACTATCATTTTACACTTACATGTTGGTTCAAGTAAACTTTTATTGTATCATACGTTTAAATCGAAATGTAAGGCTTCGAAATGTAAGTGTGTTTTTTCATTAGCTTTAGTTTCTGAACATAGGCCTAGACATCTAGGCGTGTGTTTTGTCTGCATGTTTTAGTTTGTAAGTTTAGACACTTGTCTTGATAACGGGAGTTGATTTATACTCTTCAAACGTCGTGTATTGATTCTTATACACAAATGATGGCAAATGTTCGAACAAACAATAATATTAATATACACTGTTAGTTCTTTGGTACAAAGTGGATATTAGCTGTAATATTGGAAATGTTGTTAAAAAAGACCATTTCTTTGGGACCATTGGTTTTAGGTTGGACACGATAAAATTTTTGTTTGCATGTAGTTCAACATGACTCGCAATTAAAACAAATGTGGATGAATGAAGGGGAAAACAAATCACTCATTTGACAGACCGTGAAAGGCTTTTATCCCCCAACTTTATATTTATGTAAAACAACAATACAAAACAAGTTGATGGGTACTTACCCAATCCAATCATAAAATGTAATACAAGCAGATCTTATAAATGTCCAAAAGTTGACCTTGTAGGAAATGTTAAATTGTATTGATGGATCATCAGGTCTTATCATAAGGGTAAGTTTGTTTAAAACAATTGTTGCAAAGGTTTTTTTGAATCTTGTAGATTCTTCTTGACGGCTATACAATATCGAGTTTCGCAGATAATGTATATATTAAAAAGTTTCCACTCGCTTCGCTCTTGTCAATGTCTTGGCTCTGCTGAATCTCGTAACTACGGATAGCACATTTAGGGGGGGGGGGAGTCAGGATTCAAAATTACATTTTAGACAATAACTACGCTACATTTCATCCTAAGTGGAAATATAAACCCAAGTATTTGTATATAATTTATTGTGTTATAAGTTGAATAACACGCGAGTTATTAATAATAAATATATACATAGTCGCCATTTTGAGATTTATAACGTAATATTCTGAATTTTAATAGGATTCTTTATGTAAACACATAGTCCCCTACGCCTAATTCATATTAATATTACATTTTTGTGGCCGTTATCATGCTTACGTACAGGTAACAACGGCGACAGACGGACTGATAAAACATCTCTGGTTCCTTTAGACTAGAAAAGTTGAAAACCAGTAAAGAATAGTGGTCTTAATTTTTTACCATTACCAATATTACCCTTATTTACTTCGTATACTAGGTAAGCAGAAATATTTTCTTTGAAAATAAATACATTTTTACATAAATAATTAACAGAAAGTAAAACAATTACATCAAAATTTAAAATAAAAACCTTACCAATAGAACACAACTTAAAATAAATAAATTGTAATGGTTAAAACATAGCTTTAAAAGGAAAATAAAGGAGAGAGGAAAGGTACTTTATTTAGGCCTGTTTTGAATCTACCCTAATTTATTATACAAATCCGTCCATAGATCTCATGGATCAAAGAAAAAAAGCAATAAATAATTTATGTATATATTTAAAACAATAATGATTAAATAATACAAGTGAAAAATGTACGACCTTAACTGGGAATTGAACTTAGGTCCTTTGGATTTACACGTCAATGATTTACGTAAAGCCAAAGGTCCTGGGTTCAATTCCCAGTTTAGGTCGTATATTTTTCACTTGAAAAATTATTTAATTAGTAATACCAGCTGGTATAAAAAAAAAGAGTGGTATACCCGTTAAAATAAATTATAATTCATTAATAAAAAAAAGTTATATGGACTCATGGGAAGAGTTTGCTATTTATAAAGCAGCAAAAATAGTAAATAAACATTTATTAAAGGACAAGGTTTCCTTCCCGGCGAATATTGTGTTCGATACACTGATCAGATGGCAGACTGTAACCCAAACGAAAATGATAAGGTTTAACCAAGAGGAACGGGTAGACTCTTAACCTCGCCACGGCAGTCGCTTTAAACGTTTACCCGCGACTGGTTAGTGCGATTAGGCCCAGTCAATATTTCAAACGTTTTAAAAAAACTGTTGTAAGTGCGTTTGGTGATGCGTGTTTTTTGTGACTTTTATTTTGTGTAACTTATAACATATTTGACGACCACACAATGATAGGATTTGTGTAATTTCTGTCATCTGAAGATGGGTACGTAGGCTACCCGAAACCGCTGTAATCACCAAGTGATTTCTGGATTGGAATAAGACAAAAAACAGGTATTGTACCTAGTTTTATAATTAATAAAAAAACATTTACACAAAATTATACATTTACCAAAATACACTTAATAATAAGAATACAGTAGTAAGGACTTATTATTTTATCTTTTTAGCGATATCTGATTTTGACCTGTTTTATATTAAATACCACTTAATACCAAAATGTCTTAAATTTAGTAATTTACCATTTTAATAAGACAAGTCCTTAAGTTGGCGTTCAATTTAATCAGCCTTCATCCATGGGAACCATTAATTAAAATACACCGTTATTAACCTTTGTTAGGGTGGGGAGCTGTTACGTAAAATATTCCACGTTTATAATGAAACACTATTAACAGCAGTGGGTAATGAATATTCTATTATAAATACGTCATTGAACTTAGAAACATTTATTAAATTCATATGCAGGGTGAACCGAAAAGGCAGGTGACCAAAATGCATAATTGTCCGTTTATTTAAAAAGCCGAGTGTGACTGATTAACATAGTATGTTTAGACAAACATTTAGTAATTAGTTTTAATTTGGTAATTAATTATTAATTAGATTACTCTTTTCAAAGCTGGGTATCCTATGGTGCATTGACAGGCCTAGGGTAAGTGTTTTAGACTTCCAAGTGGGTATGGGTCAAAAGCAGTATCTCTTTCCAAACGTAGATCCAGGCTAAAATGTAACGTTAAAGTGACAAATTGGTAACAAACGTTACACGCTAAAGTTTCACCCCCCCCATTATTCTTGAATCGTAATATTTTAACTATCGATTTTTGCACAAGGGTTTAGGTTAACTTACTGAAAACGGATTTTAGTTTCGTTTTTCTTTATAATCCCAGGTTTTATTACATTTTGACTGTACTCTTTGTTTTATTCCCCCTAGTACATCGTGTCAAATGTTTCATTAATACATTTGATTACTAAGTTCCAAAATTTACTTGTCAATAATTCAACGTGGCAGTAACACACACATGTTTCCTGGAGTTTACATATACGGAATGATTCTAAATGGGACACGTGGTTACTTTTTCATACAAGTTGGAAGCCAAAAAATGGCTGCAACCTTTTAATTTCTTATAGGGTCCTCTATTTTATGGGTTTAGTTTCTGTATACAATTTGAAGATTATTTTATTCTTGGTTACTCTTAGATAAACCAACTCGTTAAAGAGTGAGATGTACTTAAGACTTTAGAACATTTAACGTTTAAAGAATATTCAAGAGTTAATAATCCGTACATCCCATTGTTAACTCAAGATAAAAATATAAGTAAGCATAGTCTAGGATGTGTACATATTAATGTAGCACTAATGTAATGTTATGTTTTAGGTTATTTAATTCCTTACTCAGTGTACATTCTACCTCCCAAAACAATTACAACTTTTTTTCCCTATCTAAGAGTAAAATTACTTTCTTTAGTACTAAAGTTATTTTTGGTTTGGCTTGACTTTTTAAAATTTCAGAAACTTCAATCTAAATACAATGATGAATTTATTTATGGGAAGTTAATGGGGTAGCGATGCGCAATATATAGCCTCTTCTACTCAATTGTCAACCTCACCTTCTCGATGGTGCTTCCTGTTTTTCAACTAACGAGGCTCTGACGACCGAAAGATGGCGGTATAACCATAACAAAGAAGGAGGGAAAAAATGGTAGAAAAGGAAATGTTTTTACCAGGTTATAATAATAATGGAAATTAAACCACCATTACAGTCTAAACTAATGCAGTTTTTCTTTGTACACCTAAACCCTGTGGTAAGGTTTTACAGGAACGAACGTCTTGGCTTAGTCGCCCGGGCTGCGCCAACAAAAATTAAACCTATATAAAATATTTCTAATCCTAAGGTGGGATACATGCCGATAGAATGAATGGTTGGTGGGAAATCAAACTATAGCGCCAACCACGATAGACCTGGCTAACATCGTTGTATTATCCATATGAGTGACGTTTTATATCTGCCTTATTTGTAGGAACTATTATGAGTAATATAAACAAACAAGAAAATGAAAATGATTCTAAAGGAAAGGATCCTTTCAACGCAAGTTCAATGGTCACAAGATCTCCAACATCTACACAAAATAAGCCAATATAGATTGTGTAAGGAGAATAGATGAAGATTAACTAGTGATCATGTTTTGTTCCGATCAAAGCTAAGTGAAATAGAAAAAAATTAAGAAGATCTAAGGAATGAAGTCGTGGCAATACGCCTAAAAACTAGCTGAGCTAATAAAAGAATTAAATAAAATATGAATAATATAATAGAAATGAAGCTATTGAAGTAATGGAGCATCATAGAGGTGAAGATGAATTGAAGCAAGAAGCGGACTGGGTTCTTGAAAAAAGTACAAAGAGACATGCAAAGCAAAAGAAAAGCTGAATCTTCACGGACAGATCATTTGAGTAAAGAACCTACTAATTACTCAAACGTCACTGTAAATTGTGCCAGATGCCTCCACAAATTAATGTGTGTAGCATTGCAGACTACTCTGAGCTAGATTCTGTGATAAAATTAATCACCGAAAAAGAACACGCTGCTAATTAATAATACTTTAAAAATTAATGTGACTGATTCTGATAGCTATAGAAGTTTAGGAGATAAGTTATCTAATACAAATATCGAACGGTATACCTATAAAAATAAAAATGAAAGTCCCACAACAGTTGTTGCAAGGATTGCATCCAATTTGTTCAAAAGAAGATATAATTGAAAATTTAAATAGTAACGGCTTTAAAATATTAGATGCTGTTAATATGATAAGGACAGGTATGAAAGTAAAACAAACAAGTGAAATGGTGGTTTAACAGAAGTACACTTTCTCTTTTTATACTAACGTTTCAAAATGAAGAAAATAATAAACAAATTTATGATATCAAAACATTAATTAGTATAGTAGTGAAGATAGAAGCTTTGAATTTTTTTTTAAAGTTATACCACAGTGTAAAAGATGTCAGGGCTTCATTCACACTCAAGCTTATTGTAAAAATATAACCAAGGTAGATGTGTAATGATGCAGGGAAACATCACACTTCACAGTGTAGCATAAGCAGACATGCAACCACTGTGTCAACTGTAGGGAGACCATACTGTTAATTTTAGAGGTTGTGAAGTAGCCATCGAACTACAGAGGAGACGTAATGATTTTATAAAGACTCAAAACCAAAAAATAAGGATTACACACAATTTAATGATAACGTAAGGAATAAAAAAGAGGAAGAAGCCATTCATACAAGTTCAGGAAACATACACACATACAGAGAGACTAGAAGATGAAAATTCTACTAATGAATTGTTTCAAGAAAAATTAAAAATGTAGAAACAAGTGTGAAAACCACTAACAAAAGAAAGAAAAAGTGAATTTCAACTTACGTATTTTATCATGGAATTTTAATGGCCTACAGGGGAAAATAGATGAACTATAAATTGTATGAGAAGTTAACATGTCGATATTCGTCTTATCTCTGAGACGCATTACACTAATCAATCAAATATCTAATTCTTTTGAAAAACTGGCTTTTGGGCATGGACTGTGTTGAAGGTCTGTTGGATGTTGTAGTATAGGAATGCATTACTATTCTAATTTTGTTTGGATGCGTGGATGAGTGTAAGAGATGTGATAGGGGCGTGGAAGTGTTTTTTTTCCTCTTAATAATTTTGTTTATTGTTGTATTTCTTTTTATCTTGTTAAACTTGGAGATAGGGATGTGTAATGTGTATATATTGGTATGAGAGAGAATATGTATGAACTATTATGGTATGTGAGTGTTTGTATGTTACGTATTGTAAGTTTTTACCACTTTATATTTATGTCATAGACGCAAATAGATGTGAATAATTAATTATCATAGAACAAATTATTATTTAACAAATTATAATATTTGTAATAAATATTAAATTAAATTTTAATTCATTAATAGTCTAACTGCTCCCGATGGTCTCTTGAATTCTGTTATTTCTTCTTTTTTCTCTTTTTACTTGAGATATGCAGCCTCAAAACGGGTAGACCCATGGTCTTTATTCCATTTCGTATATTTTTGTTTATCTTAAGTTTTTTAATTTATTTATTTTTATTTTTTTTAAGGATTTAGAAGTAATATTGTTTTGGTTTTTCTTTCCTGTTTTTGTGTATTTTGATTTAAAGTAATGTATTATTATGTCATATGTCAATTTATTTGTTTTGTTTTAGTTCGTTGTTAAAGAAAGCTTTATTTTTTATCTTATCTCTTTTTTCTCAATCTAAATCATGTTTTGTTTATCTAAATGTAATAAAAGGAATGGAAAATAAAAATTAAAAAAAATAAATAAATAAATAAAGTTTTAAAATTAAAGCGTAAGTAATGTATAATACTAATCTTCCATCTAATAAAGCCAGAGGTGGATCGGGTGTAATAATAAGAGATTCTATTAAACATCATGAAAATGTGAATATTTAGCAAGATTCTATGAAAACGTCTCTAAACCCATACTAATGCTTGTACTTAGAAATTCAGAAACAAAGACTGCGTAGGTCTAAACCCTTTGACTTGGTTCATTGATTGGATGGTAACAATCTAGTTGAGATGTTGTAGATGAAAATAAGAATAGAGTAATAACTGTAGTTGAGTTCACTTTATTTTTTCAGTGGAATGAACATCTGACTGAATTACAGTTACACAGTGGAATATTTTTAAGTTATAACTACTAAATAAGTTTGTACTTAGTTTTAGTCTTGAATTAAATAAATAAAAAATGTAAAAAAGATTTATAATGTGTAAAATAAAAACAAAATCGGAAATGAAACTATCAACCTTAAAACTATTTAGTTATAATACTGTTGAGTGTTTTATGCACTTAAAAAGAAATAAAATTAGTTTTTTAAAAACTGTCTTATCATTTTTATCCAATTTTGTCTGCCGTAAAAAACCAAAACAAAATATTTTGGCTACTTTATATAGGTAACGTAAATATTCTCCTGCTACCACTGTATAACAGACAAACTGGACTTTAAAAATTGTCATTAATTATTTAGTCTAAAGAAGTGAACAAATGAACTGTCAAGAGTGAAGCACCATTACTGTTAGAGTGGGTCGTAGCTTAACCCTTGTGTCATGATTTTAATTGATGTAAGAATGAGTTTATGGTTCTATCTACTTTTATAAATGAATTGTTTATCTACCCTAATAAATT
Organism: Aphrophora alni; assembly: GCA_963513935.1. Taxonomy (NCBI): domain Eukaryota; kingdom Metazoa; phylum Arthropoda; class Insecta; order Hemiptera; family Aphrophoridae; genus Aphrophora; species Aphrophora alni. Next base: position 20,069,476 of record OY740773.1, on the reverse strand, counting down.
GTATCCACTAGTTAAACAAAGACTAGTGCGTTTTATTTGTTTTGAAGTTGCACTGAATTGAATTTGAAGTTAATATTGGATTGAGTTGAAATCTAATTAGGTTTATTATCATATTTGTTGTTGCTAAAATGTTATAGTTTACGCAAATAGACAATTTACAAAAAAATTTACTCGTATATATGCGTAAGTAGGGACATTAAAAAAAAAAAAAAAAAAACTGAAGAAAAGAACATAAAATAAATACCTCTAGACTTCGAATACATTCATTACGTCATCGTCGGAAGAGAAAAAGATTTATTCAAAAGAGTTCTGAGAGGAATAAAGAGAGGGACCCTAACCTAAGACTACATGATCGAAAGTTGTAGATACAGCTAATTTACCACACAAGAGACCCGACAAATAAATACGCAAATTATAACATTCAAAACAATAATTGTTTAAGTTTATAAAAGGGGAAACGTTTCTGTACAAAATTATCTCTCGTATGAAATTCATGGGGGGGGGGGGAGAGTTAACGAAAAATATCTTTATTGTTTTTATTATTGGGTTTGTAAGAACGTTGGAGTTATGTTTTTGCACAGTTTATTTGTAAGTCAACATCTCCTTATAAATAAAAGGAAAAGAAGAACATTAGTTAAAGACCCCTAGCTGTCGAATACTTACAATAGCGTCAGGGCTGGAAAGAACAAGAGTTGGTCAAGAGAGACCTATTAATTTTACATTATAATTGACAATTTTGATTAGGGGAAAATAAGAAATTGTATTTGTAGAAATGTTTTGTACGTTAAATGAGGGGTTTTCCTAAAGGGTGCTGTACAGCATATTTAAAAAAAAAATTCTAATTGAGCAGCGTCCTCAAATTATTATTTCAATGTGAAATTCTATTGTCAAAGCCTACATACATTGTCAATGATACACTAATTATAACTGCTTACTTTTTAATCAGACGTCTTTCTAGCTAAAACTGTGTCCTAATTTTCTTGCACGTCCATCTATAAACCAAATTTTCGACTTTTAAGTAACTCTAAGTTTGGAGGTAATAGCATACCAAAAAATCACAAAATTACGATTTTCACAAAATCGGCTTTAACGAGTTTGATAAAATTTTACTCAAGTAAATTATTTAAGGATTCAAACAAAACGTCGCTATCTCTCCAAAAATGACACTTCGTGTGTTATGAACAAAAGTCACCGCCTCAAGGCATCCATTACAATGCTCAATCTAACAGTTTATTACGTCGAAGGTGACTATGACAGGTGTTGATCTTATTTGTTATTATAATTATTTTTATTGCTTATAATACCAAGGTCACAAATGATCAAGAAGAAAAAGTAAACCACGCCAAATCGTTCAGTATTATTATATAGATTATATATGAGGAAAAACTGTTTTAATTATACCATGGCAATATAGCTTAGTTGTCTCTCCAACACACATTATATCTCACACGTCAAGTTATTAAGACTTTTCAAACAAAAGGATGTCTTAACTTGTTAGAACAATCCCTGAGGATTGTGTTTATGAACTGCGGGGGCACAACTAACGATGTAAAGAAATGAGTTATGATCCTTACTGGGAAACTAACTAAATCAAAATTATGGATTTAAATTTATTTGATAATAATGGATTGTTAATATTATTAATAAGGTTTAATCAGACATTTAACATTATTTTTGTATATACAAACTAATACGCGACAGTTCAAGAGTATAAATCAACTCTCGTTATCAAGCGCAAAACCAAAACAAGAGAGAGAGAGAGAGAGAGAGAGAGAGAGAGAGAGAGAGAGAGAGAGAGAGAGAGAGAGAGATATTTTAAGAAGACGTTATAGTCATAATTTTATGTGTAGTATATATAAAATTAATACAAGATTCTTTTTTTTAAAGTAATTTGATAATGATTTATTGTTTATATTATTAACATGGCTTAATCGGACATTTACCATCATTTGTGTGTTTAAAAATGAATACACGACGTTTTGAGAGTATAAATCAACTTTAGTTATCAAGTGCGAATCTAAACGTAAACGATTATTCTCGAACAAAGAAAACGAAAAAAAATACAACAACATCATAGCATAGCTTAGGGCCATGTTAGGAAAGCTGAAACTAAATCTATAACGTAGGTAAAGAACTCAAGTCTAAAACTGACCTGAGCAGTCAAAGCTAAGACTAATACAAACGTGATAACATGAAAACACACAGGACTACACTACGCAAAGGACTGCACAAAATTATAGGGAATGGAGCTTAGATAAAGTGTTTAACTGTTATAGGGGTAAACAACCTTTAATCCTTTAATTCAGACTATAATTAAGTAGTCAGATTGTATAATTAAAAATAATTTCTAGGATTGTAGTTTTATTCTGTATTAATAGACACTCAACTCCATAAATCGTATAGAAATAAATTCTTTTTTTGTATTGTAATATTAAAAATCAGTATTTTGCTAAAAATAATGTATTAGTTAATTGTAATAAAAGAAGTTTAATCTAGTTAGGCTTTAAAAAAAATAAAGAAATTGGGTCTTATTATTGACCAAATCAAAAATAAATCAAAATTAATCCTCTCAAAAAAAAGGGAACTTGTTTCGCTTCTGCCATAACAAATCCTCAGTATTAATATATTTGATTAAAATCAAGGTTATAAAGACGCCGGTCAAAGTTTATTTTAGACATTTTTATTATGGAAGATTAATATTTTGTTACAATTTCAACACGAATTTCATTCCATAATCTTCACATTTAACTAAAAATTTGAACCAAATCGGTAGAGATTTTGAGGAATTATTTTATAACAGCCCATTTTAAATGACCCATTTCGTCTTTTTTAATTGACGAACTTAAATTTATTGAGATATAGCGACCAATATTTTTGGTTTTTTTCCTTAGCGGGTAAACATAGTTGATTTTGAAAAAAAATCGTTTTTTGGTGTTTTTATTGTAACTTCACATAAATTTTGAGTTATTAAAAAAAATATCTTGAGATATGGTCAAAATATGGCCACAAATTAAGTAGAAGTGTTTAGACAGCTTTCAGTACTTCGTTGTTTGACTGGAATAACCTATTGTTGTCCTTAGCGTGCATAATTCTATAAAACTATTTGCCCAACACGTGTATTTAACTAGGACGCCAGCTGTATAAATAAATGTACGTAGTGCAGAATGTGAGTTGTTGAGACAATGTCGGCATCCAACGTTAACGAAGAATTTGCAGGAGTTTTTGAAACGATAACCGCGACGACAAGGACCAATCAGACAAGGAGGATCCTTGCCCTTTCGCACAGTATCCTCCGACGACAAAAGAGAGATATTAACGAAGTTTTAACTTGATAATACCAGAGAACACAAAGGAATTGAAAAAGAAGAAACCGCCAACAGAGAAGCAATTAAACTTAACCGAGATATCTCTGATACCGGAAGCACAAGCTCTGACAACTGTCGTCCAATTATGTCCAACTACACTATAGATCATGTGTTTAGTGCCAAAATCCCCGAAAACAGACATAACCACACAAAAAAATAATTTTTAAGGACTCAGAAAATTAACAAATTTATATTTAATTAAATTTACAGTAAATAATTGAAGGATGTTTCTAATTTCAACAAATTTAAGTGATTAAAATTGAACAACCAATACCACAATTCAATAGAACAAGATTAATTTAAGTTCACCACAGTGTGATCAAAAGTATAGTATTTATTATGGCTTCCATGTCAAGTAAGCATCATTTAACAAGTTAAGTTTAAAAGTTAGAAGGAAATAAATCTTTTTTTATTTAATGTTTTGATTGTTTGATTTTAATCTTTAATTTCGTTACAGTGTGCTCAAAAGTGTAATAAATTTAAGTAAGTTAATCTATAAAATTCAAATAAAACACACACAAATTCTTTTGTATAATTCTACAATACAGTAACTGGCGAAACCATAGTCGGCTAGACCTTTTAAATGTAGAATTTTTACAAAAGAATTTGTGTGCGTTTTATTTGAATAACATGGAATTCTATCAATTACAGTCATTCATTATTATAAAGAATATAATTCTTTATAGTTCTGTTACTCATCCATCTTCAACCCTAAAAAAAAAAAAAAAATTAATACCAAACAAATTTGTTTATCACCAAAAATGGCAGTTCGGTAGTTATTAGTCAAAAGTGAAAAGGTTAGACGCTTAGATACAATTAGGCCCTATATAACAAATTATATAGGGCCTAATTGTATTTGATTAAAATCAAACTTTTTTTATTTTTTGCCAAAATTCCTGAACCGTAATATTTTTTACTTTTTATTTTGCACACTATTTGGTCATTAATATCCACAATAAACCAACATTTCAACGAAATCGGCTGTTTTTTATAACCGCTCATTGGCTTATTTTTTTAGTTGTTACCAATAACTCAAAAACGAGCACTTTTGGAGAGATGGCGACCAAAACATTTTGGAGAGATGGTAATACGTTATATTAGGATCTTTAAAGGTCAACATCGATTTTGAGAAAATCGTAATTTTAAAACAAATTTATTATTATTGCAGCTACTCATACAATTTTAATTATAGTAAAAATTAGTTCAAGGTATGGCCAAAATGTGACCACGTAACAAATTTAATTACAATAGGTCAACGCGTTAAGGTTTCCGAGCACACTACAAACGACAATTAATTATACATAATGTTTTTTGTCCCACTTTAAAACGAAAATAACCTATTTCATTTTTTGACTTATTTCATCAAATATCTTTCTCCATAATACGTAGCCTATAAGTCAGAAAATAAAATGACTCTAATGTTCAAATGTTTATTCTTTTTACATTTCAATCAATTTGCTTCCACGTTTATATTTTATTACAACAAATTCATGCTTGTTTAAAATGTTATATTAATAATTGACTTCCACAAATAAAATACGGTAAATATTGGTGCTTCATTGTTCTGCTGTCAGGATATTGGATTTTAGTTATTGCTTTATTGTGTTCACTCAAGGGACTGTAAACACAGGACCTTTTTGTCATAGTTAATGCTTTGATTTAATAGCCATGAATTTAACTTAGTGTACTCTACCAACTACAATTTAGCGTTTACTTGAAATAAATATTCATACTATTGTAATTCTTTTGAAGCAATTCCTAACCTAAAAAAACGCAGAGAACTGAAAAAAGCCTATGTGTTCGTAATACAGTTACAATAGAATATAAAACTCACAATTAATCGTGATTAGATTTTGTTTAAATTATTTACGTAGTAATTTCATGAATTTTGAACAAAATTGTTAAGGAATAAAATCCATTGTTCAATTTTCAAACTTGAAATAATAATTTTTATTGTCTTGATACATCGAGTTTAAAAAAAAAAACACATATTAAAAGTTACTTAACCAGCTCCATACAAGTAGATGCACTGAACGGCTCAAAAGTTGGTTTCTAGTACCTTGTAGGAGATGTTAAGTTGTATTGCATCAAGGGATCTTTCTTAGTAGGGTAAGTTTGCTTAGAACAGTTATAACGCACGTTTATTAACTTATCAGGCTTCTTAGATGGTGTACATATTAAACAGTCTCCACTCGCTTCGCTCTTATAAGTGTCTGGACACTAGCGGTTTTCCAATTTAAAAATCTTATTTTCAATTAAAATTTTTAAATGACCGCTATTTTAAAACAGATTATTGGATCAAGTCTAATTTTTTTTTTCAAACTAGGTCTTCACATTGGTAACTATCATGGAAAATTTCAATTCAACCTGTTACGCCATTCAAGAGATATAAATTATTTTGTAAAAAAATTCAAACTTCGAATAGCTGGTAAAAGAAACGTTTCAGGACATATGTTCATAGGAACTTTTTCTTTATTTTGACCTACATAATAACCCCATGAATTATCTCCCTGCATTACAGACACACTCTGTATATATTTACATCTGTATTTATGTAGGTATATTTCTTTCTACGTTCGTTTTAGATTTATAAATATGTAATCTATATTATGCATGTGTGTATTTTTTGTGTGTGGGGAAATGTGTGGTAATTGTTCTGTTTTTGTTTGATAGTTTTCGATTGGGTTATATGTTTTCATTGCATTGTTACGTCACGTTAATCTTTGCCTTTGTATCGTAGAAGGTATTGTGATGGTATTGGGCTTGGAGGCGTGGTCAATCTGCTTCCTATTGTGATCTGAGTGAGGCTTTGGCTTTGCAAGTCAGTAGTCATTGTGTGCATGCAGTAACTGAGGACGATGACTTAGACTTGTATTTGTGTTGCAGAGGTAAAGTGATTTTCAGTAGAGTTTTGTTTCCATTCATTTGTTATTGTAGTTTCTACAAGTGTAGCTCATTACAGTTGATTAATATTTAATGTTTGATTTGTTCTTTATCCTTGAGTGACGCTCAGGTTGTTTGTCGGGTTCAAATACACGCTTTAATGTAATAATTACGAACCATGTATTATTAGGTCGAATTCGACATAAGCGCCTATCAAACGCAACCTCCTTTTGATTGTTACGTATTTTATACCCATTGTTTAACATAGATTGAGTCACAAACTGTTTGATTTGTTTCTAACCTCAGTCAAATGGATTAGTAAATCCTAAAAACCCATATTAACTTAATTAAGTCTGACACCTGTTGCAATCATCATTACTGGGCTAGATTAAACTAAAAGCTACGTTTAATACACACACGCTAAGAGAGCAGCTACCATGCGTGTAATTAGAACAACAGATTGTCATCACAGTCAAGAGTAATTACTCGTTTTCTTTCTGCGTTCACCACGCCCAAATAACGAAGCTCATGAGGAACTCTCGTGTACCCATTTATATTAATTACTCACTCCGTAGTTATAATAATGCACGTAACTTTTTTTAAAAGAAAACACACCCAGACTCATCAATACAAAACATCGTACTGCTGTAGTAAAGAGAGACAATTAATTTAAGTAATAAAAATATAAAAGACGGACAGAAGTAAAATTAGTTTATTCTAATCCCTCAAATTTTAATTATGATAATAAAAACTAAATTTAAATTTGGTATATCATTTTCATCTCCGCCGCTAGGAATGTTATATTTTAATGAGTACATTGTTCTGTTTTTCCCAGTTTCGTAATCTCATATTTGTTGACGCGTTTCGGATACACTCCATCCTCAAAACACTTACTAATCACTTATAAACTAACTAAACTACTTAAAATAACGAGTCCAAAGGTAAGATGATCAGTACTATTAAGTGTTTTGAGAATGGAGTATATCCGAAACGCGTCAACAAACGTGAGATTGACGAAGCTGGAAAAGGTGGAACAATGTACTTATTTAAATTTAATAATAAAACTAAATTTGTTCAGATGATGGTACAAGGCCGGCTTTAGTCTGCTTGAATTAATTTAAATTACGAAAATGGATCGTATCCACGGCTTCTCGGGAGCCACCTTTCTTATCCAGAAAAACATAGAGGGGGAAGAACATACCAAAGATTCTACAATTAATAAACATGTTTGTTAAAATCTGGCACTGGACAGTGTTGCCAGATGACTGTAAAAGAAAATCCTTCCAATTAAAGTAAAAAATCCCTTTTATGTACAAATCAGCAAGTAATATAGAATACCATGTTCTATAACGTATTAACGTAGATAATACTTTGTTTCATTTATTTTTATTCCGCTTTTTATTTTAGTTTCCAAGATACTGTAAAATACTGTAACAGATTTTGAACATACTGTAAAATCAATTTTAATAGATTTAACATGTGGGATGATGTGATTTATATGGTATTATTTTAAAAAATTGTATATTGAACGTATATTTATAACCTTATACCTAGGCTAGTCAAATACAAATAGTAAATGGGGTACTAACTACTTCATTGGTAAACAGGTAAAACAATTACCTTATTTTTTTTTTAAAGGTACAAGAATGTTAACTGGTTAGAAAATTTAAAAAAACGCTTGCCTAAATTCAACGTAATTCAGTTAACTTCTTCACTGGGTTACTAGTTAAGACGATTTGATTAATTACTTTTTAAAACTAGTAGGTAAAAAAAGCCTGTCGACTATTTCGGAAACGTTAAGGGAAAAAAAATTCCTAGGGCGACGGATGTAGACTCCAATTTTCAGCGTATGAGAAATAGGGAAAATATTTCTTTCAGATTATTGTAAATATTTTTTATTTAAATAAACTGCATGAAAATAGGTTTCGTAGAATTCCAGATATAAGCATTAGTAGGGTTGACCCCAAAACCCCACAAAAGTGCCCTTCTGACCGTCGGTTAGATCACACGGCAACGTTCTATATATAATAATAATCCTCACACCTAAGCTTTCCAATAAGACTCTTCCCCATTTTTGTAGATTAATTTCTTTAGCGCACAAAAATATAGGTTAGACTTAGCATGGACCAATATGAAACTATTTGAAAAGTGATTAAACTTGAGTTTGTAATTTTACATAGAAATTTAGTTATCATAGCAACCAAATAGTAATGCATACTTAAAACAGCTGAATATGTTGTTTGTTTTATAATTCAGCACAAAAATATATTAGTCCTAGCTTACACCTATGTGAAACAATTTGTAAAGTGTTTTAAACTTCATTTTGTGATTTTACATACAAATTAAGTTGCCATAAAAACCAATATAACAATGCATACTTAAAACAGCTGATTACGTTCAATACATCAAATGTATTAATAGTTACTGTGGTGCGTTTTGTAACTGACGCTAGAAATAGTGCTGTTAGTGTGTATTTAAAAAAAAATTATTGATAAATATAAAAATGAAATAAAATTGACTATTCATAATAAGGGTAACGTGTTCCACATAAGGGTAACGTGTTCTTTAATATAAAACAAACCCCATGAAAATCGGCCTGTTAGAGTTCCAGAAATAACCATTAATAGGGTTGTAACAAAAAATCATTTGAAAATTCCCCAAAAGTGTCCTGGTGACGGTGGGTTCCCTCAGAGCTAAGCTGACCATTCCTCTGTAGATAGAGTGGGCGCGGAGGAGTTCTGTAGTGAATATACTTAGGCTCTGCTGAGTTATATATAATATAAGCCGATGTTCTAAAATTGGCGTAGGGGTTGGCGATCCCACCGCCCGATTGGACTACCAATCGCAAACAGCCAATCCCAGGTCTCTTCTTTTTCTTCTTCTAGTTCTGGGAGCCTTTCTTTCTATAGTCAACAAAACTATTCTACACGCTGCCTGCCTGTTTCTACTCTTTCCTATTGAAGATCTTCTTTCTTTCTCTCTTCTTCTTGTTTGATTCTTATGTTTTAACCGAACCATAATGGTGACACGTGGCCCGTGTTCATTGGGATGAATATCTCCGGGCTCTATTCAGCGGAGATGCAAACGGAGCCGCCAGTAGTTAGGCTAGCTTCTAGCATTAAATAGTCTTGCATGGACAAGCTGGGCTGTGCTGATTTGGCAGTTATTTCCCTAGCTTTTCGTGGGATCTACATGGATCAGCAACAAAGTTAGAAGATGAGCTCTTTCAAGGTCCAGAATACAAGGTAAAAGAATTACCTAAACTACTTAACACTAAAGACAAGAGTGTTAACAAGTTGTTAAGAAATAAAAGGCTGTAAGTCTTTTGGTTAAATATAATATAAGAAATAACTTCACAAAATATTAGCTACTTCACTGACATACAAGCTAAAAATCCCTACATTTTCAAGATATTCTGCATAACAATCCCTCGTTCCCATTTTAACTGAATTATTCTTACCATAGAGATTTCTCCCTACATCTAACAACAATGGTCCTGAGCTAACCGATCTACTGGTCCAAGCTTCCTAGCTCCGACCATCTAGTTCAGTTCTCTATTTTTAGAAGCTTTTCCATCCAGTTGAAAGGAGACAGGAGGTGGGCTCTAGTGGACAAGTCGTGAACTACTCATTACATTTAACACCAAAAAAGACTTCAATGAGCCCTTTCTCAAACAACACATTCGGCATCTAGCAGTAAACCTTTATAAAGGAGATCCCTCACACCCTACATCTACACTAATTTTCTGATTTAACAGATACAACTCAACATCTGATAAACACAGAGAACTGTTGTACCTAACTGATTACAGACCTTCTGGTGTCCCCATATTGCCCAACACCTCTGTTTTACTATAACCTTTTCCTAATTGTTATGCCTATCGGATCTGATTCAGAAGCGGTAGTCGTGACGTAGACATAGCTTGCAACTCTTTAATACTTTTTTATTATTCAGCCTTAACAAACTTTTGCATGCTCATTTTAGTTTCAAGTAGGCAGAAGAAGAATATGATTCATGTAGGGGAACCCCATAATCATAATAACTAACGAGGTATTTGTAAAGTAATCCCTTCCTTCATCTACACAACACTCCAACCAGGGTTCCTGCATTATCCGTTGAGAGGTTATCCTTGCTTGGACTCTGTCTAGTTTGAAGGCTTTTCCCTGCTCTTTGCGCGGTTACACAAAGTTCTTTTTCTCTATATCTTCTCGACACGTCCATGAAAAGAGCTTATCAACTTGGTACATGGAAAACCATTCCTGAATCTGTCCTACACGATAGAGGTACTACCAGAATAGAAGGTGGTTTTCAGTGAGTAAGAATCTCACACGATTGGGGAGATCGGATGGCCTCCCTTTGTCTTTTGAAGATTTTCCACCACTATTACGAATTAAAAAAAAAAAAACCAAATTATTGATGAGTCCCTCTTCATAAAATGATGCCTTTTGATTTCCTTCATAAAATCCTGTAGACATATTTTTTAACCAAAATATAATTAATATTCCTACAATTAAATCAATGTAGAACATATTGGATATAGTTCAAGTAAAATAAAATACTGTTTCAAATATGTAATGGTGGCAATTTTGAAACAGTTTCTTTAATTCTGTCTTCATATTGATATTCTGACGTTTTAAACAATAGATAAATCGAACATAACTTTGCTTACAATTTAAAAAGATGTTATATTTTTGCAAATCGAGTATGGTTAAGAAAGAAAGAAAACTCTAACGAGAATGCAGTTTTTATTCATTAAACATGATTAACTGACACAGATTGTAACTTATTTTTAACACATAGTTTTTATTTTCCAAATTGAATATTAAAATAGAGCATTAAACAATAATACATAGTCTGATCTATTTACATGGGAATCCAAATATATCAAGCCAGTTACAATGTAGCTGGGCTGTTGACTGTTTGTACAAACAGGTAGGGCTCAGATACTATGAACAACACCAGCTGGTTTATAGACATCGTCATCAGAAACAATATTTATTAGATAAGTAAATTGTATTTATTAGGGTACAAAACATAAAAATGAACAAATTAACATCAAGGTCAATACTGTTTGAGTACAACTAATCATTTTGGTATTTAAACCATTAGTTTTTTTAAAAAAATTACAACAAAACTCTTTTCATTATAATACTAAACACACTTTCCTTCATAAATCACATTATTTTATTCTTTACAATGTGAAAAGTAAATATTTAATCATTTACTGTACAATAATATTAATTACATTAAAATTAAACATTGATTTAATTAAATTTTTTAATAATTAATTTAATTTTCTAACATTCGGTCATTAATTAAATGCCTTATTTAATCATTATTATAAGTGTCCATTAAAAAAAAAACAAAAACAAACATACAATTTCAAAAAATTCATTAAAATAAGTTGCAATGTAACAACATACTGTAGCTTAAGTACTTATTTCCCTTCGCAAAGTTAAATTTAAAACATATTACTGTCATTTTTTATCTTAGTATTATAATTTATAATTGTTTATAATAACACGAAAGGATTCATTTTCAAAATTGTATTACATCTTCTTTTTTGTAAACATTTAGTGACCCTATGTAAATAGAATTTAGTTATTTATTCCAATAGATTGTAACATAAAGAGTTAAAACTGTATCTTATAAAATAAATAATCATTAATTTCTGAATTGTATTCGTTTTAAAACTAAGAAAGTATAAAAATTCCTGATAAAAATTCAATAAAGTATATACTTTATTGAATTTTGGACCTTGACTTTTTAAGATAATAGGCGTTTTATCTTACAATGGGGAGTCAACACTACAAATTCCCTTTCAAAGTAATTTTACTTTCGTTCGTTGGATTCGCTGTCATCCTAGTTTAATATGCCTCACGATGTTGGGTCAACACCATAACATGTTCCCTCTTCACAGAGGAATTAAATTCTTTCACTAGAGAGATGCTGCAGTGCCAGAGAGTAACAATTGCTACCTATGCAAATGACAACGCCATTCTGACTGTAGGAGACTGTATAGCAACAGGGACATTACAAAAGAGCTCTAAACAGGTTCAATGTATTGACCAAAAACTGAATTAAATCAATAAGTATTAACTTCACAAAATGGACCATTGAAGTGCCCATCAACGGCACCGTATATGAAAAAGTGAAGTACTTGGGAATATATATGGATGAGAAACTAACTTGGAATGCAGATGCAAAGAAGAATAGACAAGAGAGATGTAAAACAATTTACTGGCTCCTTAGTCGAGATTCTCAACTGAACCTGATAAAAAAATTACTAGCTAGCTATCAGAATAGCTGAAGGCATGGATGATGCCATTTTATTACCATAATGTCATTTTAATATAATATCATAATTGATTTTCTATAAAAACATAATTGGAACAAGTCTCGAGTAAAAAAAAAAGTAGATGTAGTCGCTATATAATAATTATAATTTTTTTAAATATCCTATTATTGCATATATTGTATTTTATTGTATAAATTATTTATTCATATTGAAATATTATTCATTAGTCATCATTTAGTAAAATGTAAGCGATGACGCTAAGAAAAATTAAAATTAAAAAATTATTAAAAGTTACTTCCAAAAACACACTAATCATAAATGTGTTCCTTTTGATAAATTTATGTGTTTTATACTACTGTAGTGGATTTTATAAATGCGTATGTTTACTAAAATTTAACAGGATTTTTCACAAACACGTTTATTAATTTAAACGCGTTTCAACCACAATTTCACCATCTTCAGTGATGCATGTGCTGCAATAATCAAACTATAACTAACCCAGTTCCACGCTTAGTATTTATACAATTAAATGATATTACAAGATGTGGTACAGTACTAGGTTTATTAGATTTCATACATCACTGAAGATGGTGAAACTGTGGTGGAAACGCGTTTGATATATTGTACGTATTTTTTGAGTAATTGTGTTCAAGTTTTAACTTTAATTTTAAAACATCTCACAAGTCGAGCTCTATATTTATTTATATTTATATAATATAGTGTATAGGTTAGGTTGTGTTAATTTAGGTTAGGTTAGGATAGGTAAAGGTATAGGTTAGGTTTATATAAGTCTATATGCTTATCTTTGTTTGTGTGTGTGCGTGTATTTAGAAGAGCTACAATATGTTTTGTTTACTTGCCGTTTTTCAAAACAATAATATAAAGAAATGTTTTTGTTTTATTAGATATAGTGTTTTCTAATATTTAATTTATTATTTAGTTTTTATATAAAAACATTCACTCTCATAATTATCGATTGTAATTATTTTCAGCAAAATAAAAATAATTGTAGTATAAATTTGACTTAAAATTAGGCTTAAAATCATGACCGGAGAAAACAATCTTTTCATTTCATTGTCAGCTGTTTTAAAATTACATTTAGTAGAATTTGAGCTTGGATCCATGTCAAATATTCCTTTAAAACACACCACATTAGTTTTGTTGTTTTATATAATTAATTTAGGTTTATTTTAATTTTAAGCACAATAATTTTCTGTTACATAAAGCGGTATCTCCTTAATATTTGTTCTTGGTTAATGTTGAAGTAACTCCATAGTTATAAAAAGATTATTTAAGTATTATAATAAATCCATCTATAGTGTGAAGATGGAGTTATTCCGAAACGTATACATTAATAATATAAGGAACACAACGCAATGAATATAAAAAATATTTTTCAAGTAATTACATAAATATTTCAATTGAATATAATAAATGGATTTATTCATTGAATAACAAATTAAAACATAATTTAAATATTAATCTTTTACATTTTAAAGAAATATATAACATAAATAGTTGAGGTGTGTTGATAAATTATTATTTACAGTTGAAGATGACGACGTCTTTGAAGAAACTCGTAACCAGGCATGACATAAGTGTAGGGTCAGGTGTTTTGATTGTTGATTTCAAGTTTACTTGTACATACTCGCAGACTTATCGTTTAAGTAAATTGGTCTTAAGAGTTCATCAGCTGTCAGTTCCCCGTCCTGGTTTGTATCAATGAATTTGTTTACAATCAGTCGTGCCAATTCACCGTTGTTTTGTAACTCATCTACAAACCAATCAGCTGGGAAACTGTAACATATGTCAGAGAGGAAATATTTACTAATCTGTAAATATTTAAATTTTATAAATATATATATATATATATATATATATATATATATATATATGTTTGTTGTTTACAAATCATATACAGGGAGATTCAAAATTGCACGGAATTAATTCGGTCATAACTTATCTACTTCCAAAGATAAGTTTTTTTTTTTTATACAAGACGTAAAACGAAGCATTTCCGAACCTATTATGTAAAGTTTTATTTTTATTTTTCGCTTTATATAAATGACCTGCAATTTTGAATCACCCTGTATATTAATATAAAAAAATACAAATTATTAAAGCATTGTTTGAATTTTCGAAAAGAAAATCTAACCTACTGAGACGAATTCACGTTACACGATAAAACCAAACTGTTTTACTCTTAAATATTATAAAAACCACACAACAAAAATTTAGATCCTTTGATACTATAGTTAGAGTAAAGTGGATTCGTTTTGCCTCTGGCAACCGTAACCTTTTTATAAATCGGAAGCACGAAGAATATATATTCCAAACGAAAATATAAGGTTCAAAAACATTGCACAAACTTTCTCACTCACCCAAAACCAAAACCAAATAAAAACTAACCACATTGTCAAGAGTTCGGTAGTTATAAATAAGTAATTTAAAAAAATAATTAAATAAGTTAAAAACCTACTTCACTTGTGCGTTAACAGGTCATCAGTGCAAATCTTATTTGTAGAGGGTTCATTTTTATGTTTTGCCAATTATTCTTGATCGGTAGTATTTTTCGACTTGTGATTATGTAAAACTTTGATGATTAATCTTCAGATTTAACTAACATTTGAAAGAAATGTGTAAAACCGTAATTTATTACAGCCCCTTGAGAGATATTTTGTTTTTACGATAACTCAAAAATCGGAATTGTTTTAGAGATATCGCCAAATACGTGTTGTTTGTGTCCTTAGAGGCTTCACTTGAGCAAAATTTAATCAAAATCGGTAAAAAACGTATGTTACATATCCTAAAATTAGTTTGTTTTTTTTTGCGAACAGTCTGTAAATGTATGTTATACAACACAGATATCGTATTGGTTTTGTGTGGAGAAAAATTATCTTAAGATAAAAGTCTCACATCGCAATGATCGTTCAATAAACATTGTGTCGCACTTTATTGTATTATTTTATAATAGAAATAATATTATCATCAATAATAATATTGTTGTCAATTATACCGGCGAATTAAGGGTATTAAATTCAATGAATGTATAGTAAAAATAGAAAATGTTTTTGGTTCCGTTAGTAGAGCTGCGTGGGCATTTTTCTTGATGTTTTTAAACTGTTTTGATAAGTGAAAATGTTTGGGTAGTTGCGACAAGAAACTACAAACAATTTTAAATTAATTGTTTGTAAAGATTTAAAATAATTTGGTAAATGTAGCCCATTTAAGGAGTCAAACAAAATATACTTTTTATATTTTTTCAAAAAAATTACAGTTTCATTGGTAATTAAAGCGAAAAATTACTTTATAGGGTTGTGATGAAAGAGGTACTTTCTCTAAATGGGCTCTAATGATTTAAAACCAATTTTGCAAGTTTAGTCTTTCAGGAACCAAACCATATCTATTTGTTTTAATCTTTCCAAAATTGCAAGTCCATCGGTAGTTAAAGCGAAAAATTGGATCATGTGGTTGTGAAGAATGAGGTAATTTCTCAAAATCGGCTCTACCGATTTCGTTTGAATTTTAGTGAAATGCTAATATTAATGACCCTAATCCGTGTGAAAAACCTAAAGTGAAAAAATATTAACGCAAAAAACATAATTGAACTCTAACTGTTATGATTAAAATCACGATGAGGATTATTTAGACACAAGCAAAACAAGTTTGTGGTCCCTTTTTAAATATATAAATATATTTCAAATATAGCAAACATTTTCACTTTTCGATTGTTATCTAAAAACTGACATTTTTGGTTTTGAAGACAGGGATGTGATAAAGTTTGAGTAATTTTTCACCATTTACGTGATGTGAATTAATAATTTAATTATAAAAAATTCCATCTCATCTGCATGACTTACATACCCTTGGTAATCCCGAGGTAACATAACTGGGTCTACACATTTTTTCATGTAGTGTTGTATTAAATCACTCTCTTTCATCTCTTCTATCTGGTTTTACCCAACTCTTGTTCTTTTTCAACATTGACACTATTAGAAAAGTCGAGAGCTAGAATTCCTTATTTTACGTTCTCTTCTTCTTTTATTATTAGGCTATTATGATCTAAAGGTCTATTGACTCACAATACCCTTAAAATTATTAGTATAAAACACAATGTTAGGCGTAAATATATAAAATACTTTTTTTATAATGCACACATTTGAATAAAACCCTGTAGGAAGTAAGGAATGATTATACACATATTTAACACATATAGAACAAGAGTTGTTAAAACAAATCGTATATAGGAAGCATGGAGAATAGTCCAGATTTGCAGAATGTTGAATATTGTACAATTAAATATGCAAATTTGAGGAAATAAACTGGGCATGAAAAGAAGAAACTTCGAGTTGAGAATCTGTTTATGTACAGTAGAGAGAAATCTGTTAATGTATCGTCATAGTTGGGATGTTATAAAGTTGTTGAAACGTTTGTTGATAAACTTCAAAAACCCATAATATGATTTTGTTTAGGCGAAAAATATAGCAGCCTAGTTCGTATTAAAATAAAAGTAGACGAGAATAGAACATAGAGACTTTTAGCTTTTAAAATACTCTAGCAACGTCACGTTTGGAAGAGAAAAGAGCAACGAGAGAGAGAGAGAGAGAGAGAGAGAGAGAGAGAGAGAGAGAGAGAGAGAGAGAGAGAGAGACCTGATTGGAAAGATTGGATGAACCGATTTTATATGTGGGGAACTTTTTCTTTTATTTTCGTTCGGTAACACAAAATTTAAAATTAGATGCCATAAGTAAAAATTGAAAATTACAATTTCTTCAAAGTTGGCTCAAAATATTCACATCAAATTTCTTTCAAGTTAACCTTTAAGGAACCTAACAAAGAAAAACACAAAGAAAAAAGTTCTTAAAGATGACTTATTGATATTTTTACTGTGCCCTTTAGGTTTCCCTTAATCGCTCCTTTATACAGTATAACTCAGTAAATTTAAAGATATTATAATTTTTTTTTCATAAATGTGATTTTGGTTAAGAGATTCTTCAATAAAATATGATTCCTAAGGTTCATAAATATGGCTCTAAGTCATCTACCATTATCTTCAAATGTTATCTTATGGTCGCAATTTCTTCAAAAATGCAGGTTCTTGAATTATCGGTAAATAATTTTAAAATCTGTAATAGTTCTAATATAAACTACACATTTTTAAATAGATTTATATATTTCATTCAAATTTTAATTTAATATGAAAATTAATGACTGAAATTTGTTTGAAAAGCGCAAGATAATTTTCAGAAATAATTGGAAAAAAATAAGACCGCTGTCTTCAAAAGTTCAAATTTATTCGAATACAATTTAATCTGAGGATGTGTTTATAACACAAGGGAAGCAAGTTTAGGCCCTTATTGAAATTCATAATTTCTTTTTTCAAAGACGGTGTCCATAATTCATTTCCATCTATTAATTAACAACTCTATCTGGTGTTAATTTTTATAAATAGGTTGCTATAGAAACGGATTTTGTTATTATCTAATCAGTTAACACAAACTGTGGTGTTGATATTAGGTTATCCCTTAACCATTAGTTTCGTATAGATTATAACGTAACTGGAAAAAAAAACTGGTTAAAATCGTACCGGAGTTCTACTTTTTTCGATAGGAGTATTTCTGCTATTGCTTTCACCTTCAAATGTTTCAGCCAAAAAAGGTAATTTTTAATATCGGCGTAAAAACCATAGTGTTTTTAATAAAAAATCAATAAAACAATATAATAATCAGAACAAGAAAACGCTGTATTAATAAGAGTTTCCATGACTAAGGGTTGTTTGGGAACCTTTTTGGACTTACTTAATTAATAGACCCTAAGGAAACATTTATTTAAGAAACACTGAAAATTTACACTAAGATATCCCTTAAACAAACACACGTTAATGACCACTCCTTTTTTTACAAAGTTAAACTTTATAAGGAATGATTAAAGGACCTACATTATAAACATCATCGCATCATTAATAAGAACCAACGAAAGTTCAGTGATTGCTACAGCTGATTGTTCGTTAATAGCTTTTATGTTTTATGTTAGTACGTTTTGGTTTATGTTTATTAATTTTACAATTAATTCAAAATCACATAGAGAAAATTCGCCAAAGAGGAAAAGGATGCCTCGATTTTACATATCCTAAAAGATTTCGTTCCAAAATGTAAAAAAAAAATGAATTGAAAATAACACCACAAATAGTGTAACACTGAAGGAAAATTAATTATTTTGTAATTATACATTGTACATTGTAAAACAAGAATATTACACTATCAGTAATTTAGATTCTTCCCCATGCAATATTATTTAATATTGTCTCTATTTTCTGTTGTATTTATGGAGATTGGGTTAGGTAAATCTCTTTCATGTTTCCTATTAGGTCTCACTTGATCAACTCTGGTTTCTTTCCAATTCTGACGCTAGAGTATTCAAGGGCTAAGCGGTCTTTATCTTATGCTCTTTTTAAAGTATATTTTGACCAAGAGTTTTTTAAAACACACAAAAAAAGAAAAAAGTTCTAAAAGATGACTTAATTGATATTGTTACTGCGTTCTTTAGGTTTCCTTTAATCACTCCTTTATAAAGTAAAAGAAAAGATATTTTAAGAATTTTTCATAAATGAGATTTTGGTTAAGAGATTCTTCAATGTAAAGGAACAGTGTTTCCTTAGGACCTCTTATGGAAGTCATAAGGAATGTTCATAAATATGTCATCGTCCATTATCTTCAAATGTTATCCGTGAACGAATTTTGTGCAATATCTTAGTGGAACATAGTTTAAAACTTGTAACAACTGAAGATAACTATTTTAGTCATCGAAACGTAAGAATATTTTAAAAAATACCCTAGAATAAAGAAGTCTTAAAATCCAAATTCGACGTAAAAATTGGGGTTTTCATAAGTATTTTTTACGTTGAGCGCTATATTGTAAAACGGCGGTTGAATGTATAAATTCAAATACGTTATTTTATTACAAAGAAAAACTAGTTAAGATCCCCTATTTGAAGAGGTTTTCTTTAAATGTTATAGTTCACAAATCCCATTGGTTGCCCATTTCAAGAAGACACCTCTAGATAAATACATACCTGTCTCTGTCCAGGTATTGAGAAGGTTCAGATGGCGCGATGAAATCAGAATTTGCCCCTCGTTTACCAAACCCTCTAGCAGTAGAGAGTTCTAAGGGTTTGAAACCCCTTGTAGCTCGTGGTTTATCTCTATTCTCTCTGTTCTGCTGATAACACTCGACTGTTCCTACTAGTACACTGGACACAAGAGCCAACGCCCACATTAAGATCATTCCTAGACGCATTCCACTTTCTATAAACAAAAAAGAAAAGTATGTGAGTATTTTATTAGGAAAATTTTCTTATACAAATAATCTAACAATTAATCTATATGGTTTGCCCAGACAATCCGAAACCCGGCAGCTGTCAAAAATTGGCAGTTACACAGCCATTACAATATATATATATATATATATATATATATATATATATATATATATATATGATTTTATCGCCTCTATCTAAGGACCATTAAAAATTCCACATGATTAATGTTTTAGTTTTAACAATGTTAACACATTGTAACACAATGTTTTCAAAAACAGCTGATATCTTAACTGATGTTTTCTTTTAGTAACCAGATTATATGCTTGTCTCGGCTTAGTCTATCTATGAAGCTGTTGTTTTCAAGTGTTCATTTTTCAAATACATAACTAAACTCTAATAATTTAGTTATTTTGGATTGATTTTTAATTAGTTTTTCTTTGTGTTTTATAGTTTTTTTATAAATACGTACCTTTTTGTTGCAACTCCTGGGATACTGATATTTCTTTGTATTGTGTTTTGTAATACTTTTTGTTATAACTTCAACAATTTTGAAAACTTCTTGTAACAAATATATATTTATGAAAATATAATAAAATTCTTTTTCTTTTTTAAATCTTAGTATGTTGAAAATATGAATAGAATGTTTTGCAACATAAGTATAAAGTGAACCCCTAAAAAAATCAACAACATGCTTTTTCAGTATATTACTAGTCTAATAATGTTACAAGATACGTAAACAAAATTATATGCTAAAATTTACGGTTTGTAGGCATTCCAATATTTTTATGCAGTTTTTAAAATGGTAATAGAGACAGTTTAAAACTTTCCGCCATTACAGAGAAAGGTGACTGCGACTGGGGTTAAGTAAGGCTTTGTTGTAACTACATTCTACTATTACTGGTATTTCTTTGTAATACTTGTTGTCATAACTTAAAAAAATTGCATAATTTTGCTTACAATTATATATTTTTGAAAAGATAATAATATTCGTCTTTTTTCAGCTTAGAATTTGAAAACATAAATAGAATTAGTTGCTTACATATGTAAAAAGGAGAATTTGTTGTTTTTTTTTATTTTAACAAAATAATCAATATTTGATTAAAATAATACCAATAACTTTCAGAGGCTGTGAAAAAAATGATATGAAACACTTTACAGTATCTATGTATTTAAATATTTTTATGAATTTTTGAAAATACTTATGGAGACTACCTAAATATTACCGCCATTACAGACAGAAGTGGTTGCAACTTGGGTTAAGTAAGGCTGTTAATACTAACTTAATAACTGTTAATACTTACATTGTTGTAACTGTTACTGGTATTTCTTGTAATACTTTTTGTCATATCTTCAACAATTTTGAAGACTGAATAACAATTATATATTTTTGAAAAGATCCATTATTCTTGTTTTGTAAATCTTAAAATTTTGAAAATATGAATAAAATTAGTTGTTACATATGTAAAAAGTTGACAAAAAAGTGTTTTTCCTTTAGGATATTACAAAATAATTTTTAGAGTGTTGGGAACAAAATAATATTTAACACTTTATGGTTTGTATGCATTCATTGTTATTTATGTATTAAGAACGTAAATTATGTCTTTATAGCAAGAATTAATACAAAATGTTTCCTACAACTGCAGTATACATTATATTTCCCACTATTTTCATTATTTTTAGATTACGTGATTAGGTTGGCATGTTGCAAACTATAGTGAAAGTAAAGTCAAAATCGTCCTCGTCCATATCAAAATCGTTTCCGATATTGTATTGAACAACTTGGTCTATAAATGCATTTGAGGTTAGCTCAGTCTGTTTATAGTTCAGTGAGCGGGTGACGTGACAGTACTAAACCCGAACCAGCTGGTTTATTAAGCGTGCGATAAATAAATATTAATTTGCATGGAATAATTTGGATGGATTTTTTACACGTTGAGTAGTAATCAGCTATTTTAGAACCTGTTCTTAGATTGTAAATTAACACTTTAGGCGGAGTTAAAAGGAAACTATTATTATGAATTTTTGAAAATACTCATGGAAACTACCAAAAGATTGTCGGCATTACAGAAAAACGTAAGGTTATCTGAGGCTGTTTCGTACAAATATAATTTTGCATTAACTCTCTCGTATTCATTCAGAAAAACAAATCCCAACCGTAATAAATTCTTTTTTATCTTTCCAAAAATACACCCTTTTATAACAATTACACTTGAGAAAAATATGGTTATCTTTATTAATAACTTCTCCATGTATTCATATGTGTGAAAAGTGGGTATTAAAGGGTGCTTGTCTATATTTTTATATGAAAGAGAAAAAGAAAGTTAAAATATTTATTTCTTATATTTAGAATATTTCAATCGAACCTACGCTTCTCTTGTATTAAATAGTATCATAAACAAAAGATTTGGATTAAAATTAAATTTTTATGGGTTAATCTAAAAATTATTTTAGATGTTTCACACTAGTTGAGGCCATTTATGTCCATATTTGTAGCCCAAATTAGGCTTTAATGAACTCTATTTTTATCGAACCGAACCGGCATTTTGGGGAGATAAGTTTTGTAAGGGTCCTTATAGGTCAAATTTTAGCAAAATTCACCCTTTACATAATCAAAAAGCTTTTTATCTGTGGGCTTCTTTGTAAATATTTTTAGTTTTACCTATATGCACTAACAGGTAGACATTGCTGCTAAAACTCGCGTCCATGTGAGAAGTATTGGCTTTCAAATCTCATATATAACTTTTAAATTACATATAACTTTCGGTAAATATGCAGTATACATATCGTTGCGATTTAGTAGTGAAAATTATGCAAATATTGTTGACGTATTTCCTATTGTGACCGTTAGATCATCTTTTCAATCTTTAAACCCGTTTTTTTAAAAAAAATCCTATATTTCTGTAAAAAATATGCGGTTAAAAAATGAGAATTCCTCGCCGTGTGAGGTTAAGGCAACTATCTACAATAAAACGTATGACAACGTTAGTCAATTTATTGAATCTAGAGATGTGCAAAAAGGAAAATTTCATTTAAATCGGTGCAGTGGTTCTTGAGTTATAACCTTACAAACCGGTACAGAGAGGAACGTTATATTTAATGTGTTTTCTTATTTATAACTTCTCGGTTATCCTGGCCTAGGATAGGTTAAACAGCTTCAGGGTAGGAAAAGAACAAAAGTTGATCAAGAGAGACCCGATAGGAAGGGTGAATGAGAGAGGATTCTAACCCTAAAGTGATTTAATCCTTTTGTATGTGGTTTTTTTAATTAATCTGTGTCATCTTCGGGAGCATAAAACATCTGTAATATTATTTAACGCACAATATTACATACAGCTGGTACAATATTGTTTGAAAGGACAGCTGGTAAACTTCTACAAACGTCAAACCATTAACTAGAGTGCTGAAACAGCACGTCAGTATGACAACTGGGAAGATGGGAGTGTAGCCTACCGAAGTCCAATGAGTTTATTGTTCGTTTTGTGAAGGTTACACAGAAAATCGACAAATTATGTCTTGAATTAGGCCTACAATATAATTTAACTATCCTATATGTAGTGTATAGGAGAAATTTTGTGGTTTTGTTAGACATATCTGTTTTGATGTGTACAGAGTTATAAAAAACCTTTTATAGAAGGTTTACTGCGTGTTTAAAGAAAAAATTACTACAGAACAAAGAGGCGAACAGATTTTAATAAAATTGGTATTGTAAGCATATTTTGGAGGCCTTTTTTACATTTTTTAATTAGTCAAAATTGGGCGAAAAAGATCAAAACTAAAAATTTCAATATTTTCAAAATATAAAGATTTCATTCATTTTGTTTATTTAAAAAATCAAAATTTATTGATTGCCATCTCCCCCCCCACAAAAAGTTTGAGGAGTTATCGATAGTAAACCCCCAAAAACATTTATCGAGATAAATACTTTATTTTTTTAAATATCATCGTACTTATTTTGATAACATTTAAAGGTTAATAGGTAATAAATGTTCCAATTACCAAGTAATATATATATATATATATATATATATATATATATATATTCTAACGATAAATTATTTTATTATATTTTCAAAAATATTATATAAATCAAAAATCATGAATTAATTAGTCATACCTTGGATTGTCAACACATAAGGAAAGTTATTAATGATGAAGTCCAAATATACTCTTTAACATTAACTCTGAAATATTTAATTTTATTTTAACTTAATTTCCAATTACTTTTGTTTTTTTTATATTTTAAACTATTTGCTCAGGGGGAGCTCTTTAATGAACAATTAATACAGTGAGTGAAATTTTAATAATACAGAGAATTGCAATTTTAACAATTTAGTTTTCAATTAAAGTCTATAATTAGTACAATACCAAATCCACTTTTGTTGTATTCCTTTGTAAGTAATCCAGTGCTGCTAGTTGAGTGAAGAACTTTCACTTTATTACTGGTTAATGATGTTCACCAAACACTACACTGTACTATGTGATTTATCAATAAAATGATT
The DNA here is from genome assembly GCA_963513935.1 of Aphrophora alni. Lineage (NCBI taxonomy): Eukaryota > Metazoa > Arthropoda > Insecta > Hemiptera > Aphrophoridae > Aphrophora > Aphrophora alni. The sequence continues at coordinate 20,045,113 of OY740773.1, read as the reverse complement.
CACTTCAAATTACTACGAAGATGCACTCAACACTTTGTAAATGTACCTCTTTAGTACTGCAACGGAGATTACTAAAGTGTTAAATACTTTTACTTTGTAAAAACAAACACGGTTAAAACATACGTGTTAAAAAACAATTATTACTTTACTATTACTAAACTGGAATTATAACTTATAGGAAATACTAATTTCTACATTAGGAATACTGTTGACTTTACTTCGCCGACCCCCCTATGGTGTGAGTTTCTCCCCAAGACTCTCTATATAATTTTTACTTTGTCGATGCTAAAAAATACTTATTCCCTCTCTCTTAATTTACTTTAACCAATGAACGTAAGCATCTACTTTTTGTCAGCCAATCAAATTTTAATGTTTCAAAATTGTGACAGTTTAGAAAACTATTGTCCCGTTACATTTTATGAGTTTTGTGTGTGATTCTCCTTAAGTTTCTAATATTATAGTTATTTATGACTTAATTGCCTACAATGATTCTGGGTATAATTTAAGTGTTTTTCTCTTTTTTTTTCTTTAAAGTTGTGAATGGTGTTCTGACTGATTTATAACATATCCCCCTAACGCTTCACCTTTGTCGGCTATCATAAAATGTTTAACATGTGTCCAACAAATGCATCTATTTCTATATTCTCTTTAAAATATTAGACCATTACTGGAAAGCTTATTGATTTCGTTATATAGTCCCCCGTTTTTTTAGATTATTTTCTTAAATGAGCTAAAATAACGTAGCCACATATCTAAAAAACAAACTTATCATTATCCCTACCCAAGACAATAACATTCCTTATTTAACAATAACAACAACACAAATTTTTAAACAATGCTTATGATAAATATTACTTATTACTAGTCATCTTATAGCTACTACAGACAGTACACAACAATACCTTATTTTACACCATCACATGACATGTTTCAAGTACCCATTGAAAAGAAATTAGCTTAGACATATTTTTACTAAATAATTATAAATTTGTTTACAAGTTACAGAAGCAAGCTCAACTGTTTTACAGGTACCATACCCAAACTGAAGGTTTTACAATCCTAAACTTCCCTTTCTTATTTATGAAGTGTGGTCTTTCTAACCCGGTCAGTGATTTATGATGCGGAGCTCCTGTACTGTCCTATATTTATGGTCTCTCTTATACTATTCTTTAGTCGGCAGAAAAATAAGTTAATTGACTTCTCCATATACCCTACTTAGTTCAGATATATGATCAACCACTTTAAATTTCTGTAAACTAATGCACCTATCCTAATTTATTATTATTATTTTACTCTACTCCTTATGCGTAATATTTCCTTAGTAATCTACAATTAAAAATGCCTCGAATTCGTTTCCTGTTTCTGTCTGTCAATTCATTAAATTTAGTTCCATTGAATTTTCTACAAATTTAAGTATAGCTTGATTTTTATTTATAAACTCTATACCTAAAATACAATCCTTTATTAATCCAGGTACAATAATAAAACGTGTTTCAATTGATTCTTGATTAACGGTTACATTTAGTATTTTTGTTTTGTTATATTTTTTGAACGATTACCAATTGCTCCGATAACCCTCGTATTGGCTACGCTTAATATAGCATGATCTCCCTATAGATGATGATTATTACGATAAAACATTTCTGATAAAACATTATACTCGCTCCCAGTGTCTATTAATGCGGTATAATCATGATTAGCAATTTTAATATCTATATTAGGACATTCTATACTAATGTTTCCTAAAGTAATTTCGGAATCTTCATCCTTATTCAGTAAGTCACGTACATCGGTAAAAATGTTGTTAATGAAGGGTAAAGGAAAGTCAGTTGGTTCGATATCGTTTTTTCATTGTTTACTTTCAACACTTGCCTTGGTTGAAGTTCGTTGGCCTGCATAAAACTTAGGGTGTCTTTGTGTTGTTTCTGGTGGTCGGTCTCTACTGTCATAAAACTTTCTCTCTCCCTGCTGTCTATGTGCATTGACCCAGTGCAATTCTGCCCATTTACTTTCGAATGGTCGATGGTTATTAAATGCATGTTGGAATTCTGTTATTAGGTTAATTAATTCCTCCTTTGTTTTAATACCCCTAGTTATTTGAGCAGTAGCCACGTTGGCGTGAAAATGTCTGACGATTTTTTTAATTATTTGTAACTCACTTAACCTTGGTTCTTCTAGATAACTATACAGCAAAAGTTTTTCTTCTAAATACCCTAACATAGATTGGTTTGAATTGACGTAATAGTGTCCGAATTCCAATTCATCTCGTATTTCCGCTTGCCTTAATTCGTTCCAATATTTGTTTTTGAAAATTTCCGTGAATTTTTCAAATTCTCGTAAGACTCTACCACATAACTTCCACCAAATTCACGCTTGTTCACAAAAATGAATATCTAACCACTCTAAATCCTTGCCCTTATAATATTTATCGTGTAACCTGGTTACTGCCTCTAAAAACTCCATTGGGTTAATTTCTGATCCCGTGAATCCCAACGACCTGATTTCATTTCGTTCAGCTACCGTCTTACTAGATCCTATATCCGATTCTAGCCGATCTTCTAATTCCTTAAATTTACCCTCATAATTCTTTATTAAATTAATTCGTTGTTGTTCAATTTCTTCCAGCGGTTTAATTTTATTTTCCATAATATTTAGTTTACCTTCTACTTGATTAATTAATTGTACCTGTTGTTCCTTAACTACCTTAATTTCTACATTCTGCTTATTAATTAATTCATCGGTTTGTTGCTTTTGTTCCCCTATTAATTCCTTAGTTTTTTCTATTACCGACTTTTCAACTCCCTCTATTTTATTATTTAATACCGCTATAAACTGTCGATTTTCTTCCCGCATATTTTCCATTTGCCGATCCAATTTTTCTCCCATATTTTTTTCCAAATTTTTACTTTGTTCCATAAGGGCCTTTAACATTTCCATTACATTTAAATTTTCGGACGTTACCGACGCCGCTGTCCCCGCCACATTAACTTCATTTATTGTTTTATCTACACCTGTTAATCCTTTCCCCGAAATAACATCAAAACTATCCCCCAATTGGTTATTAACTTCGAACACTTCAGGTGTGTTCTGACCCGACCCTTGATTTGTTTGCAACATACTTGTACCCTTAAAACAGATGCGTTTGCTTCTTCTTAAATTTAACATACACTTCCTGTAATTAACCTTATTATACTTATGCTAACAATTATGCTAACAATAATTCACTCACTGCTTGTTCATGCCTGACACTTGGGCGCCATTATCTAACGATAAATTATTTTATTATATTTTCAAAAATATTATATAAATCAAAAATCATGAATTAATTAGTCATACCTTGGATTGTCAACACATAAGGAAAGTTATTAATGATGAAGTCCAAATATACTCTTTAACATTAACTCTGAAATATTTAATTTTATTTTAACTTAATTTCCAATTACTTTTGTTTTTTTTATATTTTAAACTATTTGCTCAGGGGGAGCTCTTTAATGAACAATTAATACAGTGAGTGAAATTTTAATAATACAGAGAATTGCAATTTTAACAATTTAGTTTTCAATTAAAGTCTATAATTAGTACAATACCAAATCCACTTTTGTTGTATTCCTTTGTAAGTAATCCAGTGCTGCTAGTTGAGTGAAGAACTTTCACTTTATTACTGGTTAATGATGTTCACCAAACACTACACTGTACTATGTGATTTATCAATAAAATGATTCACTTCAAATTACTACGAAGATGCACTCAACACTTTGTGAATGTACCTCTTTAGTACTGCAACGGAGATTACTAAAGTGTTAAATACTTTTACTTTGTAAAAACAAACACGGTTAAAACATACGTGTTAAAAAACAATTATTACTTTACTATTACTAAACTGGAATTATAACTTATAGGAAATACTAATTTCTACATTAGGAATACTGTTGACTTTACTTCGCCGACCCCCCTATGGTGTGAGTTTCTCCCCAAGACTCTCTATATAATTTTTACTTTGTCGATGCTAAAAAATACTTATTCCCTCTCTCTTAATTTACTTTAACCAATGAACGTAAGCATCTACTTTTTGTCAGCCAATCAAATTTTAATGTTTCAAAATTGTGACAGTTTAGAAAACTATTGTCCCGTTACATTTTATGAGTTTTGTGTGTGATTCTCCTTAAGTTTCTAATATTATAGTTATTTATGACTTAATTGCCTACAATGATTCTGGGTATAATTTAAGTGTTTTTCTCTTTTTTTTTCTTTAAAGTTGTGAATGGTGTTCTGACTGATTTATAACATATCCCCCTAACGCTTCACCTTTGTCGGCTATCATAAAATGTTTAACATGTGTCCAACAAATGCATCTATTTCTATATTCTCTTTAAAATATTAGACCATTACTGGAAAGCTTATTGATTTCGTTATAATATATATATATATATATATATATATAACTCAAAAATAATTCTACAAAAAAATCGAATTTCAACAAAAAAATTCACTCAATGATTACGACGATTTTATGATTTAAAAAAATTCAGTCTATTGCATTAATTCTATTGCGTTTTTAGATTAACATTATTTCACCTATGAATTTTAAATGTTTTACATTGAATTCAGTTTGGGTTTCCCGGTTTGGGTGAAAAAGTGAAAACAGTAGAAATCAATGGCATTTCAGAGATATTTGCATAGCTGTAAAACCTGTAACCGTTATTTTATGCGGATTAAATTGTAGGCTTGTGTTCAGACAATGATTGAGAATGAAATGTTGATATTGGTCGCATATTGATATCTAGAATATAGACGTCCTAGATTGAATTTTTTAGCATCATCCCCCCCCTCAATATTGAAATAGCCTAAACCTTTGCTATTTTAGATTGCTCCTCTCGCCTTAAGATTGCAGCAAACAGAATTGAAATATCTCAATTATTATTATTTATATTTTAATAAGAAGGGCGGTACTTTCTTTTCATCCACATGTATATTTGGACAAGTTTGTTAAATAAGAGACTTGTGTTCAGAAGATAATAGAGAATGAGATGTTCGTATTGATCGCATATTGATATCTAGGAGAAGTTTTATCGACGTCAAAGATAGAAACTTTATAGCGCAACATTGAGGCCATAAAAGTCCAGGTATTTGTGAAAACTGTCTCTAATTCTCACAAAGTATCTCATTTGTAAATATATAAAGAAGTGTAAAGTTTGCACTTCTTATTCAAACTTCTAATATCTTTATATTTACAAAAGAGGTACTTCGTGAGAATTAAAGACGATTTCGACAATACCTTGAGTTCAATGTTAACAAAATTGAGGTGTAAAATCTATTTTCTGGACGTCTTTAAAAATATTTTCCAACATTTCAATATGCGACGAATAAGATCTCATTCTCCACCATGTTTTGAACAGAATGCTATAGTATCGATTTTATAGCGATACAAACACCTCTTAAACATGATTTCGTCTGTCAAAATGATCGGTGATATTTTTCAACCCAATATATAGATTTTAATAGAAAACCTATTTAAAATTATACTAACAATTATTTAGGTTACAAATTTGTAAAAAACGTCGAACACATATTGCTGTTAAGAATTAAACATTATGATTAGATTATAATAAGTTACATTTTCAACATGAAGTCCCGATAACAGTTACCAGAATATAAAACAATAATTCGACAGTGTAAAAAGTTAGGAAACTATCAAACGCGTCACACAGTATTCACAGACGGGGGGGGGGGCGAGGTTAGTCAATCAGCAGTAGACTGGTGGTAGGCAGTAAGGCTGCCGAAAGAAGGCGAGAACCGAACGTTGGCAGAGTGCTATCGATGTCATTGGGTTCTCCAGGGAATCAAGGAACTCAAAGGATCACAGTCAGAGTTGGATCACAAGCAACGGAAGTGAGCAAGCTTAGTGTGTATTTTGTTATCATATTAATTTGGTACAGAAGAATGATTGAAATAAATTATCTTTCACGTTGCTACATTGTTTTCGCTCTGGGTTAACGATAGAAATAAAAAAAAAACTTTTATTAAATTTAAGTGTTCGAACCACCATTGTATTAATTTAGGTAATTGAACCGTCAATGATCAAATATAAATATAGATTATAAATATTGGGATATAAAACAACTAAATGTATTAATTTTAAGTGATTGAATCACCGTTGTGTTAAAAAAGTATTAATCGAAATTGGAATAATTATAATAAAAACATATTCTTAACTAATCATCGATATATTTATTACATGTACTAACCTAAACATAATTACTAATTAACGAACACACAACAAACAGTCGATCGACCTATTTCGTTTAAATATATAACATACAAATATTATACAAGGTAATCAAAAAGTCATTTAAGGTCTCATTATTTTTATCAGATTTAGATGCATTTAAATTTATAGATACGTTGTGGGCCAACCATCATTTTGTTGTCAATGATAATATTGAAATAAAAATTGCACAAATTGATATGAATTTCTTTGTTTTGTCTTTGATTAGATTAGATTTGATTATCGTGGTATGAGGACTCAGATCCTAAGCTTAGAGTACAAACCAAGGACCTACTAGCAATGTAAGTTGATACCTGTGCCCTCGACAAGGTTCAAAAGCTTCCGTCCTATGCTAGCATCTAAGTCATCACCGCGTTGTAGATGTCCAAAGATGGCTCTTCTTTTAGCCTCAAGCTTCTCGCATTTCAAGATGACATCAGGCAGTCTCATCAGACTTTACATAGCCTACAAAAGGGATCACTATTGATGATCCTGAGTGTTAGTAAATATTTCCTGAAGTAGCCGTGTCCAATAAGTAACTTTATAACTTGTATTAGACGGCCTCTATTCAGCCATAACGAGTTGGTTAGTTGTTGAGCAGTGCCTCCGATAAGCTTTATGCCGAGCTTTTGTCCTGAGTAATCCTTCAAGCGTTTACAATGCCTGACTTTTGACCATTTTTCAATTGTATTGGAGGCGAAAGATATTGATATGTCACAAGCTGGCTCTGAACACAAAAATGGCATTTTTGCACCCTTCTTGGCCAGTTTATTAGCACATTCATTATCATGAATACCTGCTACCCAGCTTAGGGAGATTTAGTGGAAGCAAGTGTGTAGAGAGCCTGGTAGCACTCCCACACCAGGAGGAGATATACTTTGAGTAAATAGAGCATTATTACTATCGAATAGTATAACTATGCGTTGTTGCTATAACGCTTTTAAAGGTTTTCTCCTTTAAACTACACAATCAAAAAAATCTATAAAAGTTCAATTTTCGGAGCGTTAAAAAATATTTAATTTCTCAAAATTGGCTTCACCGATTCCATTCACATTTAGTGAGGAGGGGAAAGACTAATCGTAAGTATATGAATATTGTGCGTTTGTTATGTGTCGTGTGTTCGTAATTTCTGATTTTAAACTAAGACAACGGTAATACCCGCATAACACTTGAAAATGGCTGGGAAACGGCCGTAGTGATATAACTACAGACAAACATAGACTATTGTGACGGTAAGTCTTATAATATATTTAATGAATATTACAGTTCAGGAATAATTGAATACTGCCACTGCAGATTTTAATCAATAACTGCTTAAGTTGAAACGTTTATATCACAAATGAAGCAACATTTAACCTTTATACAGGTTGATCATTTTATCTTTAGCATTGGTAGGGAACCCTCATTACTTTTTCATGGAAATAATAATCAGTTTTTAAACTTTAAAAAAAATGGTCGCCATTATTCTATATGGCTGTCAACTTTAAAATTTATTATATAACTCCCTATATTATAATTGTATACAAAATAAATTTTTAAGACTTTTTATTTTTATAATTTTTTGATTAACCCACTCATTTAAGTGTTATAGGCACTTAAAGTTTACAAAACATTTTTCGTATTTCCCATTTTTAAATTAACTTAAAAATTTAATTAGGCAAAGTATAGGAAGTGTAAACACCAACACAGGACTAAACGTAAAATAAATAATTTGTGGAACTGATTAAAACTACTTAAATCAGGAGTTAATAGACACAGAAAAATCGTATAGTATTAAAATTTGTTCAGCCATTATTAGGCCTGCTGTTGTTCACAATAGATAGTTTCATAGTCTTAAATTTAATGTAACGGATGTTTATAGTTATTTATGTGTGTTGAAGCAAAACAGTATTATTTAGAATTCTATTAAAGTTTACTATCGTAACTACTTTATTATTTATTTATTGTTTTTATTTATTGTATTATTTATTGTTTTTAATTATTGTATTATTTATTGTTTTTAATTATTGTATTTTTTGTTTGTATAATTGTATTTATTGTTTTCTTAATTTAAACTTTTTTTTTTTACTCTAAAGGATATTTTTTATATTCTTTTCGTTTCATCATTAATTTCATAATCGAGTTTACCAACAGTGAAAAGGTTGATATAATAGAAGTCTATTTTACATGTCTTAGGAACGGGTTAGAGGCGTACAGAGAACACTGTCCAGAAGAATTGTGCCTGATCAAATATTTTAGCTAATTTTGGTCAGTTCCATAAATTATTTATTTACGTTTAATTCTGTGTTGGTGTTTACAGTTCCTATACTAGGCCTAATTAAATTTTTACTTGTTTAAACAACGGGAAGTACGAAAAACCGCCTACAAAAATACACCACACGTCAATTTTTCTAAACTTTAAAACACCTATAACTTCTAAACGTGTGGGTTTATCAAAATATTATAACTATTGTTTCCTTAATTTAACCTTTCTTTACTCTGAAAAAAATATTTATATTATTTTGGTTTCTTCGTTATTTCATTACACGATTGTGTTTACCAAGAGGGGACAGGTTCATTAATAAAATCTAATTTACAAGTAATAAGAACAGCGTACTGATAGCAAATAAGTACAATGACCACTATCCAAATAGAAGTGTACCCGATGGAATGTTTTAGGTAAGTTTTATCAGTTCCACCAATTATACTGTATATGTTATGAAAGCCTTGTGTTGGTGTTTACAGTTTCAATACTGTACCTAATTAAATTTTTAACTTGATTCTACAATGAGAAGAACGAAAAGTTGCCTACAAAAAATATATCACACTTCAATTTTTCTAAACTTTAAACACCTATAACTTCTAAACAAGTGGGTTTTTCAAAATATTACAAAGAATAAGAGAGTCTTATAATTTTGTATATAATTCAAAAACATTATAAAAATTTGGGTACCATAAGAAATTTAATGTTGGATAATTAATAATAAAAAGTAATGAAGGTTCCCTTTTTTAAGTATTTAGACAGATTAGTAGTTTACGGGATACCAACGGTGGCATAGATAAAATGATAATCCTGTATATATACTTTAAAAAAAAGGCGTCTTTCGTTCATTTTCACTTGTTCATCAATAAACATCGAAATCAATTTTTTGTGGCAATTATTTTCGTCTGTTTTTATTTGGTTTTAGGGGATGGGTAATTGAGAAAGTTGCGCAATGTTTTTGCACAGTTTGTGCCTTGAGTTATTTAAGGCACTTTTATTTTAAAATTACTTCGTTGCTAAAACTTGAAATCGTGCTTTAAACAGTTCTCATGGTTTGATAAAAAAAAATTAAATTATTTTCAAAATAATGTAAATCAATGTTCTCCCGCCTCTGTTATTTTTGTAATGCAATGTTTCAAAAACAGTTCTACATTGATCTGGAATTGTCAATATGAAATTATTAATATAGTTAATTACCTTAGAGGTTGTCCTCAGTCCGTATTATAGTTATGGCTACAGCACTGTTTCGCCGAACACTGTCGGCTTCGTCAGGCCCGCTCTAACACATAAACAAGTAACACAACACAACACTAACACATATAAAACCAGAGTATGACTCGTCGTACATAAATAATAAAATTCGGCGAAACAGTACTGTAGCCATAACTATAATATGGACTGAGGACAACCTCTAAGGTAATTAACTATATTATATATTAAACAGTCCAGGGCAACACATTATACTTTATAAAATGAAATTATTAGTCAAAATAAAAATGTACATGTAAAACAGTAATTTTGAGTAGAACCCTATCATTAAAAAAAAAAAAATTAATAAGAATATACATTTATATAGAACTGTGTGTATCAAACATTTTTTTTTCCCTCCTCGAATACAAAGCAAAATATATGTATTCCTACTTATTGTTGTTTCCCATGCTTCTACAAATAGGTTGTGATATGGAACGTTGAATGCTGTTTAATGCTGCAGGAACACCTCACGGGACAAAATGGACGGTTGCACTAACAATGCTTTTCGTTATCTCATATTTTTAGAACAACGAGACTTTTCATATTTTACAAATAGCCCCGTACAACGATATAATAGAAGGAAAACCTCATTTATACTACCTACTAAGTTTTACCTTTTTTTCAACAATTCAGTTTTATATTCTGACTTTATTGTAAATTATAATATGAGGAATGAATTATTCTATTTAATTAAAAACTAAATTATGATATTAGATTTAAAGTTACAAGTAATTATTAGTAAAGTAATTACGTCTAATTATAAAACTTAATTAAATATGTTTTTATCATTTTCTGGAACTAACCTCTGGAAAAAGATGAGACAAATTTACTTCTTTGTATTTGTTAAAAATTTATACTTTTTAATTATTTCTATTATCTGATAAGTAAGAATTTTAACCAATTTTCAGTTAAAAATTATAGTTATTAGAATTTAGTACATGGAAAACCAAACATCTGATATTTTTATATGGGCACTTTTTCAATCAAAAGGAGTAATTTTGTATTATTTTACGCTTGTAGTATATATAAGTTTATACAGGGTAGCTGAAGAGAAATTTACCACCCCTTTTATTTGTTTAAATATTTGAATTCTCTTTGCGGCAATCTTTTTAGGTGAAAAAGGAAAACTAAAAAATAATTAGGTTATTTTAGTTTCAAATGGTATGTATAGGTTTGTGATACGTCTTTGTGAGACAAGAAAAATGATTTAAAGGAATTAAATTCTGACTACAAAAACACAGACGCCGGGAAGACAGACGACGTAGTTTTATAAATACAATTTTTGACTCCTGGGACCTCAAAACAAATATGTCCGCAAAAGAACTTGACATCGATTTTTAAATAACTCTCTCTGTCCTATTCATAAGTGAGTAAATAAAAACATTAAAACTACTCCATTTTTTAATTTATCAAACAATTTTACTGGGGAGCGTACTTGTTAAGGACTCTATTTTATGGGAATTAAAAATAATATTGTATTAAAAGCGACTACTAGTGTGTTCATAAGAAAATGTTATACATATTTGTAATTGATAAGATTTAGCCTGATCTCTGTCCTTGAGATGATCAGTCGTCTCTGGGCCGGTTGGTGTAGTGGGGGGGAACACTAGTCTTGCAGTGAGTTGTGTACTGTGCGTTCCAAAAAAGTTCGTTTGTTATGTTGTGATGTAAGGTGAAAACGTCAGAAAGAAAGTTGGTGGGTGTAAAGTCCTCCATAGTTAATCTCGAGAAATTATATCAATTTATAATCGTTTTATAAAATAATAAGTCTTGAATGGAAGACTATTTATATAACGAAAGTGGGAACCCGCGTAGCGCAAGGAACAGGTGTTTCGGTTAATTAAATAAAACGAATTTTAAAGAAAGAAAAGGAATATTTTCAGACTGCTAGGTCTACAGAGTGTAATATACCTAATAAAAAAAGAAGAAGGAAGAAAATAATAATGAACATCGATCTATGTGTAGTGATGTTAAACACTACGGAAGGTGTTCACATAACGGAAGGTGAAACGCCCACTTTAAAGTCCTTACGTAGAGTTCTAAATGAAAAAAAAATAAAGAAATAAATTGAAAAACTATTAATTTTTTAAAACAGCCAGCAATAATGTAATTTACATAACAATTTCTCTGGTTAGAAAGGTCCAAAAAGCAACATGACAAACGTTGACAGCTGTATGGAGCTGAGTCAATGTCTTCATCAGCAGTTGTAGGTTATGATAACATTTCTTTACCCGCCTGCAATTCCCTTAACGTGCATTATGATAGGCCACGCTATATCTTACGGACTGTAGACGTTCTAGTAAACACACGTAAATTTACGAATTTCATAGACATACATTTTGAACTCAGGAAGACTATATATATATATATATATATATATATATATATATATATATATGAACTTACACGTTTTATATCTTTATTTGATTGTTTATTTTTTTTCGACTAAATTTGTATATTTTATACGATTTCTTTAATTTCTTACAATACATTAGGCGTGTACTGTTATAGTATATTTACATAAGTTGACAATTTGTGTTTTGGTTAAACACTTGAATAGGGAGAGTTTCGTTGAGGATGACAGTTTTCTCATGTCACTTGGCAATGTTTGTGACATGTAACATATTGTATACAAAAGGTTTTCCCCTCATTCAGTGTCAACTTTCAGAAGGAGACGGGGAAGCCACAAGGTAAAATATTGGCAACAATGTTTATCAAAGGAAGTATTATCGAGCTGTTATATATGAGAAAGACAAATTATTTAATACACCTGATTAGGAACTGCCGATGTGACCAGAACATTATTTCAGATTTACATGGATACCGAAGTAAAATTTTAACAATAATTTAATCAAAATCATAAATAAAAGTTTTCAAAATATTTTAAAAACTGAAATTGAAAATAGTTCTGCATTCAGGAATTTAAAAACATTGCACAAACTTTCTCACTCATCTATCCACAAAACCAAATAAAAGCGAATCAAAACTAATTATATCTAAACATGTTGTATACATAAATGGTACTTTAATACAACCGAGCTTTTAATGACGGAGATAAGCTTCTTTATTGTTTTTACCAATTATTCCTGAACCATATTCCTTGATACTCTCGTTATCAAGTGTGAAGAGGGGGTAAACAGTTAAGACTACTTTCTCTTGGATCCATCCCTTTACAATCAGTTACTTACTGTCCTTTGTGTAGTTTTTATTTAGACAGCTTTGACTGCTTTGCTAGTTTTAGGCTTGAATTCTTTTCTTATATTATAGATTAATTTTTAGTTTCCAACTGGGTATATGCTGCTAGGTAATATTGATGTTTTTCTTTTTTATGTTGTATTTTCACACTTGAAAACGTGAGTTGATTTATACTCTTGAAACGTTGTGTATTAATTTTCATATACACAAATGATGGAAAATGTTCGTTTAAACCATATTAATAATATGAACAATCCATCTATAAAATAACTTTAAAACCATAATGTCTTATAATTCAAATATAATTGATTTAAACTTTAAGTATTACTAATGGATTTATTATAAAAATCGTACTTACAAAATGTATATCTGTATCTATTGACGACAGTAACCTGAAACAAGTAAATTTAATATATTATATAGTTTATTATATATTAAAAATATAAGTTTATATTAAATAAACACAGTTTTATTGATATTAAATGTTGAGCTTGACTTATGAGAAAAATTATACAGTATAACAAACAATAAAAATTCACAATTCTCATAAAAAATACGCCTAAGTATCAGACGCGTTTCAACGATAAGGTCGTCCTCTTCAGTGATACACCAGCTACACCAATCAAATAAACACAGTTTCATTGATTCAAAAATGTATAACTATTCAAATCTAATGAGTTGATGGGTGCCATCGTGGTACTTGCTCAGCCCAACCATACAATATAATTCAAAACACATTTAAATGTAATGCCCGAAGTTGGTGTCTTGTGCCTTGTATTGGTAGATCAAAAGCTCCCAGTAGAGTGTTTGTAAAACAGTTGTTACACAGGTTTCCTGAACCTTGTTATTGTGTATATCTTTACTCTTTTGACGTCTTCTATGCCTCATACTACCACTCGCTTCGCTCGTGTCAGTATCTCAACTTTAACGAGCTTAGAAACTGTAAATATATAACGGAGTCTCCATTCGCTACGCTCAGTGACTCGGCCTTGCCGGATTTTGTAACTATACTTAACACATTTTCTTGACGGGTTAATATTCATAATTAAATTTTTGATAATAATTTCGTTTTTATCCTTGTTGGTAGCAGGATTAAAATGTGCAAATTTTCATTATATTATCTCCTTTGTAAGTTGAATAGCACATGAAATTGGAACAAAACACTTTTTTCATTTAATCATTTAATTAGATTTTTCTGAATTTCAATAGGGTTTTATATCAGCACACTATATTCCTCTTTACGTAATTCCATGTTCCTATCTTATTTTTTTGGTCGCTATGTACTACAACGGAAATTCGTTGTATGGGGTTATATTTTGGTCAAAAAAGAAAAATATCAAAAATTAATCCCAATGCAAGGTATGGATGTTTTGTAGAACTTTTTACTGCTTATAGCCGGTCGGTGAGATTGAACTATGAAATGGTCCAAGGTCAAATCTTACCGGCTTGTTCTAACAGTAAATTCCTGTCGGCAGATTTTGAATTGAAAAATCATTTTTTATGAATTTTGAAAATGTGAAATAATAATGTATAAGGATATGTAGTTGTAATACAAGTCGTATGCAATACATATCTAGTACTGTTATTTCATATTAACTAACAGGCGTTACGGCATATTTAAATGAAGAATTTAAAATTTTTCAAAATTAATAAAAATTAAAAAACCTTGGTATTTTTGAAAATAAAATGTAATTTTATGTTAAAAGTATTCTTGATAAAATTTGGAAAAAATTGATATTTAAAAAGTTAGCAGAAAAGGTCAAGTATAAAAGCTAATAAAAGTAAATAAAAATAAATTTTGAAAAAAGGATTGTATAGAAGTAATTAAATAAATAAAGTTATACTATAATTAATGATTAAAAATTTAAATTTGAGTAAAACAAAAGAGTTATGGTTTTCACGCTATATTATGAAAAGGAAAAAAGATAAGAAGTGGAAATTTTGCAAAAAGAGGTTAAAACCTAATATCTAAAAGTTGTGTAAATTTCAGGAAAATCAGTTAATAAATAAACCCCAAACCCAAAGGTGTGAAAATACGCACGGGATTACATCACTACCAGAAGTCGTAGAATTGTGTTATCACGGCTAGTGCGTTTAAATCACGAAATAAACAAAGTGACAAAGTTTGAAAGAAAAAACTTTAAAGGTGTAAGAATTAAAAACTGTAAATTACGCAAATTCTTACGTAAGCTATTGAAGGCGAATGAATAGTCCGAGAAATGTCATTCGAAGTGCGGGAAATTGCCGCGGTCGAGAGCTACAATACACCGATTACGTAAAAACGCAAAAACTGTTAGGAAAAGTGTTATAGACAATTAAAAGGAAAACAATGAAGATTTTTTCATCAGCCAGTTACAAGTTGCAGGGTTTAAATGTTCAAGGATAAGTGACGTAGTTAGAGGCGGAGCCAGAATACCAACTTACAGCAAAAATAGATTAAAGGATTAATTAGAACAAAGTGATTAAAAAGGACAATTTAAAAACGGTAAACGTAATAAATAAATTAATAATAAATAACTGAACCACCTACACCAAAAATAATCAAGAAATTGCATAGGAATACACCATAAATGGAACTATCGTATCGGTCCAGTGAGGGAAAAAAATTGGTATCGATATACGATAGTTTTTGGCTATAAAAAGAGCCGCACGAATCTCATAGAGGTCTCTTGTAAAAAAGTTGTTGAATAGGTGCTAGGGGTGACTATGCCCGAAGGTCTCTCATAAAAAATTTGTTAAAACAGTTGCTAGGGGTGATTATGCCCGAAGGTCTCTTGGAAAAAATCGTGGAAACAGTTGCTAGGGGTGACTGCCCGAAGTTCTCTTTTAAAAAATAGTTTGAACAAGTGCTAGGAGTGGCTATGCCAGTTTGCCGACTCAAGATTCGCAATAAAGAAGTTTAAGTGTTACGATGCCAACGTATTAAAAACAGCGTCAGCGAGAGCGATAGAAGGTGATCGATTCGAACAACCAGCCAGCCTTCTAAACTCCATGGAGAAATTAAGACAACTTTAATCGCGAAACTCAACCAACCAGACACCAGAGGACCATCAGCATCTCAGGACTCAGGATCTTCAACACGGCGGACAAGGTCTGAGAAAATCCAAATTTCCTTTTTTAAAGGGCAAAATTGGCCCGATTTTAGAGTCTCACTGATTTTCCTGAGATAATTTTTTTTTGTGTGTAATTAAATAAATATGTTAAATAGATAATGTCAAACTCATGTGTGAATAAAAATCTTTTTCAATAAATAAATTTGATAAATTAAATAATTTAAATTCAGAAATAATAGAAATTTTTTATATATATCAATTTTAAGAAATTCATAAGTGATTGCCTTCTGCTCAAAAGAAAAATATTTAGTTATTATCCATTAATTTTGTTAGAGAAATTGTTTTGAATTTTATATTGTTGACTTGTGTCAAGCTTATTATTTCAGTTATTTTTATTTCAGTTAATTAAAAGAATTAATTTTTTTTATTTATCCTCTAAATCTGTGTTTTATTTAGAATTGGTCACACATTTATATGCTATATTTTCAGGTTTGTTATTATAAAAAAAAAAGGGTAAAATATATTGTATCAAAAAGGTATTCCTAAGGACACACACCTGCGAGATTAAAATTCAAATATAAAGTAAATTCGTGTTCTCCCTGAGAAATAGGGTAATCTTAAATACAGTTACTGGAAGTCGTAAATAAAAAGGGGGGTACCGGTAATTTGGGGCAACTCAAATTATCGAAGAAGTTATTCAATCCAGGCCAGTAAGATAGTAAGCCAAAAACTTCCAGTGGATTGGATAATTTATTCTTTTTGTCACGCGAGAACGAATCCTGTAGGCTAAAAATCTCAGGATTCGAGACTATTACGTATTGATAAAGATAGGGGGCGTAATTAGTCTGACTCTAAAAAAGGTAGAGTTTTTTCGTTGTAGATAGAAGATGGCGCCCATACGGTGAAGCCCGAATAATTGTTTTTAAATTAGTAGTTATAAAAAGTACAGGGTAAGCGATTAGTACGTGCTATTGACAAGTAATACGGACTGGTTGTTTGCATTGTATAGTGTAGCTGCTATTTGGGAAAATTAGGCTAGGCTTCAAAGAATACGGATACAGTATATTTTACCTAAATGTGTATGCTTAGTATAAGATGTATAGTTTATAAGTATACTACATACCTTAAATTCTGGTGATCTGTGTTGGTTGTATAATTTGGGAGGGAGTGAAATAAATAAAAAATAATAATAATTAAATAATTAAATTCGGGTATAAAAAATAGAAAGATTAAAATAAATAAATTAAATAAAGATAGAATCAAGTAAAAAATAATTAATAAATTTCTTAATATTAAATAAAATAAATAAATAATAAAAACAAAATGGCGGAAAAGACCCAAGAAGGTAAATCGTTAATGGCCTACTTAGAAAAGAGAGAAAAAGATGAAAAGGCGTTAAGGGAAAAAGAAAAACAGGAAGAAAGAGTGTTAAGAGAAAAAGAAAGGCAAGAGGAAAGGA
This sequence comes from Aphrophora alni, assembly GCA_963513935.1. Classification (NCBI taxonomy): domain Eukaryota; kingdom Metazoa; phylum Arthropoda; class Insecta; order Hemiptera; family Aphrophoridae; genus Aphrophora; species Aphrophora alni. The sequence continues at coordinate 20,027,648 of OY740773.1, read as the reverse complement.
CGTTAAGAGAAAAAGAGAGGCTAGAAGAAAGGGCGTTAAGAGAAAAGGAAAATGAAATAAGGGACAAAAGAGATAAGGAATGGAGGGAGAAGGAGAGCAGAGAAAGGGAGAAGGAGAGCAGAGAAAGGGAGAAGGAAAGAGAAGAAAGAAGGGCACTCTGGAATAAAATAGAAGGGAGAGTTCAGGGAATAGAAGTAGAAGTAGCTAATAATGCGGCTCAACAAGAGGGTTTTAAAGCTGAAGTGGAGGGGGAGTTTAGAGAAGTTAATGGTAAAATAGAATCATTAGCGGAAAATAGTAAAGTAGTAAATGCTAAAGTAGATAAATTGGAAAAAGATAATAAATTGTTAGAAAATAAAGTTAAAATTATTGATAAAAAAGTAGGGGAAATAAATTTAGGAGGAATTAGTAGCAGAAATATAATAATAAATAGAATAGATAATGAAAATGTAAAAGTTGAGTTTTGGGGTAATCCTAAGGAAAGGCCCATGCAATTTATTAGGCAGATAGAAAATTTATTAGAAGAAATTCAAGTGGGAATGGAGGATAAGGAAAAATTAAAGGTTGTCGAACGACATTTAAGATCAAATGCTGAGTTATGGTGGAATGTAGTGAAAACCGCGGATATGGGTTATAGTGACTTTAAGAAACTGTTTATAGATCACTATTGGAACTTGCAATCTCAGAAAATAGTTCGAAATAAAATTGAATATGGGAAATTTTTTGAAAACGGAAATATGACCAAAGCTGAATATTTTTGTTTACTTGTAAATAAGGCTAGTGATTTAGAACCACCTATCCCGGAAAAATATTTAATTTTCACTATTATGCAGCATTTTAGGGAGAATATTAGAATGACTAGTATGGGGAAACCCATGGAAAATATTCAAGAAGCACTCACGTTTCTAACTAGTGTCGATACGATGGAGGAATCGCGTAGGGGAAACTGGAATTCTAATCAGGAGAGGGATAATAGGCAAACCAAAACCTTTCCTAATAACCCTAACCAGAGATCCTATGGTGACACCCAAAATAAACCTCGACCTCCAAACCTTTCGAAACCTGGTCCATCAAAAAACCATCCTAACTCGCCTAGGAATTTAAACGGATAAAAGAGGCCTTTTTTGACACCTAATAGACCATCGGATTACACTAAGGCTGCGGATAAAATAATAAAAAATAAACAAAGTAGAAATTTAATAAACAATGAAAAAATTAATAAAGAAAATTTGGAAAATAAACAAACCATTCATCATAATAAAAATAATAATAGTATAGGAGGAAGCAAGAAAACAAATTATCGCGTTTACGACTCTACTAATTGGATAGGAGGAAGCAAGAAACCAAATTATCGTGTTTACGACTCTACTAATCAATTAGGGGGGAGTAAACAGAATAATAGATGTCAATCGTTAACATTCGAGTCAAAAATTAAAAACAGAAGTGATTCTAGGGAAAATCAATCAGAAAATAAATGTAAACAATTGAGTTATGTAACGTCAGGAGACAATCTGCGTCATAATGTTGAACCACCAGGTTACAAACAACCCACGAACTCTAATTTTAATTCGAAAATAACGAAAGATAAAGGCGGCTTCCACTACGGAGTGCGAGATAGGGGCGCTTCGGTCTCTACAAAACAAATTGTAGAGGAAAAACTAATCCCGAGTTCGCAGGAAACATCTAAACTGTGTGTCGGAGGATTGCATTTAGATTTACGAGGGGATTTATTAGAAAAAGATAAAAAATATTTCTTAAAAGAAAAACCGATTGAGGAAACTCCTAAAATACCCGTAAATCTAGGAAACAATGTAGTTATGGTAGAAATAGATACAGGAGCCGAAATTTCACTAATTAGTGAAGAATTATATTTAATGTTAAAGAAAGAAGGGCTTGAAATTTTGGAACTCCCTGTAACTGGGGTGGAAATCGTAACTGCAGTTAAAAGTAAACCATATAAAATAAATAAACAAATTATGATATCAATAAAAATAAAAGAAGTAGAAATCGAATTAAAATTATTAATTGTAAAAAATTTAAGATCCAGAATAATAATAGGATGTGATGTATTATATGAATTAAAAGCTAAAATTAATATGGAAGAGCGATATATTATTATAAAACTGTATGTGGAAAAGGAGGAAGTAATAATATATTATGAAAAATTAGTAGATACAAAGGGTCAATTAAAAGAAAAGAATTTTAAAAAGGATTCTGTATATTTTAAAAATAATGTTAAGGGGATAAATGTGAACAAAAGGATTCAACCCGAAGGCATATTAAAAATTACAGCAAATAACAAAGTGTTGGTTAGTAATAAAAATCAACAAACTTTGATAAGAGGGAGGGAGAGAGATAAAATGTGGATAGAAAACCGGATGAGACTACCAGAACGTGACAACCCCGAACAGTGTATGCAGGAGTCGGTCAGGGTCTTAGTTAGTAAAGAAGGGGATAAGATATTCAAAGGAATGGGATACTTATCGGAGGAGGAAAAGAAAAATAAATTAAATAAATATAAATCGACGAATAAGGAATTAAATAAAAATAAATCGACGAATAAGCAATTAAATAAAAAATATAATAATAAGGACATGCAGAGTAGGATAAAGGTACTGCCTGGAATGTCTATCGACGCGCGTAAAAATAAAACTAGATCCAAAAACCACACTTGTAACACAAAATCACTAAAAACACTATCCACTAAAATAAACGAAACAGATAATTGTAATCCAGAATTATCTGTTTCTAAGGAAGAAGACACAACCGATGTTGACGAAACCCGAAGACGACACACCACGACGGACGGACAAGAAAATCTACGTCACAAAGAAGAGTTCCACATACATGTTAAAAATTCAATAAGTAATAATAAATCGCGTAGTAAAATTAAATTAAACAAAGGAAGAAACAATAAAAGTAATTTGAATAATAGTAATAAGAGTACTTCGCATAAAAACAAGCAAAATTATAGTGTTAAATTTAGTCCGAATTATCACAGAACACACGTGAAACTGAAGACAAATTTAAAACGGTATTCAGCCCATACCGTTAGGAAAAGAGAAAGTAGTTTAGAGTCCAGAGTAGACGGTCGAGCGATAAATAAACAACCGAACTTTGACAGACGGGTTGTAAACAAGATAAATGTTTCGGTCGACTATTCACATAATACTATTCTTACAGCGCAAGAGGAAATACAGTTACAAAATTTAATAAATAAATACCAAAGTATTTTTTCAGAAATTCCAGGTTTGTCCAATAAATATGAACATGAGCTTAAATTAGGATCTGATAAAACATTTGTAAATAGGAACTATCCAATTCCATTAAATTATAGAAAGCAAGTAAGGGAAGAAATTGATCACATGTTAAAATATGGAATTATTGAAAGGTCGCGAACGCAATATATCAACCCCATGGTCGTAGTGGTAAAGCCAGACTCGTCCATCCGTCTGTGCATGGATGCCCGAAAGTTAAATCAGCTGATAGTACCCGATTATGAAAGTGCACCACCAATGGAAGATATTCTCCGAAAGGGTCGAAGTAAAAAATACATTAGTAAAATTGACCTAACCTCGAGTTTTTGGCAAATACCGCTGTCAGAAGAGTCAAAACAATTTACGGGGTTCCTTTTTGAGAATAAAGTATATAACTTCAAAGTAGTTCCATTCGGGTTACAGAATTCAATGGCTGCTTTAGTAAGAGCGGTTGATTTGACATTAGGACACAAGGTGGAAGAATTTACTCTTAGCTACGTCGACGACTTGATATGTTTGTCAGAAACCTTCGAAGAACACTTACAACATCTGGAAGAAATATTTCAAAAGTTTCAAGATGGCGGCCTTACCATTAATCCAAAGAAAACTTTATTTTGCCAGGAAAAGGTTAAATTTTTAGGTTATGTTTTTTCTAGAGAAGGAATAGGAACAGATCCCGAAAAATTAAATGCTATTCGTGATTTTCCAGTTCCAACTACTGTAAAACAGTTACAGTCATTTTTAGGATTCGTAAATTACTATTCCAGGTTTACAGCCAAATACGCAACTTCTACTAAGCCTTTATACCACCTATTGCAAAAGGGAAGAAAATGGGTGTGGAGTGAGGAAATGCAACAAGCGTTTCAGGCGGTCAAGGACTTGTTTTTGGAGTCAGTGGTGATAGCTCATCCGGTGGAAGGAGAAGAAACGTTCCTTCAGACTGATGCCAGCACGACAGCAATCGCTAGCCAGCTATATCAGCGCAACCAGGAAGGAGAGGTTAGAGTAATTGGTTTCGTAAGCAGAACACTGAAAGTTTACGAGAAACATTACTCAATCTGCGAGCTGGAATTGCTAGCAATTGTGCATGGTTTGAAGAAGTTTAGACCACTAGTACTTGGAGCACCTTTAACCATCATTACGGACAACAAAGCGTTAAAATTTTTGACCACCTGTAAGTTGGTGAATAGTAGGATGACGCGATGGATCCTAACAATTCAAGAATATCATCCTAGAATAGTGCATTGTGCAGGGAAAGATAATATACCCTGTGATATAGTGAGCAGAATGTATGATTCTCGGGACATCACGGATAGAATAAGGATCAAAATTAATAAAATAGAAGTAGGAAAAAATGTAAGATTACAATATTTAATACAAAACTTTGCACTTAAACAAAATGAAAATTTAGAATGTAGTAATATTAAACGTAATATAAATAATTATAATAGGAATTACAGAATTGAAAATGAATTGTTATATAAATATGGAAGAAACTGTTGGAAATTAGTGATTCCATCAGAAATAGAGACGGAATTAATAATGGAGATACATAAAGCTTATGGACACCTGGGAAGGAACAAATTATATTACATGATGAAAAATATGTTTAGCTGTAAGGATTTATTTAGAAAAATATTAGAAATTATAAAGTACTGTGACATATGTCAAAGGGCGAAGTATACAGTGAAGTATTTACAAGGTGAGAGTAAACCTATGGTGACCGATAGGAAACTAGACTTAGTAGCTATAGACTTCTTAGGACCACTGCCGAGAACAACAGGAAATGTGCAATATATTTTGGTCGTTATTGACATATTCTCTAAATATGTAAAGTTGTATACAGTTAGGAATCCAACTACTCAGGCGAGTATAGATAAGCTTACTCAGTATTTTAGGGAGGTAGGGAAACCAAAATGTGTGTTAACGGATTATGGCAGGGCATTCACCTCAAGACATTGGGATCAATGGATGGAAGAGCAAGGAGTTCTGCATAGGTTGATTCCAATTAGACACCCACAGGTGAACCTGGCAGAACGAGTCAACAGGGAAATCGTCAGGATTCTGAGAACTTTCTGCCATAATTCACAGACAAGTTGGAGGAACTACGTGTCATACATTGAGGAGCTGATGAATACAACACCACACGAGATTACAGGATATACGCCAGAGGAAATACAAAATGATAGAGAACCAGAATATATTTGGCACAGGTTGAAATACCAAGGACCACAGGTGATGGAGACGGCAAGGAAGAAAAAGCAAAATTGTTTCGCAAGGATTTTGCACAAGGGAAGGAATAGAGCTACACGTCAAAATAGGGGTAAGAGGTTCGTAATGCTAAGAGTAGGAGATCGCGTCTTGGTTAGACAAAACACCAGAATTCTGGCCAAGACGGGAAAAAACGAAACACAAAAACTCTTTCTACTGTATACTGGTCCATTTGAAATTGTAAATAAAATAGGTAGTAAGACTTTCATAGTAAAAAACATAAACAATAATAAAATTAAAGGGAAATATGATATAAAGGATTTACGAATCTACTATGGAGCATGAATTAAAATATAAAAATAAAGTAAAAATAAACAAGTGTTTAGGATAGGACAGGAAGTATGAAAACCCTGTATAAATGTAAAAAGAAATATAAGCATACAACGTTTAAAAGGAAAATGACTAATAGTTATAAGAAAATTCAAGATATAGTATAATTAAGCTGAATAATAAATAAAAATAATAGGTTAATGGATTTAACATGCTGCAAGACTAAATTAAGTATCCAGATGTATACTAAAAACAGGTTTGATGTCAGAACGGGAAACCAGCCCTAATGAATGAAACCGTAAGCAGATTAAAAACATAATATTTAGATTCAATGAGTAACGGAAGCAAGGTTGTGTTGACTAGGTCAAGGAAGACAATATTGACTTAGGATGTCTACTGTCAGTCGGCTAACGGAACAAGGTCGCAAGAATACAAAGGGAATGGAATGTCGACCGTTATACTAAATCGCAACAGAGAAAATTTGTAATTAAAATCAGGACCAGATTAAGTGTTACATCATTGGATTCAGCAAGTTCAGACGAAAAAGCCTAACAAAAAATTTTTAGAAAAAGTAAATAATATTAAAATAAAAAAGTTTAATAATAATAACTAATAAAAAATCAAAGGGGAAATTTTAAAGTAAAAAATAAAGGGGTAAGTTGACTAAGGGAAAACAGTAAATTAATTAAAATTAAAATTGAAATTAAAGCGTTTTGACTGGGGTAACTTTGTTATTAATCGAGACTAGCCAGAAGTTAAGGTATGGAGATTATATAATGTCAAGTTATCTCAGGAAAGTGTTAGGTCCCAATATAGTGTGAAAAGTGAAGTGAACTGAATAATTATAAGAAAAACAATTAAAAACAATTATAAACAATCAATTAATATTATAAATAAATGTCATGAATTAATGTATAATATAAAGATATGTCATGTATTATGTTAGAAATCTAGGAGCAGAAAAGGCAGAATAAGGTAACAAGGTGAGATTAATTTTGAAGATTGTTGAAGTTTAAATATGGGGTATCGTATGTTATGTCATAACTCATGAAATATTGAAAATATTTCAACGTGGCTGACATAAGGAGGGAGCTACAACGGAAATTCGTTGTATGGGGTTATATTTTGGTCAAAAAAGAAAAATATCAAAAATTAATCCCAATGCAAGGTATGGATGTTTTGTAGAACTTTTTACTGCTTATAGCCGGTCGGTGAGATTGAACTATGAAATGGTCCAAGGTCAAATCTTACCGGCTTGTTCTAACAGTAAATTCCTATGTCGGCAGATTTTGAATTGAAAAATCATTTTTTATGAATTTTGAAAATGTGAAATAATAATGTATAAGGATATGTAGTTGTAATACAAGTCGTATGCAATACATATCTAGTACTGTTATTTCATATTAACTAACAGGCGTTACGGCATATTTAAATGAAGAATTTAAAATTTTTCAAAATTAATAAAAATTAAAAAACCTTGGTATTTTTGAAAATAAAATGTAATTTTAAGTTAAAAGTATTCTTGATAAAATTTGGAAAAAATTGATATTTAAAAAGTTAGCAGAAAAGGTCAAGTATAAAAGCTAATAAAAGTAAATAAAAATAAATTTTGAAAAAAGGATTGTATAGAAGTAATTAAATAAATAAAGTTATACTATAATTAATGATTAAAAATTTAAATTTGAGTAAAACAAAAGAGTTATGGTTTTCACGCTATATTATGAAAAGGAAAAAAGATAAGAAGTGGAAATTTTGCAAAAAGAGGTTAAAACCTAATATCTAAAAGTTGTGTAAATTTCAGGAAAATCAGTTAATAAATAAACCCCAAACCCAAAGGTGTGAAAATACGCACGGGATTACATCACTACCAGAAGTCGTAGAATTGTGTTATCACGGCTAGTGCGTTTAAATCACGAAATAAACAAAGTGACAAAGTTTGAAAGAAAAAACTTTAAAGGTGTAAGAATTAAAAACTGTAAATTACGCAAATTCTTACGTAAGCTATTGAAGGCGAATGAATAGTCCGAGAAATGTCATTCGAAGTGCGGGAAATTGCCGCGGTCGAGAGCTACAATACACCGATTACGTAAAAACGCAAAAACTGTTAGGAAAAGTGTTATAGACAATTAAAAGGAAAACAATGAAGATTTTTTCATCAGCCAGTTACAAGTTGCAGGGTTTAAATGTTCAAGGATAAGTGACGTAGTTAGAGGCGGAGCCAGAATACCAACTTACAGCAAAAATAGATTAAAGGATTAATTAGAACAAAGTGATTAAAAAGGACAATTTAAAAACGGTAAACGTAATAAATAAATTAATAATAAATAACTGAACCACCTACACCAAAAATAATCAAGAAATTGCATAGGAATACACCATAAATGGAACTATCGTATCGGTCCAGTGAGGGAAAAAAATTGGTATCGATATACGATAGTTTTTGGCTATAAAAAGAGCCGCACGAATCTCATAGAGGTCTCTTGTAAAAAAGTTGTTGAATAGGTGCTAGGGGTGACTATGCCCGAAGGTCTCTCATAAAAAATTTGTTAAAACAGTTGCTAGGGGTGATTATGCCCGAAGGTCTCTTGGAAAAAATCGTGGAAACAGTTGCTAGGGGTGACTATGCCCGAAGTTCTCTTTTAAAAAATAGTTTGAACAAGTGCTAGGAGTGGCTATGCCAGTTTGCCGACTCAAGATTCGCAATAAAGAAGTTTAAGTGTTACGATGCCAACGTATTAAAAACAGCGTCAGCGAGAGCGATAGAAGGTGATCGATTCGAACAACCAGCCAGCCTTCTAAACTCCATGGAGAAATTAAGACAACTTTAATCGCGAAACTCAACCAACCAGACACCAGAGGACCATCAGCATCTCAGGACTCAGGATCTTCAACAGGGCGGACAAGGTCTGAGAAAATCCAAATTTCCTTTTTTAAAGGGCAAAATTGGCCCGATTTTAGAGTCTCACTGATTTTCCTGAGATAATTTTTTTTTGTGTGTAATTAAATAAATATGTTAAATAGATAATGTCAAACTCATGTGTGAATAAAAATCTTTTTCAATAAATAAATTTGATAAATTAAATAATTTAAATTCAGAAATAATAGAAATTTTTTATATATATCAATTTTAAGAAATTCATAAGTGATTGCCTTCTGCTCAAAAGAAAAATATTTAGTTATTATCCATTAATTTTGTTAGAGAAATTGTTTTGAATTTTATATTGTTGACTTGTGTCAAGCTTATTATTTCAGTTATTTTTATTTCAGTTAATTAAAAGAATTAATTTTTTTTATTTATCCTCTAAATCTGTGTTTTATTTAGAATTGGTCACACATTTATATGCTATATTTTCAGGTTTGTTATTATAAAAAAAAAGGGTAAAATATATTGTATCAAAAAGGTATTCCTAAGGACACACACCTGCGAGATTAAAATTCAAATATAAAGTAAATTCGTGTTCTCCCTGAGAAATAGGGTAATCTTAAATACAGTTACTGGAAGTCGTAAATAAAAAGGGGGGTACCGGTAATTTGGGGCAACTCAAATTATCGAAGAAGTTATTCAATCCAGGCCAGCAAGATAGTAAGCCAAAAACTTCCAGTGGATTGGATAATTTATTCTTTTTGTCACGCGAGAACGAATCCTGTAGGCTAAAAATCTCAGGATTCGAGACTATTACGTATTGATAAAGATAGGGGGCGTAATTAGTCTGACTCTAAAAAAGGTAGAGTTTTTTCGTTGTAGTACATAGGGGCCTACGTACATATATACATACGTACAACAACGACGGATGGACGGATTGTCGAAAATAACTTTTTCGGTTTCCTAAAGTTACGAAAATTGAAGGTCAGTAAAAAAAAGGAGATCAAAATTTTTTTCCGCTTACTATTTTAACAAAATTTAATCAAAATCGTGATTGCTGTTTTTGATAAAATTGAAATATAAACTGTTGTAATTATGGTTCTTACTCAGGTAATTTTGAGTTATCAAAACATTTTATTAATAACTCCTTCGGATAAGGCTAAAATATGCTCACATTAAACTTTACTAAAATTCATCCACTAATTTGATAGGCATAGTCGATAGACAACATTTTAAAAACTAATTTCGGTGTTCAGTGTATTTCAAAACGCATATTTTCTATTTACCGTGCATAGAAAAGTTTAAATGATTTATTACAGTTGCTTTGTCTAAAAGCAGATTAATTAAATTAATTTTGAAAATATTCGTGGGTGACAACGTGAATAGAATAATGTAATTAATTAGGATTTGTTGTGTTATTCAATAGAACCCCCACAATATGACGTCAAATACGTTGTTTAAACCGAAGTATTTAAAATAGATCACAGCTGCCATCCAATCGATTTTTCTCCCGATTTATTGTAAAAAATATACAAAATTTCAAACTTTGACTGGAGCAGTCTCTAAAACATCATTCTTTTATTATTAACCATTTACCACTTACCACTATTTGTGTGTATAAGAAATAATACATGACGTTTCGAGATTATAAATCAACTTTCGTTATCAATCGCGAACTTAAAGTATAAAATTGAAAAAAAAACCAACATAGTCATTTTTTAAAACAAAACTATAAGCTAAACTCAAAACTAGTCTTGAGTAATCAAAACTAAGGTAAATACAAACATGATCAGATAAAACCACTGTACAGTGTACACAGGCCTTCACTACACAAAGGACAGCAAGCAACTGATTGTTAAATGAGTGATGCCAAGAGAAAGTTGTCCTAACTGTTTAATTTTACATGATACTTATTGTTATAAAACCCAATTTGAGAAACGAACCAACCTTTTCCCTTTACAAATTTCAAAATGGCGGCTATTTACAGTTTTTAACAACTAATATCTCTAAAACCGTTAATTTTACAAAATTATAAGGTATAAAATATATTCCTTTTTTAACGACAAAAAATTTAAAATAAAATATTATTCTATTTTTAGCTTAAAGGATTACTTAGTTATCGACCAAAACTGAAAACATTAATTCTTGGTAAGTGTCTGCAACACCCAAGATTAGCATAAAACCAAAATTATTGATTGAATTCTGCAAATTTTTATCGCTAAATCTTCGTATCTTAATGGAAAACGAGTTATCCACACACCCAATAATAATATGTAGGCATAAACTAATATTATCTGTTGTTTCTTGTATGATTATGAAATTGAGTAATTCCAAGTTAAAAAGTTTAAATAGCCGCCATTTTGAAACTTTTATTGGAAATCTTTTGATTTTTTTTTTTGTAATTACATCTTTAAAACAATAAACAACATGCAAAATTTCAACTAGTACTATTTACCGTTAAAAAGAAACTAATTTTGTTTCAAATACAAAATGGCGGCCAGATAGAAATATGTTTATACATATTTTTCTATAGTTTTGATGTGAGGAATGCTCTTGAAGATTTGGAACAATTTTTGGAAACACTCTGTATATTACAATTAAGTTAGTAAATTATTTTAAAAATTGGTATATTACGAAGAAATTTACAAAATTTGATGGTTCTAATGAGGAGTTTTTAGGCCCTTTAAACTCTTCTTACAGCACAATAAAACCCAATATTATAAAAACATTTTATGAAAATTGGATAAAATATTTGTCTATAGAGTTAAATATATACTAAAATTAACGCCATTTTGAAACGTTTTGATTCATTTACTACTTAACGAGAGTAATCAGATATTTAAAATAAACGCTTATAATAATTGTTATCTTGTTTTTCGTTGTGTACAAATAAATATACATGTTACCATAAAATATTTGAAATGAATGTCAGTAAAATGTGTCCATTATGGGTGGTAGTGAAAATATAAAATTATTCTGGTGCAATTTGCCAAGCCGAAGACATGTCAGTCTCAAGTGGCTAGTTGTCATCCATTCCTGTGATCTCGTACTGTGCCATTGGTGTGATAAGGGTATCGTTATCTCGCCCTAGCTTCGTGCAACTTTATATTCTCTAACTAGTGTCCATACTTATGGATAGTTTATATTCTTTCAGGAAATGTTCATATTTGCATGTCCTTATTAATATATTTTTAATACAGGCTTTCTTGATATTTTATCCTATGATGATACCGAAAAGATGATATTCAAAACTATCAACTTTCCACCGAATTTAGTCTTGAGAGTAATTTGAAATCACTTATTATTCAATGGTGTGTACAGGTTGATAGAAAAGCAACGAGACAGGTTCATACCTCTGGTTTTACTCAAGATAAAAAACGTGTCGACTGTCCTTGGACACATCTTGATTTCAACTATCTACAGGGTGGTTTAAAAGTTTTGTATCACAATTTCGTACCGAATATTTATAAAACCTTTTCCTAGTACATATATACTATTCTTAGTGTGATAGAAAAGTATGGAGCAGCTTCATATCTCTTGGTTTTACTCAAAAAAAAAGAAGTCAATTGTCATTGGACACATCTTGATTTCAACTATATACAGGGTGGTTTAAAAGTTTTGTATCACAATTTGTACCGAATATTTATAAAACCTGTTTCTAGTACTAATACTATTCTTATAGTGTGATAGAAATGTATGGAGCAGCTTCATATCTCTTGGTTTTACTCAAAACAAATAAAACGTGTCAACTGTCCTTGGACACATCTTGATTTCAACTATCTACAGAGTGGTTTAAAAGTTTTGTAAAACGATGTGTACCGAAAATTTATAAAACCTGTTCCTAGTACATATACTATTCTTATAGTGTGATAGAAATGTATGGAGCAGCTTCATATCTCTTAGTTTTACTCAAAACAAAAAAAAAAACTTGTCAACTGTCATTGGACACATCTTGATTTCAACTATCTACAGGGTGGTTTAAAAGTTTTGTAACCCGATGTGTACCGAATATTTATAAAACCTGTTTCACTGTATTTGCTATTCTTATAGGGTGATAAAAAATAATTAAACAGTTTAATTTCTCTGATTTTTACTCAAATTAAAAAAAAATACTTTACCTATCACTTCAAAAAGCTTTTCTTCAACCATTACTTTTGCAACTATCTTTATAAAATAATAGTTACGGTAATTTAAAAATTATCTTTTATTACAATATAATATTTCGATTAAAGAATGTCATTGTTCTAACTGAAATACTGGTGGTTGTAGATGAATTTTTATATTAATATCTCAAGGTACAAATATAACATTAAATCTGCAGGATGAACCGAAATATTGTGTTAAATATCACTCACCTAATATGTTTCCAAACATGTTAACAGTGTTTAAAGACTAAATATAATTATTGTAGACAATCCTGGTGATATTTAACTAAAATAATTTTTAATAGTAAACCCATTTTCATTTAGTAAGCGACAGTAAAACACCTTGGGATATTAATCACTCAATTTGGGATAATCCGAGAGAATTAAGAGGTTTTGAAAACTTTATTATACAAAGTAATTCAGTAATGCGCGGAGATAATTCAGGGGGTGGTTATATGGGTCAAAATAGTGGAAAAAAAGTTCCTGTAAACATATGTCCTGAAACGCTTATTTTACTAGCTATCCGCCATTTTGTTTTTCTTTTACTAAATAATATATACCTCTAGAACGGCTCGACCGATTAAGTTGAAATTTTCCACGGTACTTACCAATATCAAGACCAATTACGAAAAAAATAATAACTTGCTCTAATAATCCTTTTAAAAATCGTAAGTTTTTTAGTGAAAATTAAAAAAATGATAAATTATTATAGAGAATGTTTTCGCTAAAACTTTATTCATAACTTAATCTTAGCACATTAGAAAATATCAATTTATGAAAAAAATATAAATAAATTCTGAAACAATGTGGCCAGCTGATGTTAGAACATGAATAGTAAATTAGCAAACAGGTGAAAGAAAAGAATATTTTACTATAGTTTAGATCAAAAGGGAATTTAAAACTATTTTATTTGGTAGTTCACAATTTATAAAATTAAATTAATTGAATTCTTTGTTTTCAAAATTATGCCTGTTAATTCAAAGTGTATATGTTAACACTTCAGTAGTCATCTTTTTATACAAATTTAATGCATAGGTTTTTTTCTACTATTATCATTAATACCCATTTTAACCCATAATTTTATTTGTAAAAACATTAATATCCTACGTTATTTCTAAATTTTTTACATTCTGATTCTGATGTAAAATCAACATTTTTACAATAATAATACTTATTTTATAGTGAAAATAGAAATTTGTGATCGTGTTTTTCTAAATCTAACCAAAGTGTTAATAAACAAAGACCAGAGCACTGTGGTGACAATATATACAGATACACTTTCAAAAGTCCCTTACCACACTTGGGAATAAACAAAATAACAAAAAACAAAAATTTTTGTCAAAAGTAAAATGTTTATTCCTATTAGACCCTTATAGCTATTACAACAACAAAGTTGTCATCTTCAGAGGGAATCTTAACAAAGACAAAGTGTCTTTGTTAAGATTCCCTCTGAAGATGACAACTTTGTTGTTGTAATAGCTATAAGGGTCTAATAGGAATAAACATTTTACTTTTGACAAAAAAAAATTGTTTTTTGTTATTTTGTTTATTCCCAAGTGTGGTAAGGGACTTTTGAAAGTGTATCTGTACAAAGTGTTACTATATAAATAGCGAAACAGATATTTCTCCTCAATGTTAAAGTCAAGTGTCTTAATATATTAAAACAGACTGAGATTTCCGTAATGTTATAAAACACTAACATTGTTTTTCTCCAAGAAGGAAATTGTTTTACTCACGTCAATGTTGCGTAGCAGCGAATCAAGATAATTGAAATTCCTTTGACAAATTCGTGACTTTGACGGGACGAATTGCCGTCGTAATAGAAACGACAGAGTTATAAGTGTTTAAAGTGAACAACTTATATAATTATTCAGCTAAGTGGATTAAAGTTTCTTATTGTAATTATATAGCAATAATATTAAAACTGTGCAAAATCGTTGCACAAAATTTGCACAAGTAATCATCATCATGAAAATAATGTTGCTAAGTTTCTTGAGGTGCTGTAAACAATTTTGTTACAACTACTAAAAAAATTAACATTTGAAAATGTTACGTCATTCCACTGTTTCTTGAATTTATTTTATATTACTTAATAAACCATTTTCATTTGTTGAATTCCACAGTATTCTAGTTTAAAAAACAAAATTAGTTAAATTGTTTCAAACAAGTTTAAGTGTAAAATTCCTCAGTAGGCCTAAATTGTAACTAATTACATCACAAACTGACGTAAAAACAAGGTGTAATTATTTTATTAGGTTTGAGAAATTTATGAAAATACAATATATATATATATATATATATATATATATATATATATGTTTTCTTCCCGCTCGCTAATAATGAAGTCAGTAATCGCGTGGGATCTTAGGTGGATTTATACTGTGCGCCACGCATTGACAGGAAAGCAAGGGTAGTGGGCGTATGTCAATTCCAACATGTTTGTAAAGTTGACCCACCCACACCAACCCACCCTCTTCTTTCGCACACAATACGTTAGTTTCGGTAAATTCACCGTTAGTTTTCCTTATTAGATCGTATTTTATCGATTTATTTTTGGGTTCACACGAACCCACCAAAATAAAAAAAAAAAATCTTAAAAAACAACCGTTTGCTTTTCGTTAGTTTTGATTTTGGACAGTTTTTACATGTTCTTCCGTGTTTAAGTTGACAATTTTTCTATTAAGAACAATTCCCTTTAAAAATAAGGTATAAGTTGTGATTTCGTGAGTTTCTATAAGTTTATATCTAATAGACGTTAGGTTGGGATACGCTATAAGGCCGAAAAGAATATTTTCATACGGTAGGCGGGCCAACTTCACATGAACCCACTCAACATCGCAAAACAATCTAAATCCTTTACTCTTCGTTAGTTTTTAATATTTTCGGTATGCTAGACATTAGTTTTGATTTTGGAAGGTTTTTATTTGATCTTTCGTGGGTGGGTTAATTAACTGTGTTGCAAAATTAAATGCAATATTATTGATTTTTCCGAGCGCTTTAAATGAACCTAACTGTACAAGAATCGTGGTGTCAAACGCTATTACATCGGGGAAACGAGTTGGCAAACCGCACGGTCCCTGTCAGTTTCTTAAAGGTCAGGCTGTCTAATAGCTCCTCCCTCCATGTACTTGACACTTGGCGGCTTGTATACATCTTTTCACATCATGTAGTCTTGAGTTAGATCCCTCTCTTTCATCTTTCAATAATGTTGTAATTTAATTGCTTCCATAAACCATCTGTTTTCTTTTTGCTATCATTTCATTATTACGTCTATGCACCCTCGAAACTGTATTGTTCTTGAGGGTGCAGTAATTATTTTTATTGGTGTAATTAAAATATTATAATATTATTTATTTTTGTTATCAGTAGATCATCATTATTTAAATGTGTATCACTATCTATTTGTTTCTCAAATATACGTACTAAAGAGATAGTTATTTTGTTGGTAAAAAATTCTATATGAAGGCTGTTGTGGGTATATCTCAATTTAAGTTTCCTAAGTCCATACAATTGGTTGTGTCTGTCTGTCTGTTTGGATTCTATCGTCTATTTAATGCTCTACAACCCAAATGCTTGGGCTGATTTTAAATGGGATTTAGTATTACGATTTTTTTCGTAAATTTTTGTTTGTCCTTTAAATTGAAAAACCTCTCGGTTATCATCAATTTATTTTAAAAAAGAATAAAAAAATATAAAATAAAGATATTAAGTGTAACACAATGGGTACTTGGGTCATGTGACTTGTCCTCAATGAATAAGTGTTTAACCCATTTCCTTTGTTAAAACCCATTGTCACACTTCCAGTCATGTCATTTACCATCTCAGATAGTCCTGGCTCAATTCCCCTTCTTTACATTCCATACCCCACTTTCTTACTATAGATGTTGGTATTTAAGTTGGATTTTGTAAATTTTAGTACAAATTAATTGCGAAACAGATGTTAAAATACTTGTTGATATCTGAAATTTTATATGTGAGTTATTATTTACCATAAAATAAACACTGCGAATCCGTCAGGATCTGAAGAAAACATGAGTTTATCAAGATAGGAGGGAATAAATAGAGGGATCTAACCTAAGATGAAAAAAAAAAGATGTAGAACCAAATAATGTCCCAGGGAAATATCACGCTTCTGATTTTTATTTTGGCCATATCTTGGGAAGATTTTCTATTTCAAAATGTGTGTAGCTGTGCATCACAAATTTTATTTAAATTTTAGTTCTTGTGCAACCTCTAATTACCTAAAGAAAACGTAATCATCGCCATCTCTTTAAAAATGCCGGTTCGTGAGATATCGGTAAAAAAATCGGCTGGGTCATTTTGTTACAATTTTAGTGAAGAGGAAAAACGTAAGTAAAAAGTACTACAGTTCAGGAAAAATGAACAGAAAACAGTCGGATTAACAGAAATAGGATTTAAATTGACGACCCAATTTATACTCTATTAATTTTTTTTCTTCAAAAACAAAGTTCATGTTTCATTTTTACAATTCGATTTACAACTACCAAAATAATATTTTTGGTAAATATATTAGTTCATTTTTATTTGTTTTTGAGGAGGGCTAGGTGAGAAAGTTTGTGCAATGATTTAAACAGTTTATTTTGTATTTTAATCAAGACTAATGAAGTTCTAAATGATTTGCATTTGTTTTGATGGAAATTCAATTTCAAACTCTACTGATGGAACGTGTACAAAATTCAAACCACCAACTTAATGAAATCGTGTTTATCAATGCTATTAATTACAAACAGCGACAAATTAATTTTGAACTAAATTTCACTCACACTTAAAGATTCATAATTACTAAATCGACAACTTTCTCTGTCAAACAAATTAATTTAATATAAAATTCGTTAAATAAAAATCCAATTTTGTAAAATCATAATTTTATACTAGATACAGAGTGCCGAGGAATTACTAGACCAAACATTAGGAACTGATTGGTTACGACAAAATAAACAAAAAATTCTATATATAGACCACTGAATAAAGGGCAAAAATACTTCAGACACGAAATTTGGCGGAAAGTTAGGTTTTGGGGTTACTTTAATGGGAACAAAATCGGCCGGCTGGGCTCCCCTGGGGGGGGGGGGGTTGTTAAAATGTGGTGCAAAACGGTTTTAAAGGTATCTCAAAAACTAAAAATAGTTGTAGCTGACTACATTTCCCAATAAAATGGTACCTAGTTATGTTTTCGTCAGGCGCACTGGGACAGAAATATGAGCGCTCAACATGAAAAAAAAAAAAAAAAAAATGCATTGTTTTAAGTTTAGAGCGATTTTTGTATAGTGAGATGCGTTAAGTATGGATATTAAGTCTTTGTACATGTAATGCCAAGTATTTGGATATACATTTTTGGATCTATATATTTATGCACACATACAAACACACTATAACTACAAAAACCTGTATTTACACATTTACATGCATATACTGACAAATCCATGCATATAGATGTGATTTTTGGATTTAGAGAAGTAAAATATACATGCATGAAAATATTTCTACACATTTTTGTACATATATATGTATACAACTGAAAACGGCTACGATAAAAAATGCACATTTTTGTAGTTGAAGTGTGTGGGTATATTTGTGCATAAATATATACATGCAAAACTGTATATCCAAATACTTGGTATTGCATGTAAAAACACTAGATACCTATATTTAGCGCTTTTTACTATAAAAAAACTCGGCTTAAACTAAGAAAATGTACAGTATAACAAACAAACAGAACACAATTCTCATAAAAAATACGCCTAAGTATCATACGCGTTTCAACGACAAGGTCGTCCTCTTCAGTGATACACGAGCTACACCAATCAAACTATAAATGAGTTAATTGAGTTATAGTTTGTTAAACAATATTAACAAAACAAGAGTAGTTTTTTTTTGTCATTAAAAAGGCAAATTGTTTGTCTTTTGTAGTTATAAAGTTTTTTTGAGATATTCCACGTTAAAAATTTTGAAACGCTAGCCCATTTCAAAATATACGAAAAATTCGTTGTTTTTGTGCACGTTTAAAATTTGACATAAAAATTCATATAGCAAATCTGTATATATATATATATATATATATATATATATATATATATATATATATACCATAGCACCACAACATAGGGTTGTGCTAAGAAAACATTTCTTTGTAAAACTATCTCAATTCTCCCCAGAAGAATCTGGGGCCATCAGCTTGTATAAATATATTTTTAACAGCCAAAAATGGCGATCTCTTACATATTTCGAAGTTTTCGAGTGAAATATCGCAGCTTCAATTTAAATTCCCGAATCTCACTGTCTGTTTTTAAGCTAATTAAATTATCTCACGTTTATCTTTAAAACCACAGTCTAAACTCAACAAATATATGTTGTTTAACCGACGCATGAGTACTGAAGGATGACTAAAGAAAGAAGATTACACGCGCTTGAAAGCTTTGTATTCGTCAACTGAACTTCCTGCTGTTTGCCTTAAGGATGTTTGCAAGGAAGTGGAACGTTGTACTCTTCACTAATATAATTAATATTCTAAGTAGAAATTAATTAAAAAGATAACAGGATTTTGATTAAATGTTCACATATGTGATGGAGCCAGAGTATTGTGATTTGAACACCTTTACAATTTCTCACGTAGTATTATGGTATCTTATACAGCATCGTAAAATATTATTATGATATATTATAGCATGTTAATTCTTTATTTTTTTAAGGGTCAACATGCAAGACTAACATACAATGAGTTTTCCTAAAGTATGGGTCTCCTTTCGTAATTTTTAAATAGAAAAATGAAATTTTTAAAATGTTCTACTTTAAAAAAAAATCAATCTTAACCCCCCGGGGGTTCTGAAGGGGACAAATCGATGTTTAATAAAACGAAATGAGGAAAATATATAAAAAATTATCAACTTTTGTGGAGGTCCACTAAGTGTCGTCTACAACACTTATCATAAGTCTGATGGAAAATGATACACAATAGGCACAGAACTATGAAGATCTGGCTGAATTTTATAGCCTTTTAAGACACTAGCAACACCAATTCTGTCTAAATTGGTCCCATAACTTGTTTTGTTTATCTTGAGTTTAACTTTCTCTTCCCTTAACAAGGGTAGATAATATCCAAATGAATGGATTTCTGATAGTTTTTTGAAACTGATTTTATACGAATAAATCATACAGACAATTTCATTTAATTATCATAAATTAAACACTTTGAAAATACGACGTCCTATACTTTTTGAACACTCTGTGTATATTAACAATTGGTGAGAAATCATTGCACAAACTTTCTGATTCAGCGCCTCTCAAGACGAAAACAAATTATTTGTTGTTAATAAAAAATGAAAATAATCAAATCAAAATATTTTCGAAAAACAATTTTACAAAAGGCAGAAAAAAATCAACCAATTTCCTTCACTCATTTCAAAATGGCGGCAAGTTAAACTTTTTAACGTCGAATATCTCAGAAACCGTTAAATTTACAAACTATTAACAAGAGATAAATATATTTTCCTTTTTTAAGGAAAATCCTTTTTTTCCCTTTTAAAATAATTCTGTAGCTTAAAAAATAATTGAATTTTCGAAAAAACTTAAAACATTAATTATTTGTAAATGTTTACAACACCCAATATTAGCCTAGAATACAATTTGAGCAGGAAAAATTAATTAATCATTTTGTTTTCACTGAAAATGTATTTAAAAAAAGTTATGTAAAACAAGATTTGTATGAAAAAAACTAGAGTAGCTTTTCAAATTGGCTGCCCTCATTGAAAATAGATGGATGACTCATTACTACAGAAGTTTATGATATTAGTTATTACATATTATCAATTAGCATGTCGATAACTCAGTTATCCTGTAAGCTAGAACAATACCATTTAATTTGTCGTTAAGAAGGGGAAATATTTTGTCTCTAGTTAATATTTTGCAACATAAACGGATTTCGAGATATTCTACGTTAAAAAGTTTAAACAGACGCCATTTTTAAATGAATAAATGAAATCGGTTAATTATTTTTCTCAAATTGGATCTTTATAACAATAAGTAGCATGCAAAATTTCTACTCCATATCATTTACTGTTAAAATGATATGAGTTTTATTTTTCAATCGCAAAATGCGGCTAAAAAATATGTTTACATAAACTTTTTCATTAGTTTTGATGTGAGGATTAAGATCCTTAATTCCTGAAACTTTTTTTAAACACCCTGTATGGATATTAAATTTTTGCATAACTTCACTCATTGTCTAGACACTGCCGGGCCATGAAGCTGTATGTATATGAAGGTTTTTACGAGTAATACATTTTCTTGGGAGGAAATTACATTTCTTAGTCGAGAATTGAAGTTATATTTTTGTTATTATTTTCTCTATTTGTCTGTGGAAATGAGGGGTTGTTACATGGAGACTTGAAATACGCAGATTTGTATCTAATTTAGCGTGTTATAAGTTGAACATCACACGAGATATCATCAAAAAACTGTTTAAAATGGCTGGAATTTGACAGTTTCAAATGGATTATTGTTAATTGTATTAGGGTTCTATATGAGCACACCTATAACAAATTTCATGTTAATATTTTAATTTTTGTGTCCACTATCCTGCTAAGTACAGACGACAACGACGACGGACGGCATGTCGACAAAAATTAGTTTTTGGTTGAATGAGGCCATGAAGATCTGTCAAAAACGGAGGTTGAAATTTGTTGCGATTACAAAACTAACCTTGTATATTGTAAAAAATAAGGGAAGAACATAAAATAAAGACCCCTAGCCCTCGAATACTCTAATAGCGCCAGGGTCAGAAAAAAACAAGAGAGACTTCGTGAGAAATTTGAATTACAGGATCTAACCAAACACTACATGAAAAGGTGTATATCCAGTTCGTGTCCTTCGGTAGTGTCAGACCTTTATTCACTATAACGAACCACTGAGGGTGTATTATAAGTTAAAATTCCTTAAAAATATATATATACTCTTTTAAAGTATAAAATCAGTGCATATTTCACGGTCAGAGTCCGTTGTAAATATAACAGGTACATTTGTGTTGTAGAAATGCTTTTATGAAAATATAATTAGAACCGTTTCCTGTTTAACAGAAGTTACGCAAGAGTAATAAACCCAATCAGTTCTAAAACACACCATTTTCTTTAATTGGATACATTTCAAAAGATTACAGAAATTGAACAGCGTATGAACTGTAGGCGCTTCTCATTATAAGCCTATTATGTTCTCAATTATAGGCGGCAAGGTTCAGAAAACACAAGACAGAAAATAAAGGTATTAGAGTTACGTGAAATATCAGTTCTGCGCATGACAAAACATGACTGTCGTTACGTCAACTTGAAATGATTTTACTTATCCACTATACGAAATATAGGGTAAATTTGTTTTTCGCAAAAGTTTTCGACCTCTTCTTTTTACCTCAGGAAAACGGAAAAGTGATTGTCGAACTGCCATCAGATCGTCGTTGTTTATAGTAAACACCATAGCGGTCGCAGGAACATGAATATTGTTATAGACTCACTATTAAAATTCTGAAAAATCGATTTGAAAACGTCAAAATAGCGGCAATTTAAAAAAAAATTGTTCATATCTCGAATATTATTCAACTTATAACACGGTTAATTCAATTAAAAAATTGAGGATTTCAATTGTGAATGTAATGGTACCAACCCCAGCTCTCTACGATGCAAAATAGCCAAGTTATTGCCATCAATGTAATTTCTACTTCTCACCATACAAGAAAATATGATGCTGTACGAGATCCAACAAGACCGTACAAGTGTAACTTTCTTGATATATTCTGTCAGCACATTTCCACCTGAACTCCCCCCTACTACGTCTTCACGCACCCTTTTCTCTATTTCATTCTAATCCTAGAAGTAAAAGCGACCTGTGCTGATGGGATGAATAGCACTGAGCATCGGGAGATGTGGGATATTTCTAACCCTTATCTGACCAAGCGGGACTCTGCCCGGGTGGACAATCCTTTCTCTAGATACTCTTGAGTAAAACATTGAGAGGAAAAATTAACAAGCGTGGACGGGATATCACCGCAACTGAACGTGCTGATTGAACATGTCCTCCTGATAGTAATCAGCAATGGGAGTCGTTTGCGCTGCCATTTCCTCAACAACGTGAAGGAATCCAACCTAGTAGAGAAACTTTAAACAGACAACTCAGGATAAAACGCGCTCTTGATAGGAGAATCACCCAATCAATAAAGAGGAGAAACTGACCAGAAAGATATTAGAAACGTGGGAGAAGGAATATCTCGCTCTCGCTACCTGGCGGGTTTGATAACCCTCTGAGAGGAGGCAGGAGGAAACTGTTACCTATGATCACTATCTAAAAATGAAGCCAGGACAATGATGAAAACTCTGACTGGGTTTCTTATAGTGGTATTGTGTATCTAGGGAACACCTTTAAGTCGGAATAGAAAAAAAATGGAACCTGTAAATTACGTCATGAGGAGGAGAATATCCCACGACATCTATTAGTTGAGTGCGGTGTAGTAATGGACACAAGGCAAGGGTTAGAAGTCTGGGAGGGTACCAGATTGATCTAGAGGAGATATCTACCTCGAACCTCATCATATGCTGTATTTCCTAAAAAGAATTAGGGCGTTATTTAAGATAACGACAACTATTACAACAACGACAATGACAAGAACAAGAGCAACAACTACAACGACGCAACAAAAACGACAATAACGTTAACAATACAACGACAACGGCGTCAACGACAACAACAACAGCAATGACAACAACTACAACGAAGAAAATAACTTTTTATCTTCATGACGCCATGAAACGTGAAATTCAATAAAAAAATAAAAAAAGAGGTATAAATTTTTATATATTAATAAACATAAATAAAATAAAAACCATGTAGACATTTCAAATCTAAAATATTTATAGTTTCATACATCTGACTGCAACAAAATCTTGTTTTAATCCATACATAAAATTAAAATCAGAATATAGCATGAAACGCGATATAACCCTAGTAAATATCGCAATTATAACACCACAGCACGTAGATGTACGTGCTTCCAAGGCTTAGGTTACCGCACGTACGTTTTACTTACAATTTATTACAGCAAACACTTTTCACCTACATGTTTATTTTTAATTTCATAGACGAAATAATATTGCAATATAAAGGACGCTAAATTCATAAAGTAATTAGGTTTAATTATTGAAACCGACTTATCTTGGTAGTTTTTATCTTTTAAGTAATGTGTGTCCTTAAAAATATGTGTCCTTGGACAGATGACTAAAAATAGTGGTTTATCCAACGATCGTATTATATAATACAACTTCTCAAGAATAATTTGAAGGCTTAAAAACAATCGTTGAATTCACAATTTTATCTACGACTTAGCAATTATACAGAGTGTTCCAAAAGTTGGAGATTCAGTTACTACGGTGAGACCATTGAAACTCGTTTTGTGGAAAAGATATATCTGTACTCAAAATTTAATTTATGGCATATTTATTCTCAGATAAATTTGTTTTTCGTTATTTACTCGTGAAATACAAAAATTCGTTTTGTAAACTTTGAAAAATGTCCGCCATTTTCCAATATGGCAGTAAGACGTCTTATGGAAACTACAATTTTTTTAAGTGTTTCAGATAGTACAACCACATGTTATTTATTTCAATTAAATTCCTTTATTAGTATTTTCACTTTCTAAACTATGCCTAATTAATTTTTTATGTGATTCAAGAAAGAAAAGTTTGAAAAATTACACCAAAATTCAATTTATTTAAATTTCCTGCAATTATAAATCCTGAACGAGTTTTTTTATCAAAAAATACTCAAGTATAAAAACACTTAAAATATTTGATTGAATCTTAAAATAACATAAAATAAGGGTGACTATAATAAATGTTAAAGTGAGTTGCAATATTCGACAACGGTTGTTTATATTTCATAAAAACGTAATGAAGATCCACCGTTTAAAATTTGTCATCGGTTCAATAGTTTATGAAGTACAAATAATACGTTAATATGGTTAGCTTGTTTATATTCTAGTTCTGTATCGCTTATAAATTTACGTTATAAGGTTTATGGTTCTATTAAGCTAAATTGTGTTTCAATAAATACAAAATAACCATTTTATACACCGTGTATTTTCTATTGGATCTAATAAGTCATCAATGTAAAAAAGTTGAAATTTAAGACAATATTTTTCTAAAACATACCCGATACAACTCAATTCTGTAGCAATAAATAAGCCCCTAATTTGACTGCCAGAAGTGACGTTACAGACTATGAATAATAAATGAATATTTTATTACAATTTAAATACTAAACGAATTTGGTTTATCAGCAAAGTTATTTAATATTGAATAATGTTGTACTGATTCTTTTGTTAAATTGAGTAAAAATGATTCTCCCATTCTACGACTACAATGAAATAAAAAAGTTTTCATTGTTCAAGAATAACTTTCAAATAACCACAAAATTTAGTATATTTGCTTCCAAAATTGTTATAGAGAATTCTTAAATTTTGTATGCTCTTTCACGGGCTCGCCAATTCTGAAGAGACTTAACTGGATCTATACCTTTTTCATGTAGTCTTTGGTTAAATCGCTGTTTTACATCTTTCCTATCATGTCTTTCTTGACCAACTCTTGTTCTCTTCCAACCCTGACGCTATTCGAGGACTACGGGGTCTTTATTTAATCCTATTTTATTTATAAGGAGATGATGTACAAAGGGGTTTTCGCGTTTAAGCAACAAGAAAAATTCAAGAAAAAGGATAAAATATTTTATTCGTTTACATGTTTAAAGTAATATAGTTTAAACATAGCTTTACAGTTTTTATTACAACACCTGTAACATCTTTACATGAAAGTTGTTTTTTTCGGATGATGAATCTTTATAAAAAAGAAATTAAAAGTTAATTATGAATCAGTTTTATTTAGATTAATTTCAATTCTCTTAAACTTATAGAAATAGTAATCATTGAAACAATAGTGATTGAAATTTTCCGTTGTCTATTGTTTAATAGAAGGATTATTGTAAAGTTTTAAAAAGTTTTTTTTTGCTTCTTCATTTTAAATCTTAAAATATTCTTTTCAAATTTAAATTAAGTTCGAAATAATTTAAAAAAAATTTAATAAAATACAACTTGAACACAATTTTGCGCAGATAATATAATAATTCAAACGCGTTTCAACTGCAATGTCGCCATATTTAGTGACGGATTACAAAAAACTCTAACTCTTGTATCACTGAAGATGGCAACACTGTAGATGAAACGCGTTTAAATTAATTAATTTGTAAGAGAACGTTTTGAAACAATTGTATTTTAAAACATTGCACAAACTTTCTCACTCACCCATCCCCGGAACCAATTAAACACAAACAAAAACTAACTGTAACGAAAAATGTAATTTCGCTAGTTTCCATGAAAACAGCTGAAATGAATCATGGTAACCGTCTTTGAAAAATATATTTATGTTAATAAATAAGGGCTTAAATATGCTTAGCTTGTGCTATAAACAAGACTTCAGCAAGTTGTATTTGATTATAATCGACGATTTTTGTTTTTTGACTATTATTCTTGAACCGTACAATTATTTAATTGCGTTTTTTGCACACGAATTAGGGTCAATTTTGAACTAAATCTGTACGGTTTAGTACAGTTTAACAGCTCACTCTTTAGTTCATATCTGTAAATAAAGTAGTTCCGTTCTTTATTAACAAATAAGCTATCAATATGTTTTGTTCGATTACTTATATTCTCTGCTTGAACAAAATTAATTTTTTGACACAACACATGCTTTTTCTATACTACGTACATGTGAAAAAGTAATAATGTTAGGTTAGGTGTTTGCAAAATTCTCCTGTAGTGAATATTTTGTAATATTGGACTTTGACATTTCCATGTTAGCATTTAAAAACAAAAAATATAAATTCCTTTATACAGAACACAGTATACCGTGATGTAGATAAGAATGAATCTCAAAGTCTTGCAAGAAACTTAACTCAGTTACTTTAAATAACAATCAATAAAACCTTTCAGCAACCTCTTACGCTGTGTCGGGATTGCATTATCGTCAACATCAAACATATGACATCACTTGATGGAGCGAGCTGAGTGAACGAATATTGCATTCAATACAGAGATACTCTACAAAGTTAAAACCTTATTTGAAGGAGAGTTGTTTTGCAGAAATATTACTTGGTTTTTACTTTACCACACACACGTATTGTAGATTGGGCAAAAAATCGTGACTTTTTGAAAATACAACCTTGTTTTTTAAAAAAATGGTTTTTGGAATAATGTCTATCTTTCTGTCGTGAGTCCAGTAATCTACACACAGAGTTTAATCACTTTTTAAATATTTTAACTGTGTAACGATATTGATCAAATTTTGTTCAAGGACCTCTAAGGACCCAAACAAAACATATTGATGGTAATCTCTCCATAAATACCGGTTCGTGGTTATCAGTAAAAAGTCAAACAAATCGACAATAGGGCTGTCAAAAAAGACATAACTTCTCAATAACGTCTCTTTTGATATCGTTGGAATTTTAATGAAAAGGCGCGATTAATGATACAAACTTGTGTACACAATCATAAGTCAATAAATATAACAGTATTACAAATAAATAAAACAGGTAAACAAATATTACCTCCAAGGCCGTTTTACCCAGGTTCATGAGGAAAATAGGGAAGTTTTAATTAGTTGGGAACTCTGTATGAGAAGGTTAGGTTAGCTTAGGTTAAATCCACGGGACATGTTTTTATATGTGTATGAGACAAAGAAAGGAGCAAGTATACACTTTATTTAAGCATATATACATTTTAAAAAGACAGCTTCCATAATTCATTTTCACATTTTGGTGACAATTAGTGTTCCTTTATTTATATTTGGTGTTGGAGTGAATGGGAAAGTTCGTGCAATGTTTTTACATCGTTTCTTTTTCTGTTTAAAACAATCTTTAACTTATTGTTAGGAAATTTTTTAATTGTACACGATGAGCTAATATTAATTATGTCGTATCGAAAGGTGAAAAGATAATAAAACATTTGTTGTAAATGGTTTATTGTTAAATTTACAAACATAATATATCAATCGAACTTTGTGAGGTGTTTGAGAAAAATATACTACAGATAAAATTGGAAGAAAGTCGCAAAAATACAACCGCTTGTATATTTATAAAACACTTTATAGACTACAACGAAAAAACACTAACTTTTTTAGAGTCAGACTAATTACGCCCCCTATCTTAATTATTACGTAACAGTCTCGAATCCTGAGATTTTTAGCCTACAGGATTCGTTCTCGCGTGACAAAAAGAATAAATTATCCAATCCACTGGAAGTTTTTGGCTTACTATCTTGCTGGCCTGGATTGAATAACTTCTTCGATAATTTGAGTTGCCCCAAATTACCGGTACCCCCCTTTTTATTTACGACTTCCAGTATCTGTATTTATGATTACCCTATTTCTCAGGGAGAACACGAATTTACTTTATTTTTGATTTTAATCTCGCTGGTGTGTCCTTAGGAATACCTTTTTGATACAATATATTTTACCCTTTTTTATAATAACGAACCTGAAAATACAGCATATAAATGTGTGACCAATTCTAAATAAAACACAGATTTAGAAAATAAAAAATTAATTCTTTTAATTAACTGAAATAAAAACAACTGAAATAATAAACTTGACACAAGTCAACAAAATAAAATTCAAAACAATTTCTCTTATAACGTTAATGGATAATAACTAGATATTTTTCTTTTGAGCAGAAGGCAATCACTTATGAATTTCTTAAAATTGATATATAGAAAACAAAAATTTCTATTATTTCTGACTTTAAATTATTTAATTTATTAAATTTATTTATTGAAAAAGACTTTTATTCACACATGACTTTGACATTATCTATTTAATATATTTATTTAATTACACACAAAAAAAAATTTTATCTCAGGAAAATCAGTAAGACTCTAAAATCGGGCCAATTTTGCCCTTTAAAAAAGGAAATTTGGATTTTCTCAGACCTTGTCCGCCGTGTTGTCGATCCTGAGTCCTGAGATGCTGATGGTCCTCTGGTGTCTGGTTGGTTGAATTTCGATTAAAGTGGTCTTATAGTTTCTCCATGGAGTTTAGAAGGCTGGCTGGTTGTTCGAATCTATCATCTTCTATCGCTCTCGCTGACGCTGTTTTAATTCTTTGGCATCGTAACACTTAAACTTCTTCAAACTATTTTTTAAAAGAGACGTTCGGGCATAATCACCCCTAGCAAATACTTTAACAATTTTTTTACAAGAGAACTTCGGGCATAATCACCCCTAGCAACTGTTTCCACGATTTTTTCCAAGAGACCTCTATGAGATTCGTGCGGCTCTTTTTATAGCCAAAAACTATCGTATATCGATACCAATTTTTTTCCCTCACTGGACCGATACGATAGTTCCATTTATGGTGTATTTCTATGCAATTTCTTGATTATTTTTGGTGTAGGTGGTTCAGTTATTTATTATTAATTTATTTATTATGTTTACTGTTTTTAAATTGTCCTTTTTAATCACTTTGTTCTAATTAATCCTTTAATCTATTTTTGCTGTAAGTTGGTATTCTGGCTCCGCCTCTAACTACGTCACTTATCCTTGAACATTTAAACCCTGCAACTTGTAACTGGCCGATGAAAAAATCTTCATTGTTTTCCTTTTAATTGTCTATAACACTTTTCCTAACAGTTTTTGCGTTTTCACGTAATCGGTGTATTGTAGCTCTCGACCGCGGCAATTTCCCGCACTTCGAATGACATTTCTCGGACTATTCATTCGGCTTCAATAGCTTACGTAAGAATTTGCGTAATTTACAGTTTTTAATTCTTACACCTTTAAAGTTTTTTCTTTCAAACTTTGTAACTTTGTTTATTTCGTAATTTAAACACACTAGCCGTGATAACACAATTCTACGACTTCTGGTAGTGATGTAATCCGGTGCGTATTTTCACACCTTTGGGTTTGGGGTTTATTTATTAACTGATTTTCCTGAAATTTACACAACTTTTAGATATTAGGTTTTTACCTCTTTTTGCAAAATTTCCACTTCTTATCTTTTTTCCTTTTCATAATATAGCGTGAAAACCATAACTCTTTTGTTTTATTCAAATTTAAATTTTTAATCATTAATTATAGTATAACTTTATTTATTTAATTACTTCTATACAATCCTTTTTTCAAAATTTATTTTTATTTACTTTTATTAGCTTTTATACTTGACCTTTTCTGCTAACTTTTTAAATATAAGTTTTTTTCAAATTTTATCAAGAACACTTTTAACTTAAAATTACATGTTATTTTCAAAAATATCAAGGTTTTTTAATTTTTATTAATTTTGAAAAATTTTAAATTCTTCATTTAAATATGCCGTAACGTCTGTTAGTTAATATGAAATAACAGTACTAGATATGTATTGCATACGACTTGTATTACAACTACATATCCTTATACATTATTATTTCACATTTTCAAAATTCATAAAAAATGATTTTTCAATTCAAAATCCGCCGACATAGGAATTTACCGTTAGAACAAGTCGGTAAGATTTGACCTTGGACCATTTCATAGTTCAATCTCACCGACCGGCTATAGCAGTAAAAAGTTCTACAAAACATCCAAACCTTGCATTGGGATTATTTTTTGATATTTTTCTTTTTTGACCAAAATATAACCCCATACAACGAATTTCCGTTGTAGCTCCCTCCTTATGTCAGCCACGTTGAAATATTTCCAATATTTTATGAGTTATGACATAACAAACGATACCCCATATTTAAACTTCAACAATCTTCAAAATTAATCTCACCTTGTTCCCTGTTCTGCCTTTTCTGCTCCTAGATTTCTAACATAATACATGATATATCTTTATATTATACATTAAATCATGACATTTATTTATCATATTAATTGATTGTTTATAATTGTTTTTAATTGTTTTTCTTATAATTATTCAGTTCACTTCACTTTTCACACTATATTGGGACCTAACACTTTCCTGAGATAACTTGACATTATATAATCTCCATACCTTAACTTCTGGCTAGAGTATTTACTAATAACAAAGTTACCCCAGTCAAAACGCTTTAATTTCAATTTTATTTTTAATTAATTTACTGTTTTCCCTTAGTCAACTTACCCCTTTATTTTTTACTTTACAATTTCCCCTTTGATTTTTTTATTAGTTATTATTATTAAACTTTTTTATTTTAATATTATTTACTTTTTCTAAAAAAAATTTTTTGTTAGGTTTTTTCGTCTGAATTTGCTGAATCCAATGATGTAACTTAATCTGGTCTTGATTTTAATTACAATTTTTCTCTGTTGTGATTTGGTATAATTTTCGACATTCCATTCCCTTTGTATTCTTGCGACCTTGTTCCGTTAGCCGACTGACAGTAGACATCCTAAGTCAATATTGTTTTCCTTGACCTAGCCAACACAACCTTGCTTCCGTTACTCATTGAATCTAAATATTATGTTTTTATCTGCTTACGGTTTCATTCATTAGGGCTGGTTTCCCGTCTGACATCAAACCTGTTTTTAGTATACCTCTGGATACTTAATTTAGTCTTGCAGCATGTTAAATCCATTAACCTATTATTCTCATTTATTATTCAGCTTAATTATACGATATTTTGAATTTTCTTATAACTATTAATCATTTTCCTCTTAAACGTTGTATGCTTATATTTCTTTTTACATTTATACAGGGTTTTCATAATTCCTGTCCTATCCTAAACACTTGTTTGTTTTTATTTTTTTTTTTTAAATTTTATGCTCCATAGTAGATTCGTAAATCCTTTATCATATTTCCCTTTAATTTTATTATTATTTATATTTTTTACAATGAAAGTCTTACTACCTACTTTATTTACAATTTCATATGGACCAGTATTTTATAATTTCTATTATTTTTCCAAATAAATCCTTACAGCTAAACATATTTTTCATCATGTAATATAATTTGTTCCTTCCCAGGTGTCCATAAGCTTTATGTATCTCCATTATTAATTCCGTCTCTATTTCTGATGGAATCACTAATTTCCAACGGTTTCTTCCATATTTATATAACAATTCATTTTCAATTCTGTAATTTCTATTATAATTATTTATATTGCGTTTAATATTACTACATTCTAAATTTTCATTTTGTTTAAGTGCGAAGTTTTGTATTAAATATTGTAATCTTACATTTTTTCCTACTTCTATTTTATTAATTTTGATCCTTATTCTATCCGTGATGTCCCGAGAATCATACATTCTGCTCACTATATCACAGGGTATATTATCCTTCCCTGCACAATGCACTATTCTAGGATGATATTCTTGAATTGTTAGGATCCATCGCGTCATCCTACTATTCACCAACTTACAGGTGGTCAAAAATTTTAACGCTTTGTTGTCTGTAATGATGGTTAAAGGTGCTCCAAGTACTAGTGGTCTAAACTTCTTCAAACCATGCACAATTGCTAGCAATTCCAGCTCGCAGATTGAGTAATGTTTCTCATAAACTTTCAATGTTCTGCTTACGAAACCAATTACTCTAACCTCTCCTTCCTGGTTGCGCTGATATAGCTGGCTAGCGATTGCTGTCGTGCTGGCATCAGTCTGAAGGAACGTTTCTTCTCCTTCCACCGGATGAGCTATCACCACTGACTCCAAAAACAAGTCCTTGACCGCCTGAAACGCTTGTTGCATTTCCTCACTCCACACCCATTTTCTTCTCTTTTGCAATAGGTGGTATAACGGCTTAGTAGAAGTTGCATATTTGGCTGTAAACCTGGAATAGTAATTTACGAATCCTAAAAATGACTGTAACTGCTTTACAGTAGTTGGAACTGGAAAATCACGAATAGCATTTAATTTTTCAGGATCTGTTCCTATTCCTTCTCTAGAAAAAACATAACCTAAAAATTTAACTTTCTCCTGGCAAAATAAAGTTTTCTTTGGATTAATGGTAAGGCCGCCATCTTGAAACTTTTGAAATATTTCTTCCAGATGTTGTAAGTGTTCTTCAAAGGTTTCTGACAAACATATCAAGTCGTCGACGTAGCTAAGAGTGAATTCTTCCACCTTGTGTCCTAATGTCAAATCAACCGCTCTTACTAAAGCAGCCATTGAATTCTGTAACCCGAATGGAACTACTTTGAAGTTATATACTTTATTCTCAAAAAGGAATCCCGTAAATTGTTTTGACTCTTCTGACAGCGGTATTTGCCAAAAACTCGAGGTTAGGTCAATTTTACTGATGTATTTTTTACTTCGACCCTTCCGGAGAATATCTTCCATTGGTGGTGCACTTTCATAATCGGGTACTATCAGCTGATTTAACTTTCGGGCATCCATGCACAGACGGATGGACGAGTCTGGCTTTACCACTACGACCATGGGGTTGATATATTGCGTTCGCGACCTTTCAATAATTCCATATTTTAACATGTGATCAATTTCTTCCCTTACTTGCTTTCTATAATTTAATGGAATTGGATAGTTCCTATTTACAAATGTTTTATCAGATCCTAATTTAAGCTCATGTTCATATTTATTGGACAAACCTGGAATTTCTGAAAAAATACTTTGGTATTTATTTATTAAATTTTGTAACTGTATTTCCTCTTGCGCTGTAAGAATAGTGTTATGTGAATAGTCGACCGAAACATTTATCTTGTTTACAACCCTTCTGTCAAAGTTCGGTTGTTTATTTATCGCTCGACCATTTACCTTGGACTCTAAACTACTTTCTCTTTTCCTAACGGTATGGGCTGTATAACGTTTTAAATTTGTCTTCAGTTTCACGTGTGTTCTGTGATAATTCGGACTAAATTTAACACTATAATTTTGCTTGTTTTTATGCGAAGTACTCTTATTACTATTATTCAAATTACTTTTATTGTTTCTTCCTTTGTTTAATTTAATTTTATTACGCGATTTATTATTACTTATTGAATTTTTAACATGTATGTGGAACTCTTTTTCGTGACGTAGATTTTCTTGTCTGTCCGTCGTGGTGTGTCGTCTTCGGGTTTCGTCAACATCGGTGGTGTCTTTTTCCTTAGAAACAGATAATTCTGGATTACAATTATCTGTTTCGTTTACTTCAGTGGATAGTGTTTTTAGTGATTTTGTGTTACAAGTGTGGTTTTTGGATCTAGTTTTATTTTCACGCGCGTCGATAGACATTCCAGGCAGTACCTTTATCCTACTCTGCATGTCCTTATTATTATATTTTTTATTTAATTGCTTATTCGTCGATTTATTTTTATTTAATTCCTTATTCGTCGATTTATATTTATTTAATTTTTTTTTCTTTTCCTCCTCCGATAAGTATCCCATTCCCTTGAATATCTTATCCTCTTCTTTATTAACTAAGACCCTGACCGACTCCTGCATACACTGTTCGGGGTTGTCACGTTCTGGTAGTCTCATCCGGTTTTCTATCCACATTTCATCTCTCTCCCTCCCTCTTATCAAAGTTTGTTGATTTTTATTGTTAACCAACACTTTGTTATTTCCTGTATTTTTTAATATGCCTTCGGGTTGAATCCTTTTGTTCACATTTATCCCCTTAACATTATTTTTAAAATATACAGAATCCTTTTTAAAATTTTTTTCTTTTAATTGACTTTTTGTTTCTACTAATTTTTCATAATATATTATTACTTCCTCCTTTTCCACATACAGTTTTATATATCGCTCTTCCATATTAATTTTAGCTTTTAATTCATATAATACATCACATCCTATTATTATTCTGGACCTTAAATTTTTTACAATTAATAATTTTAATTCGATTTCTACTTCTTTTATTTTAATTGATATCATAATTTGTTTATTTATTTTATATGGTTTACTTTTAACTGCAGTTACGATTTCCACCCCAGTTACAGGGAGTTCCAAAATTTCAAGCCCTTCTTTCTTTAGCATTAAATATAATTCTTCACTAATTAGTGAAATTTCGGCTCCTGTATCTATTTCTACCATAACTACATTGTTTCCTAGATTTACGGGTATTTTAGGAGTTTCCTCAATCGGTTTTTCTTTTAAGAAATATTTTTTATCTTTTTCTAATAAATCCCCTCGTAAATCTAAGTGCAATCCTCCGACACACAGTTTAGATGTTTCCTGCAGACTCGGGATTAGTTTTTCCTCTACAATTTGTTTTGTAGAGACCGAAGCGCCCCTATCTCGCACTCCGTAGTGGAAGCCGCCTTTATCTCTCGTTGTATTCGAATTAAAATTAGAGTTCGTGGGTTGTCTGTAAACTGGTGGTTCGACCTTATGACGCAGATTGTCTCCTGACGTTACATAACTCGATTGTTTACATTTATTTTCTAGTTGATTTTCCCTAAAATCACATCTGTTTTTAATTTTTGACTCGAATGTTAACGATTGACATCTATTATTTTGTTTACTCCCCCCTAATTGATTAGTAGAGTCGTAAACACGATAATTTGGTTTCTTGCTTCCTCCTATATTATTATTTTTATTATAATGAACGGTTTGTTTATTTTCTAAATTCTCTTTACTATTTTTTTCATTATTTATTAAATTTCTACTTTGTTTATTATTTATTATTTTATCCGCAGCCTTAGTGTAATCCGATGGTCTATTAGGTGTCAAAAAGGCCTCTTTTACCCATTTAAATTCCTAGGCGAGTTAGGATGGTTTTTTGATGGACCAGGTTTCGAAAGGTTTGGAGGTCGAGGTTTATTTTGGGTGTCACCATAGGATCTCTGGTTAGGGTTATTAGGAAAGGTTTTGGTTTGCCTATTATCCCTCTCCTGATTAGAATTCCAGTTTCCCCTACGCGATTCCTCCATCGTATCGACACTAGTTAGAAACGTGAGCGCTTCTTGAATATTATCCATGGGTTTCCCCATACTAGTCATTCTAATATTCTCCCTAAAATGCTGCATGATCGTGAAAATTAAATATTTTTCCGGGATAGGTGGTTCTAAATCACTGGCTTTATTTATAAGTAAACAAAAATATTCGGCTTTAGTCATATTTCCGTTTTCAAAAAATTTCCCATATTCAATTTTATTTCGAACAATTTTTTGAGATTGCAAGTTCCAATAGTGATCTATAAACAGTTTCTTAAAATCACTATAACCCATATCCGCGGTTTTTACTACATTCCACCATAACTCAGCATTTGATCTTAAATGTCGTTCAACAACCTTTAACTTTTCCTTATCTTCCATCCCCACTTGAATTTCTTCTAATAAATTTTCTATCTGCCTAATAAACTGCATGGGCCTTTCCTTAGGATTACCCCAAAACTCAACTTTTACATTTTCATTATCTATTCTATTTATTATTATATTTCTGCTACTAATTCCCCCTAAATTTATTTCCCCTACTTTTTTATCGATAATTTTAACTTTATTTTCTAACAATTTATTATCTTTTTCCAATTTATCTACTTTAGAATTTATTACTTTACTATTCTCCGCTAATGATTCTATTTTACCATTAACTTCTCTAAACTCCCCCTCCACTTCAGCTTTAAAACCCTCTTGTTGAGCCGCATTATTAGCTACTTCTAATTCTATTCCCTGAACTCTCCCTTCTATTTTATTCCAGAGTGCCCTTCTCTCTTCTCTTTCCTGTTGCCTTTCTCTTCTCTCCTTCTCCCTTTCTTCTTTATCTCTCTTGTCCTTTATTTCATTTTCCTTTTCTCTTAACACCCTTTCCTCTTGTCTTTCTTTTTCTCTTAACACCCTTTCCTCTTGTCTTTCTTTCTCTCTTAACGCTCTTTCTTCTTGTTTTTCTTTTTCCCTTAACGCTTTTTCATCTTTTTCTCTCTTTTCTAAGTAGGCCATTAACGATTTACCTTCTTGGGTCTTTTCAGCCATTTTGTTTTTATTTATTTATTCAATATTAAGAATTTATTAATTTTTTTTTTTTATTTGATTCTATCTTTATTTAATTTATTTATTTTAATCTTTCTATTTTTTATACCCGAATTTAATTATTTAATTATTATTATTTTTTATTTATTTCACTCCCTCCCAAATTATACAACCAACACAGATCACCAGAATTTAAGGTATGTAGTATACTTATAAACTATACATCTTATACTAAGCATACACATTTAGGTAAAATATACTATATCTGTATTCTTTGAAGCCTAGCCTAATTTTTCCAAACAGCAGCTACACTATACAATGCAAACAACCAGTCCGTATTACTTGTCAATAGCACGTACTAATCGCTCACCCTGTACTTTTTATAACTACTAATTTAAAACAATTATTCGGGCTTCACCGTATGGGCGCCATCCTCTATCTACAACGAAAAAACACTAACTTTTTTAGAGTCAGACTAATTACGCCCCCTATCTTAATTATTACGTAACAGTCTCGAATCCTGAGATTTTTAGCCTACAGGATTCGTTCTCGCGTGACAAAAAGAATAAATTATCCAATCCACTGGAAGTTTTTGGCTTACTATCTTGCTGGCCTGGATTGAATAACTTCTTCGATAATTTGAGTTGCCCCAAATTACCGGTACCCCCCTTTTTATTTACGACTTCCAGTATCTGTATTTATGATTACCCTATTTCTCAGGGAGAACACGAATTTACTTTATTTTTGATTTTAATCTCGCTGGTGTGTCCTTAGGAATACCTTTTTGATACAATATATTTTACCCTTTTTTATAATAACGAACCTGAAAATACAGCATATAAATGTGTGACCAATTCTAAATAAAACACAGATTTAGAAAATAAAAAATTAATTCTTTTAATTAACTGAAATAAAAACAACTGAAATAATAAACTTGACACAAGTCAACAAAATAAAATTCAAAACAATTTCTCTTATAACGTTAATGGATAATAACTAGATATTTTTCTTTTGAGCAGAAGGCAATCACTTATGAATTTCTTAAAATTGATATATAGAAAACAAAAATTTCTATTATTTCTGACTTTAAATTATTTAATTTATTAAATTTATTTATTGAAAAAGACTTTTATTCACACATGACTTTGACATTATCTATTTAATATATTTATTTAATTACACACAAAAAAAAATTTTATCTCAGGAAAATCAGTAAGACTCTAAAATCGGGCCAATTTTGCCCTTTAAAAAAGGAAATTTGGATTTTCTCAGACCTTGTCCGCCGTGTTGTCGATCCTGAGTCCTGAGATGCTGATGGTCCTCTGGTGTCTGGTTGGTTGAATTTCGATTAAAGTGGTCTTATAGTTTCTCCATGGAGTTTAGAAGGCTGGCTGGTTGTTCGAATCTATCATCTTCTATCGCTCTCGCTGACGCTGTTTTAATTCTTTGGCATCGTAACACTTAAACTTCTTCAAACTATTTTTTAAAAGAGACGTTCGGGCATAATCACCCCTAGCAAATACTTTAACAATTTTTTTACAAGAGAACTTCGGGCATAATCACCCCTAGCAACTGTTTCCACGATTTTTTCCAAGAGACCTCTATGAGATTCGTGCGGCTCTTTTTATAGCCAAAAACTATCGTATATCGATACCAATTTTTTTCCCTCACTGGACCGATACGATAGTTCCATTTATGGTGTATTTCTATGCAATTTCTTGATTATTTTTGGTGTAGGTGGTTCAGTTATTTATTATTAATTTATTTATTATGTTTACTGTTTTTAAATTGTCCTTTTTAATCACTTTGTTCTAATTAATCCTTTAATCTATTTTTGCTGTAAGTTGGTATTCTGGCTCCGCCTCTAACTACGTCACTTATCCTTGAACATTTAAACCCTGCAACTTGTAACTGGCCGATGAAAAAATCTTCATTGTTTTCCTTTTAATTGTCTATAACACTTTTCCTAACAGTTTTTGCGTTTTCACGTAATCGGTGTATTGTAGCTCTCGACCGCGGCAATTTCCCGCACTTCGAATGACATTTCTCGGACTATTCATTCGGCTTCAATAGCTTACGTAAGAATTTGCGTAATTTACAGTTTTTAATTCTTACACCTTTAAAGTTTTTTCTTTCAAACTTTGTAACTTTGTTTATTTCGTAATTTAAACACACTAGCCGTGATAACACAATTCTACGACTTCTGGTAGTGATGTAATCCGGTGCGTATTTTCACACCTTTGGGTTTGGGGTTTATTTATTAACTGATTTTCCTGAAATTTACACAACTTTTAGATATTAGGTTTTTACCTCTTTTTGCAAAATTTCCACTTCTTATCTTTTTTCCTTTTCATAATATAGCGTGAAAACCATAACTCTTTTGTTTTATTCAAATTTAAATTTTTAATCATTAATTATAGTATAACTTTATTTATTTAATTACTTCTATACAATCCTTTTTTCAAAATTTATTTTTATTTACTTTTATTAGCTTTTATACTTGACCTTTTCTGCTAACTTTTTAAATATAAGTTTTTTTCAAATTTTATCAAGAACACTTTTAACTTAAAATTACATGTTATTTTCAAAAATATCAAGGTTTTTTAATTTTTATTAATTTTGAAAAATTTTAAATTCTTCATTTAAATATGCCGTAACGTCTGTTAGTTAATATGAAATAACAGTACTAGATATGTATTGCATACGACTTGTATTACAACTACATATCCTTATACATTATTATTTCACATTTTCAAAATTCATAAAAAATGATTTTTCAATTCAAAATCCGCCGACATAGGAATTTACCGTTAGAACAAGTCGGTAAGATTTGACCTTGGACCATTTCATAGTTCAATCTCACCGACCGGCTATAGCAGTAAAAAGTTCTACAAAACATCCAAACCTTGCATTGGGATTATTTTTTGATATTTTTCTTTTTTGACCAAAATATAACCCCATACAACGAATTTCCGTTGTAAGACATATATTTGAAGAAGCCAAATATTTGAATCTGGAGAATCAAAATAGAAAACAATAACCTGGTGATTTGATAGTCTTGATAAGAATCCTTTCATTTTGGAAAAAAATAAAGCGTAAAAAGAAAATCGTTTTGTGTAGGATATGTGAATGCCAGACATTAGGCAAATCGTAGACATTTCTGGGAGGATCCTTTTAACTTTCTTAAAAAGTTCTGCTTTTCAAATGCAAATTTTAATTTGAATATTTTATCTCTCTTCTACATATAACAAATATTTTCTGCTATTACATTCAGTTTTATAATCAGTTTAACTGGTTGCTCCAGGCCCTTTACTTTGATGATAAAATATACGGCAATAATAGTGTAATCTAAAATGAAAAATAATTCTTATAAAATGAACTGTGTATTTTCTTCCTTCTTTAAAGGCAAAAACCTTTCGGTCATCATCGCATTTATATAAAAAAGAACGTAAAATAAAAACCCTACGTTTCGAAAACTTTGAAATCGTCAGGGTTGGAAAAAAAAAGAGTTGGTCAAGAGAGATCTAATATGAAAGATGAAAGAGAGTAAATTTAAGTCAAGACTGCATGAAAAAAAAATGTGTAAATCCAGTTAGGTAACCCCATTAAATTGGGCTCTTAAGGGAATATTTGGTGCACAAACATTGCAAACTTTCTCGTAAAACAATTCCTAAAAACTACTAACAAATGACATTTTGGTATTTTTCAATTACAATCTAAAAATTACTTTTTGACATCGTCATTGAAAAATATTGATATAAATATTGGGTATTTCAAAAGTAGGTGTCAATTTAAAATGATCACGCCTCAGTTACTTTTGATTCAATCTCAAAACAAAATTCATACCTCTATGCAGGTATATTCAAGATTTAATAATCACATGTTTTACCATTATACCATGTGTCCAAAAAGTACCACCCCCCTCTTATTTTTTTTATTAATGGAAATAGACAGATTTGCTTTGGGGAAAGTTTAGATAATCATAGGAGGAGTTTTTTGAAATATCAAAATTTTTAACCCTTACCCCCAAAATGGGTTGTTTGGGGGTAAGTCAAGAATTTTAAATAGCAACCCCTATTGAATGTTAACTCATTTTAAAGGTCGTTCCAAATATGAATAACGGCTCAAACCAGAGGTCTCTAAGTTCATCTTACCCAACATAGCAACCAATCGAATTGTAAATGTTAAACTACAAATTCCGGTTGTTTTTATTACATTACAAACTGCTCTATGTTGGTAAAATGATGGTAAGAGCTTTACCTTGTTTTATTAGCTCATATTAATTTCTTGAAATGGCTACCAATTACTTTTTGGCAGAAATAGATTCTGGACTCAAAAGCTTGTTGTACATTTCGTAACATTTCCGGTCTAATTATTAACGTAAAATTCACAATTCGATTGGTTGCTATGTTGGGTAGGATGAACTTAGAGACCTCTGGTTTGCACCATTATTCTTATTTTGAAAAGACCTTTAAAATGAGGTATCACTCAATAGGGGTTGCTATTTCAAATTCTTGACTTACCACCAAAAAACCCCATTTTGGGGGTAAGGGTTGAAAATTTTGATACTTCAAAAACTCCTCCTTTGGTTATCTAAACTTTCCCCAAAGCAAATCTGTCTATTTCCATTAACAAAAAAATAAAATAAGAGGGGGTGGGACTTTATGGATACATGGTATATTGCATTGTTGCCATTGCAAGGACTTTGTTGTAGAAGCACACTTTCATAATTACCGTATATTGGTTTTACTAACCATCTGAAAATAGCTCAACAAGGATTACATGACTTGAAGGTTATATTTTGTTCTCCTGGTTTCTCCTGGAATATTATCATTGTCCGTATTTTTTTTTGAATAAGCACAAATGGAGTAACTAGTACTCAATCACGGAAAAAGTTTACTTATATAAGCTGCATAATAACGTTATCAAAACTACAAGCTGCTACCAAATTTCATGTTTGTCGAAAGACGGACAGCATGTCGATAATTACGGTTTCCTGAAGGCATGAAACGTGACGATCAGTAAAATTAGAGGTAGAAATTTTTTAAACTAACCAAACCTAATCTTCCTTAATTAGGTAAGTTGATAGAAAGAAAGGAGAAAGAATGATTGGGGGGGGGGGGAATAGTTGAAAAAGAGCAATATATAATGTCTTGAAATTTCTGCAAAGTATCGACTTTGCATAAATGTTGCAACAATGTAAGACAAAAAACTTTATCCCAGACAAGTGTCCTTGAACTCTGTTCTTATGATTTTGTAATTTAATTCCTTGCTTTACCTCCGTTAGACGACATTAACCCTAAAACCTTTTTTTTACTTTTATATAAGGTGTCATCTAGCAAAGAGATTCTTCTTGTTACACTATTAAATTTAATGAGGCTTTATTTTATGAAGGTGAAATCTGTTGATACCCTAGAGGCTTTTATATCTATATTAATATACTTCATGAGAAATTTTAAACACCTCTTCACCTAAAGTCTTACAATAAGGACTAACCTATTCTTACATATACTTAGTATAGAAACAGTATACTTAATACTATACTAATACTGGTGTTAGAGACGCCCTAACCTAACCTAACCTTCC
The DNA here is from genome assembly GCA_963513935.1 of Aphrophora alni. Lineage (NCBI taxonomy): Eukaryota > Metazoa > Arthropoda > Insecta > Hemiptera > Aphrophoridae > Aphrophora > Aphrophora alni. The sequence goes on along the minus strand of OY740773.1, from coordinate 19,985,364 downwards.
TTAACCTAACCTAACCTAACCTAACCTACCTTAACCTAACCTAACCTAACCTAACCTAACCTAACCTAACCTAACCTAACCTAAAACCTTTTTTTTACTTTTATATAAGGTGTCATCTAGCAAAGAGATTCTTCTTGTTACACTATTAAATTTAATGAGGCTTTATTTTATGAAGGTGAAATCTGTTGACACCCTAGAGGCTTTTATAAATATCTATATTAATATACTTCATGAGAAATTTTAAACACCTCTTCACCTAAAGTCTTACAATAAGGACTAACCTATTTTCACATATACTTAGTATAGAAACAGTATATTTAATACTATACTAATACTGGTGTTAGAGACGCCCTAACCTAACCTAACCTACCTTAACATACCCTAACCTAACCTAACCTAACCTAGCCTTTTCTTACATATACTTTGTGTAGCGACAGTATCGTGATGGATCAAAAAATCTCTGTCATGTTTTAACAGAAATAAATTCATTTTTAAGACGTTATCTTAGTAAAAGAGTGGTTTTAGAATGATTTATTTTCGTTATTATTGTTATTTTTAAATGTGACTATAACTCTGTTTTGTTTGTAGAGTACCCGCCCAACAAAAAACGTATAAAAAGAGATTTGGCCATAATTTATTCAAATATCTGAGAAATTAGAAAGATATTTTATAAAATTAAACAAACAAAATTTCAAATCGTAAAATTAATTTTATTAAGTAAACGAAGCCTTGGATTTCTCAACATTTAATTACGTATTTTCCTTGTTTTTCTTCCTTTAATATATTTTTTTATTTACCAAAAAGTTACCCTCAGGCATCAATTAAAACTGGAATTAAACAGTGATTTTTTTAATAAAAAATAAAGTAAGTATAAATGTAATTAAGATTTTAAATAATTAATTAACCTTTTTAAAAATATCTTGTTCTCCTTAATATGTCAAAACAGGATAAGGGCGGTTTAAAACAAAATAATTAATGTAGTACGAAACCAAAACCATTTTTTCATTGTGAAGAACACCCGCTTGTCTTTAACTTGCTGCTTCTGTACAAATCCTATTCTTGATTGAGCGCTATGATAATACAATGATTTTCAAACTCGTATAAACTCGGTTATTAGTTAATATGCTGACGTAACATGATGCATTTTTAATTTCTTAGGTATAGGTAAATGTGATTGGTCGAATTTTGTTTGGATAAATTCGTTTTGAGGTCCGAAAAGTGGTTTTTTAATGATGAGAGACACGTTTGGTCATTACGCTGTGTAGTGGTCTACAGCACAAACGCGCTGACCGATTTTAATCTCGGAAGCTTATTTTCATTTTTTTTATAACTAAAAATTCGTTAGTAAATCAAATAAGAAAAAAACACAGAATATCGTTTTTCTCAAAATCGGCTTTAACGATTTTGAATAAATTTTTCTCAACTGTAGCTTCTAAGGATACAAATAAACCGTATCGTTCGCCATTACTCCAAACTGCCGATTCATAGATAAGAAACCTACAAATCGTTATTGGAGCATAAATAAACTATTTTATTTCTGAAAATTCAGTTCTAGCGATTGCATTCAAATTATAGATAATGTCAAGGTTTACGACAGAACCAGTGTCCAATACTGCAACTTAAAATATAATATTATGGCTCACGAATAATTGGAAAAATCAAAATATAATTGGATAATTGAATAATTGTATCTTCGTCATTAGGAGCTCATTTTTAATCAAATACGATTAACGCCTAGCATTTTATGGTTCAGACAAGCAAGTTTACCCTCTTATATATTTCAAGACGGCATGATTAGTTAATTTTATCTTTTTGATTAACAATTAACTGGCATTTTTGTTGATAAAGTAGTTTTGGTTGTTAATAGGTTTTGGAGATGGGTGAGTGAGAAAGTTTGTGTTTATTTCTCTCTTATTTTTGTTTTGGAACATCTGTATTTCAAACGTCAATCATGATAGCAATATGTACAGCCTACATATTCCCGTAAGGTGAGTTCTATCTAAAGGTTTTCAGTACTTGAAATAGCGTCTGGAATGTGAGACGTTGATTTTGGCTGGTATTCAACCAATAAAGTTCCATGCTCAGGAAAGAGCAAAGATTTATTGATCAACCGAGGAAATAACTGCAGAGTTTCAAAGTAAGGTGAAAATTAATAACATCAAGAAGGAAGCTCAAACGTCTTATGAAATGGTGGCTGCAACTGCAGGAGAAGGAAGATAAAGGAAGTTGGACATATTGGTGGCTTAAGGACTTGGTTGAGAGAAGTCATGGTGAAATGGTTACTATCTGTTGCAAACTTTTTAAAACTCTACAGCTTAATAGATGATCCCAAGTATAAAGTGTTCGGGAGGTAGGGGGCCTATAGATGATGTGCAACGGCCGTTTTTTGCTTGTGCGAAATGGGAAAGAAAACGGGAAGAAATCGCAGAAAAGGATAGCTTTGACGCCATCGAACATAATTTCCACTATGTTGAAAAGCGATGACCAGTGGAAAGTAATGGAAGAGTTCCTTGAAAAAATTAAGACTCTCAAAGAAGACCAATAAGAATAGTGCAAATAGAAGTTAATTCAAGTAATAGATGTTTGTATAAATTTTATCTTAATAGGATTTTCCTCAGAGCGCCTAATCTGGTCAAGAAGTTATACCGGAAGGTGATCCCTGCCTGGGTAGTGGAAATCATTATCACACGACCTGGTTAGTAACGGTAGTTTTCTAGAGGGTTGGCATTTTACCAACCCCACACACCCCTGGAATGTGGACCCGTCGGGAAGTCTGCAGATTTTTTTTCACCATCCGTAAAATTATATATATTTATACAGCTTACTAAGAAACACAAAATGAGATGTTATAAGTTCGTGTAGAACCAACAGATACATCAGAAGTACTGGATAAACCCCATCTTAAAGTAAGTTATGAGGAGTTACCAGTTTGGCTGCTAGAGCGCACCACTTACCGGACCAGACAATCAGCATTTGTTAAATCATAAAATGAACACGCTCACTTGATGGTGTAACCCAAGTTGTACCTATTTCTGCTGTGGTTCACTGAATTTTGTGGCGGATTATCTAATTATATTTTCGGGTTAATGGTAAAGGTCCTATCTCCCGGGATTGGGGTGGTCGTGGGATGGGCGTATACGACCAATTAGGTTGACTCACCCGGGTCTCGTGTGCAGTGTAATTAGTTCATATTTTTATCATACCACCATCTAGTGTTTAGTGTGTTCATCAAAAGCTGGCTGCTGTTTGCTTTGTTGTCAGGGGTACATGTATAATTTATACCTCTAGGAACCAAGTGAGACAAACTGCGACACCGCTTCATATGACAGAAAACATGTAGCCTATAGCACCATGCCTGCGATGATCAGCACGTTTCACTATAAGAAAAACATCGCTAGGGGCAACATCTTAAATTGAATATAGTTTTTGTTATGTTATTTAATAACATATAATATGTATTTAACTATTTGTAGTTAGTCATATTTTCCATACTTTACTAAAATTCTGTTTTATAGTACTATTAGTGATGAATTGATTGGGTTTTTTTTTTTTTTTTTTTTAAATTTGTTGATACGGAATTAAAATGAGGTGTTTCAGGGTAAACACGTTTACTCGTCTATCGGAAAAGTAAACAAAATTTCTCGCAAAAATATGTTTAGTAACTGAAACGAGAACGTTACGATTTCTATTCACGGTTGAGTTACAATAAACAGATAGTAACAGTTTGATTATTATAGCTCACATATCACTGGAGATAGCAACATTGTTGAAACTCGTTTGAGTTAATAAAAGTATTATTTGTGAGAAATTCTGTTCAAGTTTAATTTTTAAAATTTTATGATGTCCACAAGTCAAGCACAATATTTTTTTTTTTTTACGTACTGCACATTTTATAGTTTGATCTAGAAATAATAAGTTGTAAATAGAAAAACTATGTTTAAAATGTGAATATCAGTTGTTATTTAAAATACTGATTTTTTTTTTTTTTAATTGACAATTATCCCAATCATTTTTAAAGCTGAGATTATAAAGTTGAATAAAGTTTGGTCAAAACTATAACACTTTCAAGAGTTTTCTAATTCAGACTCACACAATAGGTGATGTGAATAAAATTGAGTAGGTACTCGGAGTGAGGACTTCAGACTTCTTAGAGTTCCTACTCCATGGTTTTTATAAGAATAAATGTTCTGCATGTTCGCTGAGTTCCCACTCCCAGGACGGTGAGTGATCACTGATTTTTTTTCCCTTCTTGTTTTAAGGAGAAAAACCTTTCGTTCACCATCGCCTTATAAAAATTGAAGAAAATAACATAAAATAAATACCTCTGCTTCACGATTTAAGTAAATTCTTAGATAATATATTATTGCATTATCTAACATTAAACTAACATTATTTCTCTCTCTTTTTTAATTTAGATTATTGATAGTTGATTTTGAATCTCTCTGTATATATCGTATCGCCTTTTTTTATTTTTATTTTATTTATTTATTTATTTATTTTTTTTTTTTTGTGGCAAAAAATTAGTTCTGTTTTCATCACCTTAACAACAAAATAAAAAAGTGAAGCCTGGTCCTCGACTACTCTAATGACGTCACTATCGGAAGAGAGACCTAATAGAAACAATGTAAAAGAGGGATATAACCAAAGATTACACGAAATAAGTTATAGATCTGGCTAGAGTCCCTCCAGATTGGCACGGCCATACTCTCACTATAACTGAACCGTAGTGAGTAAACTGCCGATAACATCTATCAACATGTCTTCTTCATATGAAGAGAATGTTTTCCTTTTCATTACACCGTTGGGTTTTATTACGACACGAAAATTTCCATCTACAGGGACTCTCTACAGTGAGTACAATATCACAATCCCGATGGAAGCTAATGGATCTACACCTTTATTTATCTAGTCTTAGTTTAGATCTATCTCTTTCATCTTTCCTTTGAGGTTTTTCTTGACCAACTATTGTTCTTTTCCGACCCTGAAGCTATTAGAGTATACGGTAGGGATTTCTATTTTATGTATTTTTTATTCATTTTTTTTTATAAGGCGATGCCAACCGAAAGGTTAATAAATGGATGAATCGTTTAACTTAGAGTTATTAGATCTTGTCTTGCTCTTATTTATTATGACCAATTCAGACTCAGTAATCTGAAAACAAGTGGTGAAATCCAGATTTGTAATAAATGGTTTCCTCGTCGTGTTTGTGAACTCTATAATGCCAGATATAAAAAAGAGGAATGATAAAAAATAAATAAAATTATGTCTATAATCGTAAATGGGTGTAAGCATAAGGGAAAGCCAAATTAGGGAAAAAATTACAAACTATTAAAAGGATTTTTAATAAATCTTACACGACTACCAATCTAGAAGTGAATCGAACCTTACAATCGTGTCTATCAACAATCCCGTGCTGTATTCCATTTCACTTTTATACAAATTTCTGAATGTCTCTAAATTTGGGCGTAATGTAAAGAACTGGGCCACGAAGCTTCTAGTTGGTAAACTCTTCAAAATGTACGTTTATTTTACGTTTTGGGTGCATTTTTTCCTCTTTGCAACCTTTCTCGTCACCAACATCAAACGTCTTTACTATATGACTCTGGGTACAATCGTAAGTCCCTATAAAGCATGGAAAATTATATTGCATCCTTTCTTATTTCTATTTTACTATACACTTTCTCTCCTTCAAGTTCGACAACACTTAAAAGATCTACCGTCATTAGGCTTGATTTTAATCAAATACTATTTTTATACTGAGGACACGTTAATGACACAAACTAAACAAGTTTATCAGTACATTGGATTTTCTAATTGCAGCAACCATCACATTGAAAAGTGTCATAAATACTCTTTCCCCAACGTGGTACTGTCAACTAGAGTCTCCGTCTCCGATGTAGCGAAAGAAAACTTTAATCTTTTGAAAAGTACACCATCGCGATTTTCGCCTTTTCTCTAAAAAAAAAAAAAAAAAAAAAAAAAAATCGCTTAATCACATTACACATTATCCTTATTAAATCAATTCCTATCTCGGTTGTTCTATTCACGTTATTTTTGACGAATTTTGTTTGGATACCTGACAATAACGAACATTAAATTTGTACATATTTAATTATACACTCGGCGCTCAATTACGTGGAGCCTGCTATCAACTAGACGCGCATAGTAAGGATTCAATTGATTGAGTTAAGATTAATTTTCATTCAACTGGAAACGTGAGTGTCACCAGTAATAGGAGAGTACACTCACTGAATGATTGTCTTCCTTTGAGTCCACTCTGAATTTTATCCAAAAAATTAGTGTGGTCTTTAAAAAATATTACAAAATGTGTGGGTACTCAAATACATGTGTATTTGATTTAGTAAAATATAACAAAAACAAATAATCTCAATATATTTTGACTCCTAACTTTGTTAACGGATTCTCTGCATTTATTTGTTGATTCCCTCATTTTATTGACTGAAGCCGGATTGTACAATGTATATTTACATTTCCAACCTATTCCTTTTCAGTTGTTAACCTTTTGGTGAAATTAAATATTGAAGCAGTTTGACGAATTAATAATACAGAATATTTGTATAAAACTACGCATTCTATCTATTTCTTTGCATTTCACTTAGGAATTATTCTTAAGCAGTGTTATTTAAACGTCATCTCAACATAAGCTGATAATAAATTCGTAACAGCTGATTAGAAAAATCACACGAATTTTAGCCTACACTTCGTCATATTGATGAGAACTGTACTTGTATAAGTATTAATGTTTACACTTTCGCGGCAAGTATTTTAAATAAAATGTTTTCAAAACTTTTGAAAGACACATTATATCATTTCCCCGAACACACGAATTTTAAAACCCCAAGGAATTCACCGTAAATGGTTTAATAATCCCGAGGGACCAAGCTGGATCAACATTTTTTTCATGTAGCCTTGGGTTAGTTCCCTCTCTTGCACGTTTGTAGCAGGTCTCTTTTAACCAACTTTGGTTCTTTTCCGACCCTAACCCTAGTAGAATATTCAATGACAAGGGTCATAATTTTATGTTATTTTCTTCCTTTTTTATAAAAAAGTATGTAGACCGAAAGATTTCTCTCCTTCAAACGACAAAAAAAAATATACAATCACCCAAAGTCTAAATTACAAAATGTGTAAAATCAAGTTACATGTTAGAAATTATGAAGAAATAAAAAGGTGAACAGATGTATTTAAAAAACTTTGATTTTAAAATATGGGAAAAGTTTTGTGATATTCTGACTACAGTAAACAATTTGTTACCTAAAAAATGATGAGAATTTTTAAATAAATTATTTTAGGACAAACTTTATTACGCTCAAATATATCATAGAAAATACATTCTCTTGATTAATATTGTATGTTTCATTTCCCTGGAGAAATGTTTAAACTGTAAAAATAATTAAAATAACTACTTTATTCAGTTAACACAACTCCCAAGACTCCTTAGTGCTCGTCAAAACTCCCTACTCACTTAACTTTTATATTGTTAATGGTGTCGTAGATTCTGTTAATACTCAGACACATTATACATAACTTTATACTTCCAATTTTATGATTAAAATGGCAGATAATCTCTATAAACCTGGAAACTGCATTATTCTTGATGAGGTGATGATGTCTCTATGGCATGTTACGGCGTGCATTTAATATTTTATTTGTTGTTTAAAGGCAAAACCTCTCGATCATAATTGCCTTATATCAAAAGGATTATCAGACCATAAAATAAAGACAACTCTGCAATATTTTAATAACATCAGGGTCAGAAAAGAACAAGAATTTATCAAGAGAGGTCTGATAAGAAAGATGAAAGAGAGTGATCTAATTAAAGACAAGATGAAATGTTACCTATAGATTGCTAAGCTTGTAATCGCAATAAGTGAACCATTGAGATGTGAATTTAGTAACCTCATACTGAAACCTAACTTACTTGATCATTATTTCAACTATTAGAACTATTATTATAGTTTTGTACTATTTAGAGCTTTTCATTACAATAGTTTTGTTTTTACTAATAACTTTCATCTTTCATTTCTAGATTAGATTACATTATATTATTATAATATGAGGATTCAAGATCATTTCACGTCATATATTATATACTACTAGCAAGGCAAGCCAATGTCTTCAATAAGGTTTAGGATTTGAAAATCACCACTGGTTGTGAAGACCTGAATAGCCTCAAGGCTTTCACATACTAGGATGATATGTTTAGCAGTCTCTTCAAGCTGTTGACAAACCTACATTGATGATCCGGAGTGTTGACAGATGTTTCCTGAAGTAGTCTCATAACTTGTTTAAGAAAAGCCCTTTGGGTCGTCCTTTGTCGAGTGAACCCGTGAAGCCTGGTGTTCCTGACTTTTCAGTTGTTGGTCCTCTCCATCTGAGATAAGGGGAACCTCTCTATGTTCCATTTCATCCAGCCCTTTAAATGTGCATTCTTGGTTGGAAGCCTTTTCACTTGCTTCTGGGGGAGAGACTGATTACGGTATATTGTCCACCGGACGACGAAATCAGTTTCAGTTCTAACTAAAACGTAGTATAGAGAAAGTTGTGTGTCAATAAATCGATATTATTAAATTGTTCTCTGAGTTAGAAAAGTTGTTTTCGTAATAATCTCTCGTTGTCATCTGACTGGGTTATATAGTATATGCAGTTCTCTACAGCAAAAACTTTTCGCATTATTATAATTACCCAGTTATACGAAGTATAGGATAAGTTTTGTCATCTAAAAAATGTCAAACAATGTTATTTTTACGTTTTATAACGTCAGGAAACCGAAAAAGCGATTTCGACACTTCACCCGTCGTTTTATCCTGACCACAAGAATGATAGCTTCCACAAAAAATAATATAAAAAAGGTGAATATTGCTATAACGGGCTTATAAGGAAACCTATTGAAATTTAGAAAAATACGATAAAAAATGTCAAAATGGCGGTAATTTAAATATTTTTTGATTATATCTCGTGTGTTATTTAATTTATAACATACCAAATTAGATAAATATTTGAATATTTAAATTCTGCTTATAATTGTACCAATATAACAGTAATTCTACGATAACAGATAGCGAAATTATTGTCAAAAATGTAATTTCGAAACTGTACCTTCTAATATGTCACAATCATAAAGTTTCGAGGGCCATAACACTAACACGAGCGTAGCGAGTGGAGGCTCCTTAACATAACTTTCAGGCCAGTCAGGACACGAGAGAAGCGAGTGATAACCTTCTTAAAATTGACACATTTTCCTAACCCTCTAGAGCGTAACGACTCCAAAAAAGTAGTGGTATACAATTTACGAGATTCAGAAAATCTGGGCAACAACCGTTTTAAACAAACTTTATCTAGTGGGGAAAATCCCTTGATCTACCCAACAATTTAATTTTCCCTACAAGGTAAAATAACAAATTTTTGATCATAATATTTAAAGGATTTATTACATTTTAAGATTTGGTTTGGTATGTACCTTGATGGCGCCTATTAACTTGTTTTAGGTTATGTTTTCATTTGTGTAATATTATTTATTGCATATTTGTTTTAGTATGGGTAGTCCTCTATATTTTTATTTATTATTATTATATTTTACAATGACCCCCACCTGGTTTATTGGTTATCACTCTGTCTTTATGAGAGAGAAGTTCTGGGTTCTATCCCCGTGGGGTGTAAACTTTACCGAGTTGATCAAGATTTGTGAAGAAGCTACAATTAGCATCTAGCGATATCTGGTTGAGAAAGACAAAACAACGGCGACGAGAATTTCGATGTGGTAATCACACATTACCCGAGAAAAAAAATATGTATGAGGCCTAGGTTTTACACTGGCTGTTGCGTCATGGAGTTAAATTTAGTTTATATTTTATAAATATAATGTATTCTTCTGATTCAATTCCACGAATATGGAAATCTATAAAAATTGATTATTGTTGTGTTTTAATTAATTTAAACTATCAACAAACAGGAAAGTTATGGAGTTCTAGTAAGATAGAAATGAAATTCTAAAATAACAGTTATAGAGTTTTTGTTGTGATACAATAAATTGATTCGCAGAAACACACTGTTACCAGGGGACTTAAATTTAATAAAGGCGGAACCAAAATGGTAACAATGTTTAGAAATGAAAAAATAAAAAAAGACAAAGACAAGTTTAATAATTAACAAGGCTCAAGTTTATTGAAAACAGAAAAGAAATTTCGACGGTTCAGACTTTGTCATTTACAACAAAAACATCCTGACACAAATCATCAGTAGAAAAAAAAACTTATGATTAACAAGATCATAAATTATAAAAGTTATAAGCCCTTAATTGTAACATATAATAATTTAGATAAAAAAAAAATTAATCAACAGATTCTAAAAATTTATCCCCCCTTTTTAGTTTATTTATATATATGTTTATAGTTACAAAAATTTAACAATAAAAAAGACAATGAGCACAGCTTAATAATTCACAGAATTATAATTAATCAAAAAAAAAAAATTATACGCCCTTAAAGTAAAAGTATAATAATTAAAAAAAAAAATTAATCAAGATTTTCAAAAAAAAACTTATCCCCCCCCTTTTAGTTTAGTTTATAAGATGATAGTTTCCTTTTAAACAGTAACAGAAATTAACAAAATATAAAAGAGCTTGATATTTTAAGTTCAAGAAAGATCATATCTATAGTTAACATGTTTATCACTAAACTAAAGTAACATAATATAATTGGTTTGAAAATTTCTTAAAAAAAAAACTGTATTGGCCAATAAATTTATATTTAAATAAAAAAAGGAAAAATAATTTAGAATTTTGAAATTTTGTTAATTGACGTCAATTATTTTAATTTAGAAACTAACCTCTTGGAGGTTGTTAGGACCGAAAATTGCATGCAGGCTCCACCCAATAAATTGTTATATAATTTATAAATAATTACAAAAGTCTACATCTAGCAAATAGTTTGAAGGAACACATATTTGCGGAAGTAAATTTAGGCACATAAATCATATGAGTTAGTTAAAGTTCAGTAAAGTCAGCTGTAAAAAAAAAGGACATCACTTTTATGCACTTGAAAATCTGAAGTTATGTGATACAAAACGTGTTTTGCCAACAGGACGAAACTTGCTAGGATGATTCGCTGGTTTGCGCAATATGAGACAAGAATTTCTCTATTTCTCCTACCAGCATATTGGCTGTGGCAAACAAAAAACACGTTTCTTTTAGCGTCTGTGCAAGATCAGACATGTTGTAGCATCAATGTTCTTTATTGAAGAAAATATCTGGTTATTTGTCAAAATTAAAGTAAATTAATTGCATCACAGAAATTCGTTAAGATTGTAATTAAAAGCTTCTTAGATGATTATAAATTTATTTATATATATAGTTTTGTTTTAAAAGAAAGCTTGTATAAGACTTGTAAGATTCTTCAAAAGTCTATAAAACGAAATTTTCTGATTTAGAAGAAATTTCTCTAATTGTTTTATATTTGACATGTTCAATAGGATATTCTGATCATTTAATGTTCAACATTAGTCTGCACTTATTTCACAAAATTGTTCAAAACTTAAAATGTGCCTTTACAAGGTTTTGTAAATGATGTTTTAAGAAAAGAAAATTTTATAATCATTCAGTTTCAAAAGAAAATAGAATATTAAATAAAACATGAAATACATATTTTAAAGAATACATGATAATTAACAAATTATTTTAAAAATTAACAAAATATATAATATGACAAAATCTGTAAGGTTGAAGTACCTGGTTAATCCTGTCGCAGTTCACGTGAGCTTGTACCGAGAAAAATGATGGTTAATTTAACATTTTTGAACTAGGTTATTTAAACTAAAACGCACGAACTGTAATTTAACATGATGTTGTATGAGACTTGTAAGGTTAGAGAGAAAAAAAAACTTTTGTTAAATGAGTGATGCAGAATGTAGACCATGTTGTTATCACATCTAGACTGTGGACCGGGTATTAGAGAAGCTAGCTTGACCGGCGAATGGACTTTGTGTTCGGTATCAGGCGATGCTTGGTTTTGGAGCGGGCCGCCAGGTGCCAGCATCTGTCAAGGGACGGAAATTGGACGTGGAAGAGTGTTAATGAAGTTATATTGCGGATGTGCTTTTTTGAATTTAAATGCTACAGCTCTCCCCCCCCGAAAGACGGAGTTGGGGTGGAGTCAGAAAAGAGGCCAGAAGGGCCTCCCACAAAATTTTGAAAAAGGGACAAGGGCCAGAAGGGCCTCCAAAAGGATTCTAAGGAAGGGGCCAGAAGGGCCTCCTACAAAATTTTGAAATCAGGGCACCTGATAGAAACAACGCTTCATAATGCTTTAATAATCACCACTCTAGGGTGTAGCCTCCTTCGGCACTTACTTATTAAATTTTGAAATTTCTATAGCGTCTCAGCTCTTCCCACCTATCATTGGGTCAAGCCCCCGACAGAAAGAGCTGAAGGGTGACGCAAAGGTCGACATTGCTGTGCATGAACTGACTTTGTACTCTAAGGTACGTGGGGAAAGGGGTGGAGTGGCACCTCGGGAATACCAAGTGGAGGTGACCACTCCGGGGACTGGGGAGGGAATGTGCATCGCACATTGGACTTACAGGAAAGGCCGGACTCAGACGGGGGGAGTATCCTCTGAGCCGACCTTTACATTGAATTACAAAAATAAATAAAAATAAAAAAAAAACTCCTGAAGCCAATACTGGTCAGATCATGCTCAGCGTCGTTATTTTTTTAAATTCCTCTTCTCCCATACGAAGAGAAATTTAAACTATTCACGGCTCTTAACAATTTCCGTGAGAAAAAAGAATTTTGAAGGGTCTAAACAAATAATACATTTTGAAAATAAACAAAGAAGCAGTATGAAACGTTGGGGAGTCAAAATGGTTTTACTGCGCAAGGCAGGGCATGTAACATTTGACTTAAGGTCTTATGTATGTGTATCTTTAATCATGTGCCCCAAAAAAAAAGGAATTTAATTTAATCAAAAAAATTGTGTAAAAAAAAATTTCATCAAAATATGTTAAGTGATTATTAAAAAAAGGTGTAAAAGAAGTGTAGCAAAAAGGTGTGGCAAAAGAGTATAAAAAGGTGACCCATGGTGAGGAAAACCCAACTCCGGTTTTCTCAACCCTAACAAAAAAAAACTAAATTAGGAAACAAACATGTTGACCTGCCAATAACAAACAACAATAATTTAATGAAGACAAACAGGCCAACCATGTCGTCCTATATACAAGAGAAACTGGGTCCCTATAATTTGGAAAAGAGAAGAACAAAAAAAAAAATTTAGCACACAATGATATATTATTAAAGAGTGTTCAACATTTCAATGAATTATTACGAAAGTGCCACCATCTGCATCAACCAGTCCACCGCCATCTTGCCTATTGCTCATGATGATAAAATTAAAAAAAAATAAATAAAAATAATTTTCCTTCAAGATGACCCAAAAAAATTCAAAAGCAAGCTCCGTGTTCTTTAACGAGTCTACTAGTCGCAGCAAATCCACTGCCATTTTAACTGTTGCTGATAATTATTTAAAAAAAATAAACCAAGTAATTTAAATAAAAAAATTTCTTTTAAGATGATGCCCAAAAAAAAAAAAAATTAAAGAGCCAGAGAAAGACTCAAGTATTATATGTAGTGTAGATGTTGTGTATATGTGTGTGTGTAAGTATGAATCAATACAGACAACGGAAGAAAACTCGAGAAAATTTTTGAAGGAGTTTTTGAAATTTTTTTGTTTTTTTTTTGTTTTTTAACTATTTTTGGATTTTATTATTTATTTAAAATTTTTTTGGATTCCCGAATGACCCCGCTGTCTGAATCAAATTAAGTGAATGAGTCGTGTGCAGTGTATGTAAATATATATATATATATATATATATAAAAAAAAAAAATTTAAGCAGACAAAATAATAATAAAAAAAAATTTATCGAAATTGGTTTAGAAGTTTTTGTGTAAGTGTTTATAAAAATAAATAAATAATAAAAAAAAAGAGACTATAGATTTATAGAGCTTTAAATATTTAAACTAAATAAAAAAAAATTTCATCAGCAACAGTTGTACAGTATTTGAAAAGCTGCAAAACATAAAAATGAGCCTTGTTTAACAAAATAATTTTGAATTTAAATTTAGATAGTTCCAATGCGAAATTTTGAAAATTAACTAGGGTTCCAGAATTTAAAATTAACAACTCTATAATTTAATTTAACCACACTACAATCTAGAATCAACCACGCTCTGCTACCAAAAACATGTTACCAGGGGACTTAAATTTAATAAAGGCGGAACCAAAATGGTAACAATGTTTAGAAATGAAAAAATAAAAAAAGACAAAGACAAGTTTAATAATTAACAAGGCTCAAGTTTATTGAAAACAGAAAAGAAATTTCGACGGTTCAGACTTTGTCATTTACAACAAAAACATCCTGACACAAATCATCAGTAGAAAAAAAAACTTATGATTAACAAGATCATAAATTATAAAAGTTATAAGCCCTTAATTGTAACATATAATAATTTAGATAAAAAAAAAATTAATCAACAGATTCTAAAAATTTATCCCCCCTTTTTAGTTTATTTATATATATGTTTATAGTTACAAAAATTTAACAATAAAAAAGACAATGAGCACAGCTTAATAATTCACAGAATTATAATTAATCAAAAAAAAAAAATTATACGCCCTTAAAGTAAAAGTATAATAATTAAAAAAAAAAATTAATCAAGATTTTCAAAAAAAAACTTATCCCCCCCCTTTTAGTTTAGTTTATAAGATGATAGTTTCCTTTTAAACAGTAACAGAAATTAACAAAATATAAAAGAGCTTGATATTTTAAGTTCAAGAAAGATCATATCTATAGTTAACATGTTTATCACTAAACTAAAGTAACATAATATAATTGGTTTGAAAATTTCTTAAAAAAAAAACTGTATTGGCCAATAAATTTATATTTAAATAAAAAAAGGAAAAATAATTTAGAATTTTGAAATTTTGTTAATTGACGTCAATTATTTTAATTTAGAAACTAACCTCTTGGAGGTTGTTAGGACCGAAAATTGCATGCAGGCTCCACCCAATAAATTGTTATATAATTTATAAATAATTACAAAAGTCTACATCTAGCAAATAGTTTGAAGGAACACATATTTGCGGAAGTAAATTTAGGCACATAAATCATATGAGTTAGTTAAAGTTCAGTAAAGTCAGCTGTAAAAAAAAAGGACATCACTTTTATGCACTTGAAAATCTGAAGTTATGTGATACAAAACGTGTTTTGCCAACAGGACGAAACTTGCTAGGATGATTCGCTGGTTTGCGCAATATGAGACAAGAATTTCTCTATTTCTCCTACCAGCATATTGGCTGTGGCAAACAAAAAACACGTTTCTTTTAGCGTCTGTGCAAGATCAGACATGTTGTAGCATCAATGTTCTTTATTGAAGAAAATATCTGGTTATTTGTCAAAATTAAAGTAAATTAATTGCATCACAGAAATTCGTTAAGATTGTAATTAAAAGCTTCTTAGATGATTATAAATTTATTTATATATATAGTTTTGTTTTAAAAGAAAGCTTGTATAAGACTTGTAAGATTCTTCAAAAGTCTATAAAACGAAATTTTCTGATTTAGAAGAAATTTCTCTAATTGTTTTATATTTGACATGTTCAATAGGATATTCTGATCATTTAATGTTCAACATTAGTCTGCACTTATTTCACAAAATTGTTCAAAACTTAAAATGTGCCTTTACAAGGTTTTGTAAATGATGTTTTAAGAAAAGAAAATTTTATAATCATTCAGTTTCAAAAGAAAATAGAATATTAAATAAAACATGAAATACATATTTTAAAGAATACATGATAATTAACAAATTATTTTAAAAATTAACAAAATATATAATATGACAAAATCTGTAAGGTTGAAGTACCTGGTTAATCCTGTCGCAGTTCACGTGAGCTTGTACCGAGAAAAATGATGGTTAATTTAACATTTTTGAACTAGGTTATTTAAACTAAAACGCACGAACTGTAATTTAACATGATGTTGTATGAGACTTGTAAGGTTAGAGAGAAAAAAAAACTTTTGTTAAATGAGTGATGCAGAATGTAGACCATGTTGTTATCACATCTAGACTGTGGACCGGGTATTAGAGAAGCTAGCTTGACCGGCGAATGGACTTTGTGTTCGGTATCAGGCGATGCTTGGTTTTGGAGCGGGCCGCCAGGTGCCAGCATCTGTCAAGGGACGGAAATTGGACGTGGAAGAGTGTTAATGAAGTTATATTGCGGATGTGCTTTTTTGAATTTAAATGCTACAACACTATAAATTATTTATAACACGAATTATTTATTCTGGTTTTTAAGTTATTCTATAAAGATGAATTGATCATAATGTCGTTTCAACATTTTCCATCATTTGTAAACTAATACGTAACGTTTCGAAAGTATAAATCAACAATCGTTATCAAGTATTAAACATGATAACAATATTGGCGAGACAAAAAGACCTCTAAATATAAGATTGGATAAACATAAACTGTTAAAAATAAATCTAAAATAGCTGAATATATTCGGTCCGAAAATTATAAATTTAATTGAGAAGTGGCAAATATAATTCACTGGAAAAACTTAGTGTAGAAATGTGGCCATTGTGGCTTCCTTTATTTAAAACTGAATTAAAGGAAATACATTTTTTTCTAATTAAAACAAAGCTGAAATTTTTCCGTTTAATCTCCAGATGGAAATAATTACTAAATGGAAGAGAGGTGGAAATAAAAGGGTGTTTGCCACGATAAACAGTTAGGACAACTTTCTCTTGGCACTAACCATTTAAAAATTAGTTGGTTACAGTCCTTTGTGTAGTGTAGGCCTGTGTGGTGGTTTTATCTGACCAAGTTTGTATTTAGTATTAGTTTTCACTAATAGGCCTAGTTTGATGATTGGTTCATTTCTTAAGTTACAGATTTAGTTTTATTTTCCAACATGAACCTAGAGTACTATGGTGTTTTTCTCTTTTATTTTCCAACTTTAACACTTGATAACGAAAGTTGATTTATACTCTCGAAACGTTATGTATTAGTTTTTATGCACAAGTGATGGTGAATCTGTAATAATCATAATTTGTTTACTTATTCGTGGGTTTCTATCTTGCTCTGTTGTATAATTACATTTTTTTAAAAGAATTTTGCTGTTCACTACGTTTTTAGAAACCGTCGGACTTTCCTTCTTTCTTAAAATTCTCTTTATTCAGGATATCCTGTTTTATCTGCTTGTGATTACTGAGGCATTCTTATATCGTATTATATTTGTTCTGATCAAATCCTTGATCTGGCGGTGATATTTAATTAAAGCTTTGGTTTTTAAATATTTTTAATCCTATAAGAAGTAAAATGAGTAAATGAATGAATGCAGTAAATGTTCGGTGACGATTGTTTCTTAAATTGTTGATATCTATATACTTTTAAATATATTATTAAAATTTCTTACTTATATAAGTAAATGTGTTATGTAATTGATGGAATTGTATATTAAAATTACAAAATATTTATTTGTAAATAGTTTCTGTATACTTATTTATGTCTTTCTATTTGCCAGGATAAGTTTGTTTGCAAGCTAGTATATATCAACTTAAATAAACTAAACACAAGTTTATGGACGACGTCATGGTACGTACCCAGCCCGTTAATACAATTAAATACAAGCAGATACTATAAATGTAATGTCCAATAGTTGGTCTCTTGGGCCTTTAGGAAGAATGTATTGGTAGATCAAGAGGTCTTACCCGGTAGGGTAAGTTTGTTTAAAACAGTTGTTACACAGATTTTATGAGCCGCATAATTGTGTATATCTTGACGTCGGCTTGGTCCTAGTAACCTCGTAAACATGGATTAAAAATTCTCAACTATCTTCGCTCGTGCCAGTGTCTCATCCCTACCAAGACTCGGAGCCGCCACTCTGTTAATGTTGACGGTGACTCAGCAATTTTTTAGAGATGTATAGTTGATACCGTTACATGCTGAGTTGAAATCTCCACATTTATATATCAATTTAATGTGTTATAAGTTTAATAAAACTGATATATGAACGACAAATTGTTTTAATTCGCTATTAATTTTCTGAATTTCAATAGGGTTCTACATGAGCACATTATAGATCTCTATAGCAAATTTCCTGTTCCTATATTTATTTTTGTGGCCATTATAATACAACGATCAATAGATTGAATGTCGAAAACCACTTTTTCAGTTTTTTGAAGTTATGCAACGTGAAGATCAGTCGACGAATTGAGGACAAAATTTTTGACGATTACCAAACTTACCCTATACTTCGTATACTGGGTAAGTAATATTATAGTTAGTAAAATATACGGATAATATGTACAATCCATTGACAATGTACGAACAATTTTTCAAAACCAAAGTAAATAAGTCCTCTGATCTTCCATGACAATTATTTAAATCCTAACACATCAAATGTAATAATATAACTCATTTCATGTTTTGTGTAGGCTTATCAAAACACAATATTGTGTTTGCAAATGTAATTGGGATAAATATTTTAATCTTTGTGGACAAAGTAATTAACTATTTTATATATTTTATCCACAATACAAACTTAATAAATTTTGTAAATTTTAAATGAATTGCACATAATAATTATATCCCTGTTTAGAAAAGAGGGAAAAATATAGTAAAATTGAAAAGTAGAGTTTAAAATTGTAATCATCGTTTTGAAAAAGGCGGGATAAATTAATTATAATATTGATTAATATGTATAACTTGTTAAAAGTTAAATTTTGACCTTCTTTGATGATGGTTACTAATACAATGGAAGTGAAATAATTACATTATATAAAATTAGTTCCTTCTTTTAGTAATGGTGTTGAATACATTAGCCCATTTCTGATCGAGAAACTTTGACTTATGATAGCTACATTTAAAAACAGCGTTCTTTCTTTTATGCAGTAATAAGTTAGAATATTAATTTTTATACAGGGTGTCCCACAAAGAGGTTGCCATTTTTTAATTAATACGTTGGACATATGGAACAATACAAACTTGACACTTTACAGTTATGTTACATAGAAATGTAGAAAAGTACCCTTGGTTTCATTTTTTTAGGGTCAATAAAAAAAAGGGCCGAATAACTAAAAGTATATTAATCTTCTGGATAGAAGCCTTTTCTCCCACAATGCAATGCGATTAAAATTTACATTGTCATCTGTTGAATCTCGATCAGCTGTTCTTATGTAAACACGCAACAATAAAACAATTTGGTAGTTGTGTTCAATCATTTTATATGTGATATCTAACACACAAATCCACATATCTTACACGAAGAGGGCTTGAAATCAAAGGGTGTAACTGTTTGAGCTGCCACCAATTACATATAGTATAACTGTATAACATCCAATCAGACAATTATTGGAAACAGATATGCGTCAATATTAACTGATCACATAGTTCCTCATCTTACTCAGACGAAGATGAGGAGCATTTTATTTCAAACAGGATGCAGCTCCTCCTCATGATGTTAATGTGGCCAATCATAGGTCGATTGGTCATGGCAGCAACTTCATGAACTGACCTCCAAGATCTCCAGACGGTTTACGATTTTTTTCCTATGGGGCTTTATGAGAGAAAAAGTTTATTCTTACCGTATAGCAACAGCAGATCAATTAATGAGGCTGATTGAAGAGGAATTACTGTTGATACCTCGGCAACTTTTAAAAAACATTTGTCTCTTTTTTTCATTGCTAACAGTGCTTAGTTATTGATGGACATCAATTCGAATAAAGGTCAAATTTCGATCATTAAGTATTTATTACTGTTAATTTTGTTTATTAAGTTTGACAATCATGTTATCTTAAAATGAACAATTTGTAATTGTTCTGCAATGAAATAATTTTGGTGAAAACGTAGACTACCATTATTTTGTTATTCTGCCACATTGTTTTGACCGTAAAACAATGAATTCGAGGGCATGTTTTATACGTCTATGTAACATAACTCATGTCTATGAAATAGTTTATTCTCACGCTATACCAACAGAAGATCAATTAATGAGGCTGATTGATGAGGAATTACTGTTTATACCTCGGCAACTATTCAAAAACGATTATGATTCTTTTTTTTTTCATTACTAACAGTGCATAGTTATTGATGGACATCAATTCGAATAAATTCTAATTTGTGTAATTATTAATTTATTACTGTTATTTTTTGTTCATTAAGTTTTACAAATGTTCATGTTATTTGCAAATCAACATTTTGTAACAGTTATGCAAATAAAACCATTTTGGTGAAAAAGTAAAATTATTTTGCTACTCTCTCATTTGGTTTTGATTGACCATAAAACAATGAATTCGATGAATTCGAGGATACTTTTTTTACATATCCATGCAACATAACTGTAAAGTGTTAGGTATTATAGAGTGTTCCACATGTCAGGAATATTAATTTAATAATAGCAATTTCTTCGTGTGATAGCCGTATAAAGATTAAAGAAAAGATACATGCTAGTTAGGTGAAGGACTCAATAGGCGTTTGCGTTTTTTGGCCTCAGTTGATGGCCAAACAACCACAAAGTGTCAACCACAAAGATGGAGACAACCACAAAGTGTCTCTTAAGTGCTTCCCAAACTGTCTTCCTCAAATTGTTAGCACTAGAATTAATGTCCAAAAATTATGTTCTCTTTAAGGTTATGTTTTTAGCTTGTCTCTAGAACCATTATTGACCCTGGCGTTTAGAACTATATAAATAGGGTTTCTTATTCTTCTTTTTTACAAATCTTACAAGTGTTTTTGCAAGGCCAAAAACTATGTAAGTATGCCTCTGTGATACCAGCCCAATTCTAATTATTCTTCATACAAATGTTGATACTGGGCGAAGGATTTCTTTATAAAGTTTAGTTCATCTGGATTTTTCAGAAGACTAAACAAGTCTAGTCGAGCCACTCTTCCAACAGTAAATCCAATCCCTAATATCATCTCCTTAAACAGTTTTCCAAAAATCGTTCAATTTCTAAGTCAGGTCCCATCATCCTCAAAGCAATTCCATCTGCAGCAATATCCGCTTTGTTACTTCGTTTCCATGCAGGCCTCATTGGTATCGATTGAAACCACACCACACGTTCCCTGATATTATTTAACTGCTGAATAGTCTCGCTAACTTTATAGGAATAGTTTGATAGTTTATATCTTTCCAGTACTTACAGCGCACTTCTTGATACTGTCTCTATACAAATTATACTTTTACTGAGTTAATAGCCAGTAGTTCAGCAGCACAACTTGACACCACATTGGCTGGCCCATCAGTTGCTTCTACATAATACGCAGCAACCAATTTACTTTCTGATAGCATCGCTGGGTTGTCTGTGTATATGCGATTGAATGTTTTATAATATCGTTACATGGTTTCCAAAACTGCAGCAGTCAGAACGTCTGGTAGTTTTTGACACACCTACAAGCAAAGATTATATAATATTAATGGCATGAGACTTCTAATGAGGATCAAAGAACACCACTGGGACTGTTTCTGATGCCACCGCTGTTTTTGAAGAAATTGAAGAAGTGTTTTGAATAGGTCACCTTTCCAAATTATCCGTACTTTCTTTCAGAAAGCTTTTGAAACTAAAATGAATAACTTAAAAAATATAATGTAAAGAAATTGAATTTAATATAATTAGAGAAATCAGTTTTAAATCGTTACACAAACTTTCCCTCAGAAATGAAATAAAAACGAACCAAAACTAATTGCCACCAAAACTTTCACTTCGGTAGTTGTTAACCAAAATATTTAATATGAACTATAGACGCCGTTTTGGAAAACTATTTATATATTCAAAAAAGATCTAAATTTGCTTTACTTTGTACCTTAAATTTGTTCTTCACCAAACTTGAATTTGATTAAATGAAGCTTTCAGTGACGACTATCAGGTTTTATTTTTTGTCAATTATTTCTGAGTCACAATATTTTTGACTTGAAATTTTGAAAGCCTTTAATCTTCACTGTGTAATAAACTTGAATGAAATCGGTTGAACACATTTTGAGAAATTATGTTTTGGGGGATAATAGGTTTTGTTTGAGTAGGCCTACTTAGGGGCGAAATTTGATCAATTGAAGATGATTTTGAGACTATGTAAACTTTAGCACTCACAAACCAGAATTTTACATGATAAGGCTATCAATATATTTTATATGCGTGCCAAGATGCAGTAAAATATTATAAAATCGTACCAATTTTGAAAAAAATCGTAGTTTTGTGTTATTTCCTTATGCTAGCTACCCTAAAATTTTAGTTATAAAAAAATAAACAGTCAGAGATATGGGTAAATTATGCCCACATACCAAATTTGATTAAAATCTATTCACGCGTTTTAACTAACATCAGACATTAAAAATATCACATATTTTAACCTAACGGAACCTCAAAATGGATATTTCAACAAATAATTTGAAATACATTTTTTGACACATCACATCAATGTCTGGGAAAGTAACATAACACAAGGATGATTTGCTCAGTTACAACTTGCCACGCCTCTTTGCGTAGAGGATAAATGATACGCAATACTACTTTAAATTAATTGAATTGACTTTTGTTCTTATATTGATGATACACTCTCTGAACTTCCCACAACTTGGTCTTTTCCAGTCTCATAAAGTGAAACACATAAATTGGAGTACATTTTGTTTTTTAAATAAAAATGAGTATTTAATCTTATTACAGTCTTCAAAGGAAGAACAACGTTTTTTAACTTAGTTATCATGAGTAAAAGTCTTTCCATCAAAAGCAGGCTAATGTATTCACCCCGATCATTTTTATTTTTAAAAGAAAGAAGTAATATGATTATTTACTTGCAACTTGAACTTGCATTAAAACTAACACTTACACAAAATTACTTTGCTATTTCTATTTATATAAACTTTATATTGTAATAAGAATTTTGCTAGACTTAGATGAACTAGATAAACCATCATGGTGCTTACACAGATACATAATATAATGTAATACAGCAAATCGTCTAAATGTAATGTCCTAAAGTTGGTTTCTTGGGCCTTGAAGGAAATCTTAAAATGTTTTAGTAGATCAAGGTGTTTACCAGAAGAGACAGTTTCATTTAAAACAATTTGTTATCCGAGTTTTATGAACTTCGTAATTGCGTATATTTCTTGTGTGTAGGTTGTGTGTAACTTACTTGAAGTCGTGTGGAACCTGAACTACCTTTTACTTTTGTAAGCACTATCCCTCTTGTCAGTGTCTCAGCACTTGCTGGCCTCAACAATGTAGATATTTAGGTAGCCTCCACTCGCTACGTTCGTGTCAGTGTCCGAGACTTTACTGGCCTCGCAGTTGTAGATATGTGAGGAGTTTCCATTCACTACAATTGTGTCAGTATCTCGGCCCTTGCAGGCCTCGAATCTGTAGAAACGAGTAGACTTCACTTGTTGCTCTAGTGCCAGTGTCTCAGCCCTTGCTGGCCTCGAAGCCGTAGATATGTGAAGAGCCTCCACTCGATGCTCTAGCGCCAGTGTCTCGGCCCTTGCTGGCCTCAAAGCTGTAGATATGTGAAGAGCCTCCACTCGATGCTCTAGCGCCAGTGTCTCGGCCCTTGCTGGCCTCAAAGCTGTAGATATGTGAAGAGCCTCCAACGGATGCTCTAGCGCCAGTGTCTCGGCCCTTGCTGGCCTCAAAGCTGTAGATATGTGAAGAGCCTCCACTCGATGCTCTAGCGCCAGTGTCTCGGCCCTTGCTGGCCTCGAAGCTGTAGATATGTGAAGAGCCTCCACTCGATGCTCTAGCGCCAGTGTCTCGGCCCTTGCTGGCCTCGAAGCTGTAGATATGTGAAGAGCCTCCACTCGATGCTCTAGCGCCAGTGTCTCGGCCCTTGCTGGCCACGAAGCTGTAGATATGTGAAGAGCCTCCACTCGATGCTCTAGCGCCAGTGTCTCGGCCCTTGCTGGCCTCAAAGCTGTAGATATGTGAAGAGCCTCCAAAGGATGCTCTAGCGCCAGTGTCTCGGCCCTTGCTGGCCTCAAAGCTGTAGATATGTGAAGAGCCTCCACTCGATGCTCTAGCGCCAGTGTCTCGGCCCTTGCTGGCCACGAAGCTGTAGATATGTGAAGAGCCTCCAACGGATGCTCTAGCGCCAGTGTCTCGGCCCTTGCTGGCCTCAAAGCTGTAGATATGTGAAGAGCCTCCACTCGATGCTCTAGCGCCAGTGTCTCGGCCCTTGCTGGCCTCGAAGCTGTAGATATGTGAAGAGCCTCCACTCGATGCTCTAGCGCCAGTGTCTCGGCCCTTGCTGGCCTCGAAGCTGTAGATATGTGAAGAGCCTCCACTCGATGCTCTAGCGCCAGTGTCTCGGCCCTTGCTGGCCACGAAGCTGTAGATATGTGAAGAGCCTCCACTCGATGATCTAGCGCCAGTGTCTCGGCCCTTGCTGGCCTCAAAGCTGTAGATATGTGAAGAGCCTCCACTCGATGCTCTAGTGTCAGTGTCTCGGCCCTTGTTGGCCTCAAAGCTGTAGATATGTGAAGAGCCTCCACTCGCTGCTCTAGTGTCAGAGTCTCGGCCCTTGTTGGCCTCGAAGCTGTAGATATGTGAAGATCCTCCTCTCGCTGCTCTAGTGTCTGTGTATCAGCCCTCTTATACGAAAATCATATTTTATAAGGGAAATCTGAGATTTATAGTACATTTTTGACAATAACTTCGCTATTTGAAGCCGTAGATTGGTGGAAATGGTACCATTACATGGAGAATTAAAATCTGCACATTTATATCTAATTTATTGTGTTGCAAATTTAATAAAACACGAGATATAATCAAAAATAGTTTAAATGGCCGCCATTTTGACATTTTTTGATTTGTCTAATATTTAATTAGGTTCTATATGAGTCCCATGTACCAAGTGTCTATCTCTATTTTTGATGTGCTTACGTACAGACGGTATCGACCTCAACTATGACGGCTACATGTTGAAACTCACTTTTTTGTTTTCCTGACGCTATGAAATGTGAAGCTCAGTCGAAAAATTTTACTCAATTCCTTTACTCTGTTAGTAAAAATTATATTAAATTTTTCATTCTTTGATAACATCTATCAAGCTGCAAGAAGTATATTTTTATATTATATTCAATAAGTTTTACTTTCTCTTATAAATTGATCTTTGCAGTTAAAAAATTATTGAGTTTTGTGGGGATATGTCCGTCTTGAGGTCACATGACTCCATTAAATTATATTTGCAATGATGTGTCTTTGTCTAACGTGCGTTAGGTACAATAATAAAACTATATAGTTATTATAGGATGTGCATCGTTAAAGTTGGCGACATTGCATCGAAAAACGTTTAATTTATTGAACGTATTTCACAAAAATTGTGTCAAGTTTCATTAAATTTAAAAAAAAAATCAATAATCAAAATAATTATTTGATTATAATGGAATACAAATTTTAAAATATCAAATTAATTAATTTTAAAAAATCATTTTAAAATTATTCTGAATGAATTCGTATCTCAACAAACATAATTTTGTATAAAAAAATAATAATAAATTTTAAAAAGAAGATATGTCAAATATAACTAACGTTTCAGATATTATATATGTTCAAACTCATTTTTGTATTAATTCTTTAATGAACTCATATATTGTATTTTTACATAATATTAATGTTTATTTATTATATATATTTACTACTTTGAACTATTTTTATTGCTACAACTTCGAGACCATTTGGAATTTAGAGTGTACTAATATTAAAACTATGAAAAAAGATAATATATTGGGTTCAAATTTTGTACACGTATTACTTATGTCAAGTTTTACATGTGCACTGAAAATAAATATTTCATTTTGTTTTATTTTTAAAATGGCGTCCGTTGTAAATTTAAAACGTCAAATATAGTGAAAACACTTAACTTTATAAAAACTGTACAAAAGACGTGATAATTTTTGTTTTTTTATTGGTCAACAAAATGTTGTAGCTCAAAAGATAACTATGTATCGACAAAAAACATAATTTATTATTATTGATATTGATGGCGCCATTATTGTACATACCCAACCAATAAAAAATGTAATACAAGCAGATCCACTGAATTCATTGATCAACAATTAGTTGGGAAATGTTAAAATATATTAGGTTTTACCCAGTAGGGCAAGTTTGTTAAAAACGTTGTTACCAAATTTTTCTTAACATCGTAATTGTGGCGTCGGTTTCTACTTGCATGACGTCAGTTAGGTCCTAACGATCCTTGTGGAACTGTTATAAAGTCTCCACTAGCCATCTCTAACTATACGGGTATCATATTTTCTTGAAAAGATAGAATACGAAATTACATTTTTGACAATAACTTCACTGATTGGCATTGACTAGAGTATTGAACATGCAGAATTGAAAATTTTTAATTGGAATTTAATTTAGTATGATATAATTTTACACAAAAGATAAGGGCGAAATATTGATTAAATTGAGCGTCATTTTGACATTTACAATTCGATTTTTTTAAATTTCAATTGATGAGCACACTATAGTTCCCTTTACAAAATTGTTGTTCCTATTTTAATTTTTGTGGCCACGTACAGACTACAATGGACTTGTCAATCACTTTTTCCGTTTCCGTAAAAAAAAGATCAGTCAAAAACTTAGTTCGAAATTTTTGTAATACAAAATTCAAAAAGTAAGTAAAATACTTCTATTAAAAGTGTGTATATTCATTCTTTTGGTTATTGAAGTTTCCACAAACGTCGACTTGTATTTATCTTACACAAATAAAGTGATTTTTTATGGAAAATTGTGTTTGAATTCATTTGCTTATTGAATTTTTACAAGTGTAAATCATTACAGTTGATTAAATACATATATGTTTAAAAGTACAAAAAGTGTCACTATATAGAATTGAATTTTACATATTGCTTTTAATATGGAAATAGAAGTCCTTCTTCCATACAAAGCTTTGCTTTGGGGTTTGTAGTAAGACAAGCAATTTTACTGGAAGTTCGCATACAAGTTTTGTTAATTTCCATCGCTTTGTACAATACAGTTCAAGGCCAGTAAGAAATCTACTTCAAACGATATAAGTCTCCCTTCTATCCTGCGGCCTTTAAAACCAATTTCACAAAGATTAGAACTTGAATGTGGTAATACTTAAACCTTAACAAATATATTTTGTTCGAGAGGTTTCGAAAGTTTGTGAAGTTTAGAAGAGATATATTTATTGATAAGTGTTTGAAGAGACTCCAGACTCTCAAATTTTATCAAGCTTGTTAAAATTTTTGTTTTGTATTAAAAATGTTTGATGTAAAGTCAAACTTTTGTACTTATCTTTAATGAAGTTTAAATGGTTATCTATTAAAAATTCCTTTATTATTACGTCACGAAGTATAAAGCAAGTTTGTTAATCGTAGAAAAGTTTCAATCTTTGGGTTTTCACTGATGTTCAAATTTCATGACTTCAGGAAATCAAAAAAGCAATTTTCAACTTAGCGTCCGTCCGTCGTCGTTGTTGGCGTCGTTCTCATCTGTACGTAAACACGACAGTTACCATAAAAAATAAGTTAGAAACGAGAAATTACTATAAATGATTCGAATTAAATAAATCAATTTAAACAGTTTTTCTTCATATTTTTTGTGTGATTAAACTTACAACGCACGAAATTAGATTTAAAAAATGCAGATTTAAATTCTACATCCAATGGTGCCAACCTCAGTTGACAAACATGGTATAACAAATACGGAAGTTAATATAAAAAAATATAATTTCGAACACATGCCTCCAAAATAAATGTAGACCATATATGAGCAATAGTTAATTTATCAGTTTTTTGATTAAATATTTTGTGCAAGTTTACCTGTTACCAAAACGGCTATACAATAAACATCAATACTAATTTTGACTTTTAATATCAGTTATTTTATACTGTTTGAATGGAATAATAATTTTGTTTACTTCGTTTTTAGTAAATTCCAACATAAAATTAATCAGAGAATATGTTGTGTCTTTTTCGTAGTAGGCCTACTCCAGTTTTCGACTATTAAAATATTTAAAGTGTATCAACATTGAAATTGTACCATGTGTTATTTCATAAAATGATTTTAGAGTGACATTAATTGACCCGTTTTAATTTTATTTTATTAACTAATACTTGGAAAACCGTACAGTACATTTTTGAACTCATGCCTTTGTAATAAAATTGAAATGGGAACTAAATACAGCATTATATGTATAACAGAATTTGGAATTACATTACTGAATTTATTGATTCTCTTGTTGAAATTTAATTATATTTATTACGTATAAACTTATTAATTGTTCATAGTATTGCAATAATCCACAAATTCATAAATTTGTGCATAAACCTTAAAGTAGTTAAAGTGTAAACGATATTTTATTGTATAAAACTTTAATTGAATCGAAAAATTACATTTTTAATTTATACGTAGTATTGACAAAATTTTGTATTGGGTCGAAAACTTTATATGTAGATTTTGTGGTCCCTTGATTGAAAATATTATTTTTGAAATGATGTTTATCTGTACAGTCTAAAAGAATAAATTTATTTTAATAAAATTTGTATATAGACATATTTGGGATACATCTGAAGGCTTTAATTTACATTTTTCGATAAATAATAACTTTACTCCCAAAAATGACAAATTTTACAATTACCTTAAAATCTGTTACAAAGATATAAGGAAAACAAGGATTCCCCATACCACAAAAGAAGAAACAAAACTAAGGCTCTAATAAATTCAGTTATGATTATTATCCTACCCTTATCTACGTTTGATGATATAGTTATCATCCTCAGAATTTGAAGTCCGTTTCTTACAACTACACTTTAAATTTTTTAATAACAATTTTAATATTATTTATTTTATAGCACAAAAGATTTTATTTTATTATCAGTATTTGTAAAATAACGAGTGGGAAATAAAATAAATTTTTATATTTAAGGAAAATTTTGCTCTCACATTGCTTGACGTTATGACTAAATTTATTATAATTTAAAAATAGCCTACAAAAGTAGTAATAGCCATAGGCACTTATAACGAAATCCTGAAGATAAAACTCCAATGTTAGAGAAGTCTGAAATTTATAAAATTATATATGGCTCTTATGATAATATTACCAGATTCAAGTAACATTTGCCCGGATTAAATATAACAGACCTGAACAATCTAGTGTGATTGAGCACATCCTTCAAACCAATCGCAATTTAAATTTAAATAATTTTTAATTAAATAAAGTTGTTACATCTGAGAGGTTATGCATTGAAAGTATTTCCATAATTAAATGTGACAATAAAATGCTACTGAATGCCCCCTTGGAGAACCTTTAATTATTAGAATTACATTCCTATTTAAGAGTGATAAGCGTTATTAATCAAAATATATTTTTCATAACTGACAAGTAGGTCTACTACGGATTATTAATGTTTAAACAAAACCAATCAAATTTTAATTTGGCAGATTTAAAAACAATTATGAAAACGTTTCATAGTCTATTTAGTAAAATCGATATTTTTGTTTTTAAAATTATTTTGTTAGACAAATGTACATAATATATATTCATATACAATAG
The DNA here is from genome assembly GCA_963513935.1 of Aphrophora alni. Classification (NCBI taxonomy): domain Eukaryota; kingdom Metazoa; phylum Arthropoda; class Insecta; order Hemiptera; family Aphrophoridae; genus Aphrophora; species Aphrophora alni. The sequence continues at coordinate 19,955,772 of OY740773.1, read as the reverse complement.
TTGAACTAGTGGATCTGTATTAAGTATACTACGTTGATGGAAACGTTATCCAAACTACATATTTTATATTCAACTTTATATTTTACTCTAATTTATTGATGTATATAAGTTATACAAGATACAGGAAAGTTATGTAAAGTAAATTCTTAGAGAACACAGGTGTAACTGTTTTGTAAAAAAAAAAAATTCAGTTTTGTAATCTCATGAGAACTTTAAAACGTTCTAATTCATAAATATGGAAACAAAAAACTATTCCCCACTCGTCTTTGTTTAAGCTAAGTTAATAACTTTCTCATCAGGTTACGGTGCTGATTTAATGTGTGAATATTTATTTATTTGTTTCATAATTTAATTTTAATATTATTCGTTTGGTTTCAGTTTACAAAATATTCTAAGTTACGTTTTCATTTCATTTATTTATTTTAAAACATTACAATTTGTAAAGTATTTATTGGTTGATTCTTTCTTTTCGTATTTGTACGACCTAATATGTTCCATAAATATTGTTTTAAGCTTTCAAACATTACGAGAACTAACGGAGTCCTTAAAAAGCAAGTAAATAAAAGTGAGAGATATTATAAAACTTATCCAAATATAAAAGCAGTTTTAAAAAGTAAGACTATTATTTTCATGCAATTATTTTAAATGTAAAACTAAAAAATTGATAAATTTTTATTTTATTATAAATTTATATACAATATCAGTGTGTGCCTAAACTAATGATGATTATGGTGTAAAAAATTCAAAAATAGGGTCACATTGTAAATTTAACATTGGCTTAAATTTCCCTTTAATAGAATTATGAAATAAGTTTTGTAAATTAACAAACCTATAAAGCGTGGGTTTTCAACTCTATTTTTATTTAATAGAACTTGTAAGACTTGAATGACATCGTTGTACTAAAAATACGATATAATGGAAACCATTCTTAGTGCTACCGCCAATTTTATCCAGTGAAGTTTTCCTGTAGGGAGAAGTGGCATTAATTGTTCCCATCACACCTACTTGTATGGGAGATAAACGTAAGTAGACATGAAAGTATATCTCATATAAATATAGTTTATTAGTTGTATTTAAATATTTAAAACGATTCCTATTAAACAAATCATGAATTACTGATGAAGTCGTTTTGTAATTTTAGGTTAACTAACATCAATAATCGCATCCGTAGTTTTAAACGATTTGATTTAAATGTGTTTTATTATTACTATTACTTAATGAAAGACGCCATTGTGGTACTTAACTACAACACAATGCTATACAAGTAGACCAAATGTTGGTTCCTTGAGTTTTGTAGGAAATGTTAAATTCCATTGGTACTTCAAAGAGTATTACTCAGGAGGGTAAGTTTGTTAAAAACTGTGTCACAGGTTTTCTGAACTCAGTAAGGTTCACTAGTTTCGTGACGTCGTCCTAACAAGCTTCGTACCTGTATATGTTACAAAGTCTTCACTCCTTTTTTATTATATCAGTGTCTAGGCCCTTACGTACCTCGAGGCTGTACATATGTGAAAGAGCTTCCACTCATTATGGTTGTGTTATTGATTTTATGCTGGACCACTTTTTCTTAGGATATCAGAGTTTGAAAAGACATTTTTGACAATAGCTTCGTTACACATAGAGTGTGTTACAAATAGTACAATTACCGGTTGGTACCGTTATATACAGAATTGTAATCTGCTAATTTGTATCTGAATGTATTAGTTAAAAATTTAATAACACACAAGATATAAACTGTTTAAAAGTGGCCGCAATTTCGATATTTTTCATTGGATTTTTCTGAATTTCAATATGAATATACCATTAGTCTCCTACAACAAATTGATATCTTTGTATTTTGATGACCTCTATTTTGTTATGTACTAAAGACACGGACTTCGGACGGGTATGTCGAAAATCATTTGTTCGGGTTTTTTGATGACACGGAACGTACAGATCAATAAAAAACGAAAATGTTACTATTACTGAAGTTACCTTACACTTTGTATACTTTATATAAATAAAATAACTTAAACACAGATTACACTATTCACTCACTCAATCATACACTAAACTAAACTAAAATCAAACTTATTATTCACAATCACGAAACTTAAAAGACACTAGTTATCTGTTAAATAAGTGTTCCAAAAATATTGGATAAACTTCCTCACTCCCACGTCCTCAAAACCGAACCAAAAATAATCGACACCAAAAATGTCAGTAGTTGTCGATCTAAAAGTGTAAATGGACGCCGTGTTTGAAATTTTAAATTTTTTAAAAATATTTACATGTACTTTCTTCGCTTAGTGAAAAGTCTTTAGCCTAAATCGTATTCTATTAAAATCGAGTTTTAACTACGCGGCCAGTGTAAATTTTGTTTTTCGCCTTTTCATTTTTGATTTTACACAAGAGTTTAGGACATTTAATGTGAACAAAATTGTTAGACGATTTTGTAACAGCCCCATATATAAACGTGTTATTTTTATTAAATCTTTCTCGTGTGGAGGCTGTAAGGAACCAAATACAATTGTTCGATATTTCTAAAAAAAATAATCCTAAGCGATTTCGATTTACGTTGAGGACGTTTTTATTTATACATGCAAAGCAAGTTTAAGCCCTGTTATTATATATAAATATTTTTCAAAAACGGCATCCATGATATATGCTCATTTTTTGGTTGACAACTATCTAGTAAAAATTTTAGTAAAGAATAATTTTGATTAGTTTTTATTTGATTTCCAAGGTGGGTGAGTGACTAGAATATCATAAGAGTGAGAGAAATTGACTATCCGACGGCCTAGGGGTTGGCGATCCCATCGCCCAGTGGACATCCACCGCAATCAGCCTATCAGTTTCTGATAAGGATCTAGCTAAGAATGCATAGATATAGAGATAGATTAGATGAAACAGGGAGAGGTTCCAACTACCTCAAAAGGAGAGAACGAACTTCTGAAAAATCCACGAATCACTGGTTTACTTTATGATGCTACTATGAAACTCGGAGAACTAAACGTGAAGAGAAATAATAGCATAACTGCCCAACGAAGGGAGGCCGCCAAACCCTAACTCCGAGACAGTGGTGACTAATGGGACCCTAACAAGTAGGTATGAAAAAAAGAATAGGATATCAGCGCCGATCACCTTAGACACCGATGGGGGTTCCGAGGTGATGAAAGTGTGGTCAAGCGCTCTAGAGGCAACCGCCTGCTCAGTCCTCTCCCGAAGGCCCTTCAAAGAAGAGCAGAAGTGAAACTCAAGATTCTGACGTAACGAAAACTCACCGTAGTTTCGAGACATTTGGTAAGAGAAGTTCCCCTCCCAAACTTACAAAGACATCTTCACCAGTAAAACGGCTGTTGTTTTCGATGGATAATCTGAGGTTAACTTACCGATAAGTAAGGTGAAGATATCCAGGGCATTCTAATGGATAAGTTCGGACTCATGGAGGATGTAAGTTTTCCTTTATTTCAGGAAGCTACATAGAGGAAAAAGCTCTCGTTCTTTCCTGCCTCAGCGATGTAACAAACCGTTGCGTTGACTCGAAGCAATGATTGCTACCTTTTAAACCATTAGACCAAGAAAGCAAATCACCTGATTGAGGAAGGACATTCTGAAGACTACACCGGCGTTTCGTAAGCGGCAACTAAAACTTCAAAAGCGGTCCTCCTATCAAGTCTTGGAGATGCTTATCCAGCATAACCCTAATTTTATGGTATAGGAGTGGAAGGTACATTCAGCAAAGGAAGACCTAAAGGCTTTGCTTAAACAAGTTATGGCATTACTCACAGGACACGGCCACTTCAGGAAACATCTCCTAACACTCCGGATCATCAGTAGTCATCGCGTTTGTAGGCTATGTAAACAGTCTGAAGAGACTGCTAAACATATCATCCTAGAATGTGAAAGGTTCGAGGCTGGGAAAAGGGCCATATTCGGGGCTTTACAACCAAGTAATGAGTCTGATAATAGCATGGGGGGGGGAACTCCTAAGCCTCAATATAGGCACAGCTATTGGCTTGTATTGCTAGTAGGTCCTTGGGATATACAATAAGCTTAGGATGAAGTAAAAGAATCTTGAGAACTCATACCCCAATAACCTAATATATAATATACTATTCGATCTATGCTTAAAAATTCATTACCCTATATTCTTGAAAGATAAGCCCTTAAAATGACTTTACTCTCGCTTCAACATGCAAATAGTAATAAAGATCGTTATCAGTAAGGTTCATAAAACTGATCATAAAATAGGTTATTACTTTCAATCACGAAAGTCCTAAACCCAGGCCGCCATTTTAATAAATAAATGTTTACCAATTATGGAAAGTGAATATACAATACCAATGAACGAAACCAATTATTACGAATTAACACGAATGAAGCAACAAATTTCAGATTGAAGCTTCGAGCCTTTAGGTTCTGTAGCCTGAAAATCCGTATTAGGTGCTGTGCAACAACGATAATCTCATAGGGAACTAAGTAAATGGTACATTGCACAAACTTTCTCACTCATCCATCCCCAAAACAAAATAAAAACAAACTAAAATCATTACTCACTAAAAATTTCAGTTTGAAAGTTGTCAATTATAAGTGAAAATAATTTATTTACATATTAAATTCTACTAAAATAAAATTCTACCCGCTGCCCCCCTTTCCACATAAGTAAAGTAACGTGCTGCCCATATATACTATTATAGTTGGAACTACATGTTAGGTTAGATTTATTTCTTTGACAAGTTAATAGAGAAGGTATTTAATTGTTTAATCTTGAAATGTAATCGTGTTACTATACTTTAGTATCAACATGAAAACAGTAATGAAGATAGTTATCAGAACATCCATAAAATAATAATAAAAAGTCGTTACTTTCAAACATGGAACCTTTTAATTTCCTTGGCCTTCATTTTGTTCGGTTTCTTCTTATCTAAGAGTTATGCGATTTAGTTATTAGATATATTATAATATTATTAACTAGCACTTTACTTAAAATACTGCCGTTCTCAAGTCAACACTTTAAAATTCATAAGTTTTGAATTCAGTAGTTTAAAATAGTTCTATGTTTAACTTAACACTTAAATACGTATACGTAAATTTTGAACTCAGCACTTTAAAATACAACTACGTTCCCCCCTTTAAAATTGCCCCCTCCCCTTCGCCATGTTGTATGTACGCGTGGGATTAGATAACTGCCAGTAGTGTTCAAACCACGAGTGATTCAAGACGTCTGCTCAGGGTTCTTCTTGCTTTGTTTATAGTGCCGGAATATTTAAGCATGCCTAGCTAAAACCAAAAGAATAGGGCCGGAACGGCTCTAGGGTTTATATCTGGGCGCATCTCGTTTTCCTAATCGTAATTTTATTAGTTGAACTAATACGCGGCTATGATAGGCCTTTCGTATTAGTCCGACAGGTTGTGGCAATACAATGTAGTTAATATTAATATTGGTTTTAGTATAGATTGGTTAGTTTTAATAAATTAGTTTATAGAGTTAATCGTCAAAAATGGCTAGCCTAGATTGAGATTGGCCCAGTGTACTTATATTAATTTTAGCACGCGATCTGATGACCCGGCAACCCATAATAAAGTAGATCTACGTAACCCCCCCCCCCCCAACTGTACCTTCGCAACTTTAAAATAATACAATTTCGAACTCAGCAGAGGAAAATATGTCAATTTTCAAAGCAACACTAAAATACTCTATACTCCTCTTAGCGTTTAAAATACGTCATTTTAAACTCAGCACTTTAAGTCACACCTATTTTGAACTTTAAAATAAGTCTAATTTTAACTCAACACTTTTAAAATGTTCAATTTTGAACTCAGAACTTTAAAATAAATCTAAATTCAACCCAGCTTTTTAATATATGTCGGTTTTATCTACTTTAAAATAAGTATATTTTGAACTTAGAACTTTAAAATACATCTACGTTCAATTCAGCACTTTAAAATAATACAATTTAGAACTCACCACTTAAAATACTTCAATTTTTAAATCAGTATTTTAAAACCCCCATATTTTGTAAACAGCACAGTAAAATAAGTCTAATTTTAACTCAAAACTTTTAAAATGTTCAATTTTGAACTCAGAACTTTAAAATAAATCTAAATTCAACCCAGCTTTATAATATATGTCGGTTTTATCTACTTTAAAATAAGTATATTTTGAACTTAGAACTTTAAAATACATCTACGTTCAATTCAGCACTTTAAAATAATACAATTTAGAACTCACCACTTAAAATACTTCAATTTTTAAATCAGTATTTTAAAACCCACATATTTTGTAAACAGCACAGTAAAATAAGTCTAAGTTTAACTCAGCACTTTATAGAATATGTCTAATTTTAAAAACTCAGCGCTTTTAAATTGGTTAGTCTTAACTCTACTTAAAAATACATCTATTTTGAATTTAACATTTTAAAACACATCTATTTTCAACTTATTCCTTTTAAAACGACAATTTTGAACTTAGAACATTAAAATATGTTAATGTTTAACTCAGTACTTAAAATACGTCTATTTGCACTTAGAACTTTAATATACGTCTATTTTGAACCTAAGGCTTTAAAATACGTCTATTTTGAGCCTAAATTTTAAAATATGTCTATTTTTATCTTAACACTTTAAAATACGTCAATTTTCAAAGCAGAACTTTTTTTAATATTTAAAACACGAATATATTTATTCATAGAAATGAAAACATCGTAAAAATTATTATTTATCAAGTAAAAACATTCTGTAGGGAAGTTTTGAAAACATTTCAAAAATAATTTTTAATTTTATGTTTTTTTTACCCATTTCATAACTTCCTTCATAACTACTCATATTAGAGTATTTAAAAATTATCAGACATTTTGAGCCTAGCTCTAAGAAGCTAAAAGTCGACTTCAATATTGAGTTTTTACATAAGGAATGTAACGTGTTATACAGATTAACAATTTAAGTTATAACTGCGGTTTTTGTTTTGTTTTTAACTTATTTCTATAACTTCAAACTCAGTACAGGCCATGAAAAATATCTACCTTTTTGTTATGTATAACCTAAAACTTAGAAAATATATTTTAAAATAATGTAATAAATTAGTTTGGTAAATTTACTGTAATAAAACTCGTTTTTAAATGTACTGATATTATTGTAGTACGTATAATTTAGTTACTTCGATTCCTAAAATTGTGTTACGTGTTATAATGGTATAAAAATATTTTTGTAAATATTATAAATACACCAGAAAGTTAATTATAGAAAAACTAATGATAAAAACGAACAATGTCATAAAATACGCTATTTTTGTAAATGGTCAACATCTTGCTTATACACACTGTACTTTAAAGAAATAAAGTTGTTATGTTATGTTAACTTATTTCTATATTTTAAAGTATAAACATAATAAAGTCATTATGGTATTAACTCAGCCCCATCATACAAGTAGATCTTCTAAATATAATATCCAATAGTTGTTTCGATGCCTTTTAGACTTTCCATCTATTTATTGTATCTCTTTTAAATGTTTAAATTGAAATTAAATTATTTTGTACTTACTATCCTCAATACGTGAGTTATAGTTTGATTGGTGTAGCTCGTCTATCACTGAAGAGGACGATCTTGTCGTTGAAACGCGTCTGATACTTAGGCGTATTTTTTGTGTGAATTGTGTTCCGTGTGTTTGTTATACTGTATAATTTTTCTCATAAGTCAAGCTCAACATTTAAGATATCCTCAATTTATTTATTTTAAAAATTGTATTCATAAAAATTCCTTTAAATAAATAATTTTCACTTTGTATTTATGTGATACCAGGACTGTAACTTCTCAAAACGTTTGGAGGATTGTTTTTGTTTCTTGAACCGTGGACCTTTTGTGAAATGTTAAATGGTATTGGTAGTTCAAGAGAAATCCATTACTGTAAGTTTGTTTATTACAGATTATTAAACATCTATTAGAGGTATATCACTACTTTCTTGACATCGGCTAAACCCTAACGAATCTCGTATCCGTTCGCTTTAATCGCGTCAGTGTCTCAGCTCTGATGGGCCTCGTAACTGTACTCGCTACCATCGTTTTGGTGACCCCACTTCCGGATCTGCTACCTATACCGATATCACATTTTATTCGGAGTATGTATTTTAAATTATATTTTTTTACAATAACTTCGCTCTCTGTCCTTGTAGAGATCGCGTTGGTACCAATTGCATGTAAAATTTAAATCTGTAAATTTGTATCTAATATATAGTTTGTTATAAGTTGAGTAACACACGAGATTTGAACAATAAACTTTATAATAACCGTCATTTTGACATTTTTAATTCGATTTTTCTGAATTTAAATAACATTCTATACGAGGACAATATAGATCCCTATACCCAATGTTCCTACTTAATTTTTGTGGCCGCTATCCTCCCTACGTACAGACAGTGAAGCCGAACGAACGGCATATTTTTTAAAAAAATTGTCGACTTACCCAAATGACACAAAACAGCCATTCTTTTGTTACGGACGTGACAGTTACATGCATTACAACTTGGAAAAAAAGAAAAGTTAATTTTATTTTGTAATTTGTTAAAGCTCAAATGGTTAGGTAATTTTTTATACTATTTTTGCACTAAATTTGAAAATGATCATATTATTGGTTTTCACGTATAGTTCAACTAAGTTGGAGTTACGGACGTGACTTGAAAAGCACTTGTCTTCTGACATACTGTTACAATTGTTAAAAAGTCTGTTAATTTCTTGGGAAATTTATGAATTAAATTTTTGTCAGATTATCTTAAGATAAATACCTTCTTAGAAACACTAGTGTTCAATTTTAAAATCCTGTAATATTTCAATTAAAAAAATTGATAAAACGTTACGGACGTGACAATAAACTCAACAGTCTGTTAAAAGTACTTTATTTTAGATTTAAAAGTTTTCAGTGCAATTCTTATATTCTTTTTAGTTAAAGTAAGGCTTATTTGATCTATAAAAGAACATAAAAAAACTTAATTACATCCAAAATATGTGTTTGAATCAGGAGGAATTATTGCGAAATTGTTAGGAAAATGTATTCATTATTAATGAAACGGTTATCATGTTTGTAAGCCACAATAACTTGTTCATAAAGTTCACTGATATTCTTGGTAATTTACTGACAATTAGTAACTGATAAATATAAAGTGACTAGATGTATACCAACTTCAGAGATGAAAATATCCACAAAATAAAGAATTCAGCTACAAGATATTGTTGGTAATATTAAGTTAAGGTGTTTTATTACTTTAATAAACTTTTTACTGAGTAATTAAAAAAAAAGAAATTTAGTGTTAGGTGTATGTTTGTAAAGAATGACTGAAAACTGATTTATTTCAAAAGTAAAGTCCATACTTTCACGTCAATACGTAAATAGTAAAAACGTAAATATATAAAAGTGTAAATAAAAGTAAATCTTTCAATCACTGAAGCCATAATATCCCTACCATATTGTTTAAACAACAACGTCACACATAAGCAGTCTGTGTAAAGCAAACTTTAATCAATTAGTCAGAGTGGTAGTTTACATTACAAATGAATGGAGTGACAACTTTAACTCCACAATAATATCTTACTAAAGTTGGGTTAAGATTATTCATGCATATATTTGCATCAGGTTACGTAATGATGATATGTCTAATGCTGATGTCTAAACTTACTGACATCCGATTTTATATTTCGTAACACAAAATGAAATTAAATTTGTTTGTAACCTGAATAATTAACAGAATAGTTATTCACTTTAAATAGAAACTCTTGTGGGAGCAATTGCAAAATGAATGAAAAAACAGAATTGCACAATATTCGGTTTTGAAAGTGTTAATTTATTATTGCAACACTTCCCTTGGAAAACGTGATTTTTTTACTTGCGTTTTTTAATTCGGTTGTAATGCTTTTACAGGACAAAGCTATCACTTTAATTTTATGATAGTTTTCGGTTTAAAATTCAATAATTAAGGACATTTTCAAATACCATTAATAAAAGAAATTTAGATTCTTAAATTTTTCACGTTTTATTCTGTTCTTACTTTGAACTAACGTACGATAATAAGTGAAGATATAGAACGTGTCGGCTAAAACATGTACCTTACGATAAATGTTGTTGTACTGGTGTACGCCTATTTAGCCACTAAAATACTGTTTGAACATGCACTAGCTACACCTATCGTATGAGATAATTATCGTATATCGCTTACGATCTTAAGATTTATATCGTTCTAGTGTGCACCCGGGAAACATGTTTATCTCTAGTAGTAACAGTGTTATAACGTCTTTCATTTCTTAATTTTTAGATGAATTAATTTGCTTTTATTGGTCACGAGATCAAGTAATGGGTTTTGTTTTTCTGAGCTATCTAGAAGATGTGACGAAACGTCTATCTAAACGTAGTACTAAACTATAAAACAAAGTTGAATTTTTTTTTCGTTTATATTTAATTATGTAATTTATGAGAGAAAAAGTAAATCTACAACAAATAATCCCCATTATTAATATGACTTGATCGGTCGTTTGCCATCATTTAGAAACAAAGTTTCGAGAGTATAAATCAACTCTCGTAATCAAGTTATAAACCAAGATTATGAAAGCATCTTATTTTGACTGTTTATGCCTAGATTTCTTCGGATATTATTTTTAGTTTTAGGTTCCAAAATCATCCTAGACTATTGGGCTATGTTGGTGTATTTTGTGTTATAGGTTTATCACTTGATGACGATAATTGATTTATATTTTCAAAATGTCGTGTATTACTGCAAAAAAACTTACCTTCATTCCTCTCATTAAAATCTCTATTTTAATTTAACACGACTTACGCTGAAGTTGTGTACCATTTATTTAATAGTGGAAATCAATTTATTTCCAAAGAAAAATCGTGAACAACTCAGTACAATAGATTCAATATGATTCCAGTCACTTGTCACCCCTACTTTACTATGTCCATCGGTTGCTCGTGGTAACACACATACAATAACACTGCCTGTTCACGACCTGTTCGAAGTGTTATGCCATTTTCAAGTCATAGTAATTTAATAAGTTATACATATTTCATAAATAAACTAATAAGAATAAAAGTTCAATAATAAATCTCTTTCAATTAAAAAAAAACAATCACTACAAACAGATATTAAACAGTAACGGATATTAATCAAGTTGATAGCCGCTATCAATGTAATAGTTAATACAAAATATCTTTTATAACAACCAAAATTTGGTTTCTTGAGGTTAGTAGGGTATGTTTAATTGTATTGATAAATCAAGTGGTCTTACCCAGTAGGGTAGTTTGTTGAAAACATTTTGTTATACAGGTTTTCGGAACCTCGTAATTGTGTATACCACTGCTTTCGTCGATATATATAAATATATAGAAGTCTCCACTCGCTTCGCTCGTGTCATGACTTTGCTTTGGCAAGCGTTGAAGATGTAATCATGTGAAGAAATATCGTGACGCTCGTATCGGTAACTCTGTCCCGCAGGATCTAGTAACTATACGATATCACATTTACTTGGGAAATCAGAGTTAAAAATTACATAATATATGATATTATCATATATAATCATATATATATATTATCATATATATATATATATATATATATATGATTATATATGATAATATCTTCGCTATTTCGTAGATATTCGTTGGTATGATTACATGTTGAATTCAAATATGCAAATTTGTATCAAATTTAGTGTAGTATAAGTTGACTAAGAAGGTAGATAAGTTAAAAACACTGTTTATAATGGTCGACAATTGGAAATTTCTATTATTTAAAAAACAAAAATCAATAGAGTTCTATATGAGCACATTATAGTATCTTTTATTGAATTTCGTGGTATTATCTTAATTTTTACAACGGCAACAATGACGGACGGACAGCAGTTCCAAAATAATTTTTTGATGCCATGAAACGTGAAGATCATAAAAACAAAATTAAAATATTTAATGTTGAATATCTCGAAAAATATTAACATTACAAAATATTTATACAAGAAAAGGATTTTTTTCCTCTTTAAACAAAAAAACCAAAAGCTTTTCTCCTTTTTCTTAGCAGGTCAAAAACTATAACCGAAATTTCTTCAAATATGATTTTTTTTTGTCTACAAACACACAGGTTAGCCTAAACCAAAATATAATTTAATGAATATTATTGCTAATGGTAATTTTAAAATCATTGTCTAGAAATGTACCAAAACGAAAATGTTTACATTAGAATTTTGAAAATACGACTGGTGGTTAATTACTAATTCCAATGTAATATTGTGTTTGTCGTTGATTCGATTATACTATGACGTATAGACAAAATCGTTGACTTGCTTATTTTTCGTTGAAAGAAGAAAATCTTTTGTTTTTGTGTCTATTTTGTAATCTTAAAACATTTTAAACAACCGTCATTTTTAAAATGTCCAAACAAAATAAAGTCTTCATGTTCTGCTCTATTGCTACAAGTTTACATTAGTAATACGTACAACATATTGCTATTCTATTGCTATTGTTATACAAGTTGCTATAAGTAATACGTACACCAAATTATCACTCAATATCTTATCTACTTCCAAACTTTTTTTTTTTTTTTTTTTTTTTTTCATAATAACAATAAATGGACGACAGATAGAAAAAGAAACAATTTTTTAATCACTTTTTCCCGTGAAATTTTGAATCATCCTGTATTTATTGTAAACCTTCCTCTAAAAGATATCATATCTAGTATATATATTCCACCACAACTTTTAATTTCACCCTCAGGGTTAACCGCTTATTAGAATTAGTTTCTCTATAGCTTAAACTAAAGTTATAAGCAGGATTTGAATGATTTACGGTTTTGCCCTGGGTTACCGCATTTCTAACTTCTTACAACTTTATCCAGATCAACTGTATTCATTAAAATTTCCTTGTAGTAAATTCCATAAACGAGTTAGATAACACCATTCTTTACTCACAGTTTTCAAATATCTTTATCCGACAAATTTATTCTTTATTGTTTCCTATTTACTCATCCCCAAAACCAAATAAATTATTAAATCTTTAATTCTCCTAAAAATACAACGTTTTTTACAGTTTCCTATTTATTTTTTATTAATCACCTACTACAAGTATTTGGAGGCCAATTTATTTTGTAAAACAGAACAAACCAACAACAACGAAATTTAAAAAAAGTGAAATTAATTGAGTAAAGAAAATTACATTACACACAATTTAATCTACCTGTACATTTTTAACAGTTAACTGTCATCGGGTAGTGCATAAATTATAAGATATAAATATAAATTTAACTTCTATAAATATATACAAAATAAACTCTAAATTCACAAGACCAAATAAACAGAAATCCCATACACCCAAACAGTGACGCGACTTTAATAATATGATATATATGTGTGTTTTCTTTTTCAAGCAACCAATATTTCAGTGTTCCTCCCAAATAACTAAAATCAAAACTAATCTTCACAAAAAAAAAAAAAAAAAAAAAAAAAAAAATAGTAACAATGAACTCCATCTTTGATAAAATATTTATATATTTAAATATAACAGATTAAAATTGCTTTGCTTTTCTGCTATTATGGCTTCGTCAGATAAATAGTATTTTGTTAAAATGTAGTTTTTAATGACGACATTCATTTTTATCCCAATTATTTTGGAACCGTAATATTAGAAGCGATTTTTCAATTCGATTTTGGACCTTAATTTCAGTAAAATTTGAACGAAATCATTGCAGCCGAATTTAAGATATTACAAATTTTAAAATACAACCACAAACGATTCTTTGGTTTGTAACGATAACTCAACAACCGGCATTATTAAAGTGATTGGGCTCAAGTTGGTTTGGGACTAAGCGTACCGTTACCGTCGCTGAATTGGTCCTCAAACGTTATAAAGGACCTCAACACTGATATATCCACAAAAACTTTAAATTCATTTTTCGACCTTCTTAATGTATATATATCTGAGAGAATAAATAAATAAATAAATATATATATATATATATATATATATATATATATATATATGTGTATATATGAGAGAATAAAACATGATTGTTGCATTGCTTTAATTTACTACAGGCTATTTACCAATTTATGATAAATGGACGGTATACAAAAATTACACTAACTATCGCACAAAGTCATTCAAAAAACAAATATCCTAACAAAAGTATTAGTCACCGTAATACTTTTGCAATAGGATATATATTATTATCCGCACCACAAATAATTGCGTTTGCGGATGGTATTGCTCTAAGTTACACCAATATGTATTGAGAATCTATATCGGATGGACTTAATAATGATTTTCGAGTCCTTGGAAATTAGTGTATAAATGCAGTGTAGTTAGGAAATGTTGAAAATTTAAACGTATTAATTTTGCCAATCAAGGCTTCTGTTTTGATCATCCTTTAATATTGCATATCGATGATATCTGCTTAAATATTACAGAATGCAATTTGTCCACAAATAAATCAAGTAAGAGACACGAAATATCTAGGCGTCATGTTAGATAAAAACCTGTTGTTGAAATAGCAGCCGAATCAATTACAAACTATTTTAAGAAGGAATATTCGGATTTTTTAAAATATTGTTAGCAAGGATCTACTTCCCACATTATATTGTGATTTAATTAATTGAATATTAGTGTAAAGTTAGACGTTTGGAGAGGAGCGACGAAATCAATAACTAAACTGTTAGAAATAACCCAAAAATCCATTTATCAAAACATTTCGTTTAGAGTTAAGCTTGATTTATCTTTTCCTCTGTATAAACTATTAGGAATTGTTCCTTTAAAACATTTGTATTTTTACAATCTGCTAAAAATATTTTATTTACGAAGCAGGAACAAACGAACTGATAAGCTTTATCAGAACAAGAGAACAGTGCTGTACATGGACTATTTATCAGCAAAAGTTAAAATAACTATTTTTCAAAATTGTTTCTTATTTCCATGACCAAAATGTTTTATTCTGTTTCCAGACCACATAAAACAGTGTATTAAGGTAAAACAAACGTAAAAATTTGCTTCTCAATGTAGAATATTTAAAAGACTTTACTGAAATAGTTAAATAACTTTATTAATATATTTATCTGATATTACTAAATTGTTAAAACACAATTATTATGTTTTTTGATTGGTAATGAATGCGACTTGCTAGATATCACAATATACTTGTTCAATATACAGGTGTATAGTTTTTGTTTTCTAAGTATAATGCATAAGTTTCTGTCTCTTTTACTATTTTTGTCTCTATATTATAATTATTATTCAATTTGTACGTTTATTGTTATGGTCACAGGCCTATTATATAGATAGGTATATGAATATAAATATGTATAAATGTATACCCACACACTCCAGGGTAAGGAGATAAAAAGTATAATATTATCAACACAAAAATATATTTCACCGGATATTGTTACTGATTTACGGTGGAGATTTTACTGATATTTGAAGATTTGATTTGATTATCTTCACTGTGGTTAAATTCAAACGTTTACAATGTGCCTCAGAGGTACACGTTTTTGATTTTCTATAAATTGTTTAGTCCTTAATCGATTATTTTGACACTTTACATACTTTTTAATGAAGTTTATGTGAAAATTTCAACACAATGGTGTTCATAGGGGAAAAAATGGCTCAACACAAAAACAGCAGTTGAAAAACTACAGCTTTTGTTAACTTCGGTGAAACTTACCCACAGCAACACGACTAGTACATTCTTGTAAAGTAATTATGTAGGGATCTGGAGAAGTTTCTTTCGATAACGCTCTTCAAATCCTCATAATTGTTAAAGCTATGGGTGTTTATTTGCTCCTTTAAATAGCTCAAAAGTAAAAGTCACACACAGTTAAATAAAAATACCTAATTGCCCAATATAAAAACTGACTTCCACCAACAATCCAACGCCCCTAAAAATTTGTTTTTACTAATTATTTTCATAGTAAGGAAATGCACCATCTTGTTGAAAAATAACTTGGCCAATTTTCGGAAGTAATGGGGTAGAACTGAACATTCCCTGCATTGAAAATTGAACAATCCTGTTGCAAGTTCTACTTTTCTAAGTGATTTTGGTTTACCTGGAGAACGGAGTAATTAACTGCATACCAGTTCTTCTCTTCCCTTATAAGGAAATCAAGTGTAATTTTTCTCGTTTCCAACAACAAATCTTTCCACTAAATTATTGGGTCGATAAACAACTGGGAAGGCAAACTGAAATTGTCTAATTGATTCTGTAGTGTTATTAATAACAATGCCCGACACTCAACACTTTACTTTTTGCTCAACTATAAAAACCATTTTACAACTACAAAGGACAATAAAATTCCACTCAAAAGGTTATAAGTTTCTATTTAATGTAATTGTTGTTTACTTTGAATCAAACAGCTGTTTTCAATTTCAACTGTTCAACAATTAAACCTGCAAGAGTAAAAGGCAGAAAATTATAGAGGCATAGAAGTTTTTTTTGTGGTGCCACCATTTTGTTTCTATAAACACCATAATATAATATTCTATAATTTTGAAATGTGCACACAACATTTTTGGTAACTTTATTAAAAAGTATGTAAAGTTCAAAAGAATCCGTTGAGGAATAAATAGTTAACAGAAAATTAAAAGCGTTATATACTGAGACATACTTCATGAGACACACTGTATATTGAATGCAACACTTCTGTATGTCATAGAGTATACACTTTAAGATTGGACATATTGATTACACTACTCGTTAATCTTACAGGAAATGTTCCTTTGTGAACTCTATTAAGTGGTTTAATTATAGGCAGTAAATTAATGTATTACTACATGGCAAATTAGACCAAACCCTTGTCAAAACCACAACACTTCCTAGCCTGAGTTTATAGAGCCATTTGGTTAATATAAATACAACCAATTATCTTCTGGGATAGTTAAGCGTCATCGAACGAGAGAGTCTAATATTGAGGTCAAACTAAACGTTGGCGTATTCATAATAAAGGGATTCATACTAAAGACGTATTTATGAAAACAGGAACTCGTTTGAATATATCAATCGACCTTTAATTTTGCAACACTCGGTTGAAAACACAAATTAAAACAACCGTCAAACTTTCAAGCATAAATGTTCAAGTAAACATTGCACTGCGAAACTGATTATTTTCATACATTTGATCTGCGACTGCCCTCAGGGGTTCAGTTTAGGGAACACAGCTAAACTTCATGTAGTCTTGGGTTAAATCACTCTCTTGCATCTTTCCTATCACGTCTCTCTTGAACAACTTTTATTCTTTTACGATGCTGGCGTTATTCAAAAGCTAATTGATTTTATTTTATGTTCTTTTCATCCTTGTATAAAAAACAGGTTTTTGTTTAAACGACAAGGGGGAAAAGATCTGAAACTCCGTTGTCTGGCGTCCAATACCTCCATATACACTTCAATCGGCAATATCTAGCGCTCGCGTGTTCGTGTGTTTTTGTCTGTCTGTCTGTCTGTGTCACAAGATAACTCGAAAATGAAATTTCGTAGAAAGTTCAAATTTAGTATTCTGTTAAGGTACCAGTAAAATACCTGAGACGAATATTTTGGATAAAATCGGACAACCGGAAGTACCAATACATAAGTTTTCTTGTTTATTTACGATTTCTTGCTATTTTCTCAAAAATGGATCCAACTATTGTGATCAAATTTTTATCAAATGTAGTCTCTAAGGAACCAAATAAAATAATATACTGGGCGCCATCTTTAAAAATATGATTCATCAGTTATCGGTCAAAAAGTAAATATGAACCTTTGGCTGTTAAACAAATCGTAGGAATTTGAAATTTGGTATGTTTAAGTATCAGTAGGGTATCCGAGATGAAGATTTTGATAAAATCAGCCAACTGGAAGTGTCAATTTACTTCCATTTTATCGTTCTTTTAGAAATACGTTAAATATATTTTGTCATTATTATTCTTTAAGTGATATGTTTAAAAATATGTATAACTTTAAATGCATCTAGAATATATGATTGTTTTGAGTTAAAAATTATGAAAGTCAAATCAAAAGGAATTGTAATGTTTTATTCCTTCTAAAAATTATAACATACCTGGAGCTTTTTCATTAAATATCAAAAATAGTATTATATATTGTTTTAAGTAAATAACCAGTATATTAATTCTCATAAAACATGTTTGCGTTCATAAAAAGGTGTTTTTAATGGTAACGCTCCAGGATTTTGTAGCTACAATTAAAGGTATTTCCAAATTTTTAATTTTCACTCGCCATTCATTTTTCCAACAAGAGAAAGTTGAGTGAGTGTTTCAGATCACATTTTATTATTATTATAAACAATTCAAGACAATTCTACAAAAACTGTTACATATATGAAATCTGTAAATCCGAACTTATTTATGGCTACCCAAACTTTATTTAAATTGTAATTTTGTATTTTGATCTTACAATGATTAGTGAATAGGTATAATTTAAGAACATCTTGTATCAGTCTATATATATATATATATATATATATATATATATATGTCTTCTCGGCTTTTTCTTAATTAACTGCTTTATCCGATGAAATACCGATCAAATATATTAGAACTCTTGGTAGATCCCAATCTTATGAAATCGTATTGGAAAACGTTTTAACATTGTAGAACAAAAGTTAACCACGATTTAAACAAATCACATTTCTTATCAAAAGGTTACAATCAGTTCTTCTTTCTTTTCATCCGGGTTTGACTATTATTCTTTATTGGCGTTTGTATTACATTGGGAAATATCTAAATGTAGATTTAGATTTAGATTAAATAGATTGTCCTATTGACTGCTTTTATATGAAAATTTAAAAAAAAAACATACAAAATATTAAAAAGTGGAAACAGAAAAACAAAAAAATATCTGTTTACATTATCTTTTTATGTGTAATATAAATAAATTTATAGGATTTGTCAAAAACCGGTGTAGCGTACAATGATAAAAAAATTCTAAGTCCAAATAAGTAGTTTAAGGATTATTGTTTGTCTGTCTATCTAATAATGATAATAAGACCTTTATTGGTAACTTAATAATAAACAAACAAATCATTAAACTCTTTAACATCATACAGAAAATAAACATCAAATGTTTTCTACATATAAACAACAATAACAAATTTATGTTATTTTTACATTTAGGAAATACATTCAATAAAGAACAAAACTAGTAGTTTCAGTTAACAATTTTAACCGTTTTGAATAACTACATTTATGTGGTTTTCAAAACTCTGTAGAGAGATCACCTATATTAAAATATGGATTATTAATACTGTATCACATAATTTAAAATTTAAAATAATACTTTACAGATATTACTTTAACAGTTTGTATGTTTTTAACCACAGATAATTTTTGAAATTTATAATGACTTCATTTGACTAAAAGTTTTAAAACCCTCATTATGAAGTGTCTTTTTATTAAAATGATACCCAACTGGGTTAACTCTTTTCCCAATTTGCATTTCAATTTAAAGTTTTTTCTTTTCTAATGCTAAGAGGAAACTAGTGGAAGCTACTCATTTTACAATATATACAACAATTTCATTTTACTTTTCAATTTAGATAAAAAATATTTAATTTGTGTGCCGTATTATTACATATATTATAAAACAAATAAGCCTTTAATGACATTATAAATCAAATATAAAACTGTGCAAAAATATTACACAAACTTTCTCACTCACTCCTCCCCAAAACCAATTAATAACGTAGAATAACTACGTTCAGTATTATCAGTAATATCTGTAAAGTATTATTTTAAATCTACAATCATTTTTCAAAGAGCGAAAATGAACTATGAACGATATTTTTGAACAAATATTTATATAAGATTTAAGCTTGCTTTGCTTCTGCCATAAACACCTCAGTATTTGAGGAGCTTTATTTTTGGCGGTGAAGCTTTATTTTTCTTTTTGCAAATTATTCCTGAATCGTAATATAACTTTATTTTCAATTTTCCACACGTGTTTGAGTCATTATTATTCACATTTTACTAATATTTTAATTATATATATAACATATTTTGAGATATTATGTATTTTATGACACCTCAATCACCGATATTTTACCAGCGTTTTTGTATAAATGGCGATCAATAAGTTTTGTTTGTTTCCTTTGATCAAAATCGTTTCAGAAAATTGTCAGTGTGTATTTTTTCTCATAGAAGCCACAGTCAATTTTTCAGTTATACAAGTCTCAAGATATGAACACATTTTAAAATCTTTGCAAGTGTTTGACTTTAGAACTACAACATAACGACGCCATTAAAAAAATAGTTTGTAGTTAAAATACTTCAAAACTGATAAACCGATTATTTACTTATAAAATACATTTCATTGTACGACCTATATGTGAGAAAGTAAAAATGTATAATCAATTGAATTTTGAGACTTGAAACTAAAATGTATAAATGTAAAATTCAAAAGTCTTACTCTATGTCGGCGTTAGGTTTCTTTATAAAGTCGGAAATATTGTTTCCTTCAAAACAATTTTTTGTTATAATGATATTCTAGAGTAACCGGATATGCTTGAATAACTATTTATTATTTTTGACTTACCGCCAGCAATCCTTGATTAATTCTGTTTTTCTTTTTTTCAGTTTATGTTGTCATATATTGCACTACACGTGTTTCGGACATTATCGTCTATCGTCGGGTGATAACACTTAGTTAAAATATTCAACACAAAAACAAGTATACACATAACATTCACGCACAAGAAACACAATATTTTCTTTTTTATTAATGTCACCGCGCCGGCTTTACATAGTATACTATGCATTGATTATGTGTGTATGGTAGTCAATCTGTTTATCAGCTCGAAGGTGGGGGTTGCCTCAAACCTTTTTTTATCATTGAACAATCCATGATGATCACAGCCGGCGCGGTGACATTAATAAAAAAGAAAATATTGTGTTTCTTGTGCGTGAATGTTATGTGTATACTTGTTTTTTGTGTTGAATGTTTTAACTAAGTGTTATCACCCGACGATGGACGATAATGTCCGAAACACGTGTAGTGAATATATGACAATATAAACTGAAAAAAAGAATTAATCAAGGATTGCTGGCGGTAAGTCAAAGATAATAAATAATTTTTTGTTATTAGAAAATAACTCCTAAATATTGTTTACCTTGGAGATAAGTTTTGTCACAATAAGGAGGAAAGCAAGTACCTAACTCTTTCTCATATATGAATTATTTGGTGATGGATTTCGATGTTATAATCAAATGTTTTCTCTAAAAAACTTTGCAAACAATAATCGATATTATGAAAGAAAAAAAAAAAAAAAAAAAAAAAAAGTACCTTTGTCAGAAAGTAACTTCTTCGAAATCCAAACGATTCCAATTACTTACCCAGATTACTAAGTTCAGGGTAAGTTTGGTACTTTCATTAAATTTTGATATCCTTTTATTGACTGATCTTCAAGTTTAATGGCCACAAGAAACAGTTTAAGCAGTTTTCGACATTCCGTCACTCTCGTTTTTAGTATACCATCTCGACTTCGTAATGTTTTATAGCTACAAGTAACCCTATCTAAAAAGTAAAAGTTCCTTGCCATTTGTCATGGAATTAACCAGTTTAATCCAAAATATAACACCTAACACCTGAGCGTCATGAATCTAGACAATTTAAAAAATACAGAGACAACGTATTTCTAAATAAATTTCCCCCCGGAATCGAATGGCGATATTAGATTTTGGGCGAGGCCGAAATTTGAAATTTCAATAGAGAACCATAATTTTGTTCTCAGATTCGGTTTCTGTGAGAAATTTGAAGTCCGAATACGTCTAAGCCCCTTAAGGAACCCTTAACTAAAGTAAAGTAAAGACTTTTGTAACATACTGTACATAGTAGGAGAGTAAATACTAGTCATTTCACAATCTACTTTAGTTTTGATCTGTAATTTACCTTGTTGTTTAAAAGTGAAATCCTCTTGATATCATCGCTTTGTAAAAAAATAACCAAATATAAAGCAATTGAATATTCTAATAGCGTCAGAAGTGAGATGTGATAAGATAGTTGAAAGAGTGTAATCTAACCCAAGGCTAGATACAAAATGTGTAGATTCAACTAGGTTCAAAATTTAAATTTAAAAAAGCTACGGTAACTTTGTACTTAACTCTAATATATTTTTTAAAAAAATCACTACAGGTGGGCATATTGTATATGAAGGGAACACAGAAAGAACGATCACAGTCCAAAAACCAATATTTTTCAGGAGAGCGTTTTAAAAGTTTAAAACGCTATTCTGTCCTAACTATTAATTTTTATTTTATTTATGAATATGTATCACTTAGGAGTACTATCTGTTTGTACTTATTATACACACGTACAGATAAAAATTAAGTACCTAAATAAATATTTTTTGCTCAGAAAATGAAATTTTTCATTATCATATATATATATAATGAAAAATCAGTTTTATTTTATTATAAAAAGGACATCTACATCCTGAGCATTTTATGACGGTGGGGACTAGCAGCTTTTGAAAACGGAGGGGATAACTGAAAATAAAAAATCTATTTATAGAAATGTGTTTACCAGCTTTAACTAAGATTTAATTTACTGTTGTAAGGGTTGATCAGCCGCCATTTTCTATAAATAGAACAGATCAAAAAAAAATTACGCATATATATTTGTCTTAGGTACACCTTTAAAATGAAGTACTCAGATTCATTCTGTTTTATGATTACGAGTTACGCTTCTACCATAAAAAGTTTATTACTCCATCATCATCATAATTAAATCTAATGAGTATCATAGAACTGCTTAAATAAAACATATAAATTGTATGTCATTTTATTTACAATTATTGAAGACTTGGTCATTTTATTAACAACAACGATAACTAGCAAACATACTGTACGGATGGAAAGGGTAAACATCTAAACGGCAATAAAAAAGATAGGAAAAGAGAAAATTAACTTAGTGGTATCCTGATAAGTCTTTCTTTGTAAACTCTATTAAACAGTAGGGGGAAGTCCCATTCAGCTGCTCAACAGAACTTGTGTGGTATTGACCTCTCAAATTACATTTTATAAACCTCTCGGAAGCGGCAAACAATCACAATCAATCAGAGGTACAAATCGGAGATCACAATCAATCTTCCATTATCAATGAAAAATCATTTTTATTATATTTATCTGAGGATGGACAATCGAAATTCTCTTAAACTGGGCTACAAAATAATATAAACCCATCGGATTGCAGGTACAAACTGTTATGAATTTAGTAAATTTTTTATTGATTAAAAAGAGTTTTATATTCGTTGTGTAAAAGTAGCCTTAATGAAATTTCTATCAGTTAGTATGACGTAGATATTATTGTACATATATGTTTTAACATCATAATAGTATAAGATGGGTTAAAAAATTGATATCCTGTTTTTGTGGGTGTGTCAGATTTCAGGTCCCCGACGAACAAAAAAGTAGTTTTTGAAATGATATTTAGCTATTGTCTATTGTATGTGCAGCTCAAATGCATGGACCGATTTTAATAAAATTATCTATGTGAGAATATTTTGGTCATATATAGGGACCTTTTTTTATAACTTAAAAAGATTATATTTCCAACAGAAAAAAAACAACAAAAAACTCTTTTTTTTATCTCAAGTTTATCCCAGGGATCTAACAAGACACATCAGTTTTCATTTTTGTAAATTCCTTTTGTAAGGGTCAGTAAAACCTATACAAAAATCTGTCATGGGCTGCTATAAATATTTCAATCAAAATCAATTCTATAAATTTCGTTCAAATTTTACTTTTTTTTATTATCCATTTAACTACATCTAAGAATGAACATATCTAGTAATATTCATTTATATAAACAACAAATTATTCCACTGGATGAATCCTTAAACTAAACACAATCAATTACTGAACTAAGTCTAACAGATTCGTTCCTTTAAATCTCCTCACATCACAGCCCTTGAGCATCCCCAGCACCTCTGTGTTGACATGATTTTGTAATTTCATCGTGTGCCTGCAACGCAAATGGAAGCGTGCTGGGCCCATAACTCAGAGGTACGTGGATCGTAACCACGCTCTGCTACCATTTGCAAAGCGAAATGAGGGGGGGGGGGTTGGCTGAGTTAAAGTTATGGTTTGACCACTTAAGCTGCCACGTACGAGCCCTATATATTTCTTACCTTTAATTGTCAAATATTTGATTAATTGTTTGGTGAGATGATCTTTTAGTTAAACCGCCCTTTTGGGCACTCTCGCGCAGTCAATACACCAATCCTACATTACGGGCAACTCACACCTGCCTAGCCATTTTATGACGAATATAATTAACTTCTACTACATTTAAGGTAATTTAGAATATTATATATATTAATATTAGTAATTCAACACTAAAGGTGAAACAGGAAATTATTAAGACTTGCACTGATTGAACGTGACCGACAATATGCACATAATTTTAAATAAACAATAACAAAATCCCGCTGCGCTTGAAAGGGGGAAATCTACAATTATTAGACATTGGCGCCTGCAATGAGCGAGGTAGGCAATGTGCAGCGAACTAAAGCACAAAGGGTAGAGTATCATAGGCAAACCAGGATTGTGATGCCGTAAGATCATCATGTGCCTAAGTGCAGTAGATGCCATTACTTCACAAATATATTCTAAATTCTTTATAAATATTGTCGTTTTTGTTCTGGGATGATTTTATTAATATTGGAGTTTTTCGTCCAGTCACACAACTGTAAACCGTACATCCACACTAGTCATAATATTTGTTTGTACGAGAGTAGCTTGTTACACGTGTCTAGTTCTGATCATTGTCTGTGCATCTAAAACATTTTCCTGTATTTAATGTGAAGCTCTTCATTTTTCTTTTTAATGTGGACCTTTTAGTTTAATCTGACATACCGAGATACCAACGAGTTATTACGAAACACTGGAATTGCATTTATTTTTATTTTTTTGTTTGTAAACTTAACATGAGTCGATGTATATTCATTTAACTGTACGCGTCATTTCTTTGTCCAATCACTGATCTTATACAGGGTTTTCTGAAGTTTCTGTGTTGCTTCTCCGAGTGTATTTGCTGTTGCCATAATAGCAGTATTGTGGCAAAAGTAGCTGTTGTATTTTTTTTCCTCTTGTGAAAGGTAGGTCCAACCTGAGGTACACCTTCAGAGATTTCCTTTAGTTCAGAGAATTTATTTCTAACGTCTGTCTGTCCGATAATGATTTCAAAATTTTGCAAAATTGAAATGTGAAAGTCTTTATTTAAGCTCTCGTGCTACTTCTTATTAAATTCGATACATCAAGAAACACTTCTTTCTTTCCAATGCCTTCTCAATTATATTTGTTATTCTATGCACCTGATCTATTCTTGAGTATTTACTCCT
Source organism: Aphrophora alni (assembly GCA_963513935.1). NCBI lineage: Eukaryota > Metazoa > Arthropoda > Insecta > Hemiptera > Aphrophoridae > Aphrophora > Aphrophora alni. The sequence continues at coordinate 19,930,443 of OY740773.1, read as the reverse complement.
GAAATCGAACTGGTGTTTAGGAAATAATTCCCTCTCCTCTATTATCAGCTTCAGACAATTAAGCAGCATTTGTTTAAACAATTTTGATATTATTGACAAAAACTAAATAGATCTGTAACAATTCTTATTGTTTGAGTCTTTGCTGGCCTTGAGAATTACCTTCAACTAACTTGGTACTCCTCTATCCTTCCTCCTACCTCATCCTTGGATGCAGCTCTTGGCTTTGGAGCAAATATAGAAGAGTTGCAAATTTTATTAAAATTGGAAACTAATGACCCAACCAATGTGAAAAATCGCAATTTATAAAATATTACGATTCAGGACTAATTAAATAAAAAAGAACATTGATACCCGTCATTAAATTATATTAGTCCTTGTTGTTGTCGTCTGCACGTAAGTACAATAGCGGCCACAAAAATTATATTTGTGTCATACAATTTGCTATTGGGGCTTAAATTAGCTCATGTAGATACTGTTAAGAAATAGGATAGTTTTAGTTAGAAATAGAGTTTTATGAAGCCAGAATGAAAACCATTATTGTAACAGACCTGGAAAACTGACTAAATTGCTTATCTTGCAAGCAAGGTAGACATCATTGAAGCTACAATGATATATAAACGCTTGGGTGGGAGGAAACGCGGTCAGTGTGGCCTTCATTGATCAAGTGGAGGTGCTGGAGGAATTTTTGCAGATAGCCAGACGGACTTGGCGAGTAAGAGCTTCCTAAAACATTGATACTTCGGGCGAGCATCCACAAGAATTGTAAACAGGGTGAGCAAACTTCGTGTATTAAGAAACTTGTAATTATTTCAGAGTCAGATAATTAAACTATAACGTAGGATCAGATCTGTGAGTCACAACAATTAGAGTCATTCTGGATTAATGATAATAATACGAATATTGTAATAAGATAGGAGATAGTTATTCTTGTTAATAAAGGTTGAGTACTGAACCGTTCGAGTATATTGAAAATAAATAACCCAGGCAGTTTAAAGGAACCAATATTAACAATACTTATTAACACTCGAATAAATGTAATTTCAAATTTACACACTAAATTAATACTAATTTGCAGATTATAATTATATACCTAATGATACTAACCCCACCCCTGTACGAAGACAAATAGGAAAATCATTGACAGAAATGTAATTTCGAAACCTTAACTCCAATGAAAACGTGACACTCGTACAGGTACGAACTCCGGTAGGATCGAGTTACCGACACGAATGTAACGACTGGATTTTCCTTTATGTACAGATTGGAGGCCCGTTAGGACACTGACACGAGCGAAGCGAGTGGGCACTTTTAATATAAAAACTAAACGTCGCTTTAGCCAACGTCGAGAGAGTTGTGATACACGGTGGCGTTAAAAAAGCCACGAAATAACTGTTATAATACTGAGTAAGGCGCTTTAATCTACCAATACAATTTATCATTTCCTACATGACCCAGAAAACCAACTTTTGGCGTTACATTTAGATAATTTATTTGTATTACATCGTATCATCGGGTTGGGTAAATACCACGATGGCCCATCAACTTGTTGAGGTTAGGTTTTGAAGAGATATTGGCTAATAGTTTTTGATTATTAAAAGCGTTGTTAGACCGATTAAACCATATTAATAACGTCATCTACATTTTCAATTTGACTTTGTGGGGAGTAGTTGCATGCACAACAGCTCTTATAACAGAGAAACTTTGATTAAAACTACAATATTAGATACAACCAAGCTATTAAGTTTTCATTGCCGAATTTCGTGTCGTCGTATCTGTTATTTTTAATCTATTTCTTTTGGTGTAATTAGTAATTTAATGTCTTAACCTATCATATATAATTAGTTTTTGCCGATTACTCAACATGTGTAATAAACTGACTACTGTATTGTGCGAATATTGCAGAATATTTAAGCAAAAATACAAACTCGACTGAATTTTGTCAATATTTTTTTATCAATCATTTGTTAAGCAAAAGTTAAGATAAAAAATATCATTTCTTAAGATGGATAAAATGTACAATGATACATAATTTGCTTGCAATTGAAGCGGAAAACTTTTTGATCTCTTGTGGATTCTTTGTAAACTTATTGGTTCTTGGTACATTGATAAAATGTCACAGAAAATATGTGTACCAAATTTGAACTCGATGATTAATTTATTTCAACAACAACAATTTTTTTATAACACAAAATGTCGTACGGAGAGAAAACTAAGCATTTTACGTTCAAGAAAACGATTTATTTTGACACCTGAAAAGAAATCCTAAAGTTTTAAAACATACTTTTTAAAAAACCTGTATATATTTTTCTTGTTGTTTAAGGTCGAAAACCCTATTGGTCGTTGTCGCCTTTTAAAACAAGAAGAAAAATAACATAAAATAATAATACTTTTAGACCTCATATACTCTAATAGGGTCGGGAAAGAACAAGAGTTGGTCAAGAAAAACCGGATAGAAAAGATGAAAGAAATAGATCTGTCCCAAGGCTGTGTGGAAAAAGGTGTAGATCTAGCTTACACTCTCTAGATTGCTAAACCCGTACTCACTGAAGCCCTGAGTGTACCGTGGTTATAATACTATATTTGGTCTTGCCAGAAACTTGGTTCAGATTTTCGCTACATTTGTTATTACAAAGTAATATATTTATAAGTATAACTGTACACACAATTGCATAGATTTGAATGGATAGTTACGATTTTCTGTAGATGTGGCTTAATTATTATTATATTATATAATTTTTTTTTTTTTAAAGTCGACCATCTTTTTATTTTGTGTACACCTTCAACTGATAAAAGCAGATTGAAATAAGCTTGGCTAATCTAACAATTATTACGTTCGCACATGCATGTAGTATATAGAAAGTTATGTGATTGATCAAAAAATCAATGTGTTTTGTGGGCCTATCTAATTTGAGATCCCCAGAGTCTAAGAAAATGGTTTTTGGAATGATGTCTCTCTGTCGTTTGTACAGTCCATCAGATGTAGTCTAGACTTTCATAATGAGCGTTAGGTGAGTTCCAGGTGGGTGGGGAAGTGATGTCATAACTACTACTGCTGGTAAAGACATTGACTCAGCTCCATTCCGCTGTCAACGTTTGTCATGTTTCCGTCTCGTCTTATCGTTTGTTTGTTGTTTTGTTTACAAACAATTGAACAAACTTTCTAACCAGAAAAACCATTATAGTATACATTTCAAAATGGAGATATATTTTCAAAACGTTTAGTTTTTATAACTTTTAGCTGGCTCGATTTTTATTAATTTTTTATTTACATTAATAGCTCCTCTATTCTCGGCTTCTTGTTTTATATAACGACACTCATTTCATATGATTCGCGAGATTAACTATGGAGGACTTTACTCCCACCAACTATCTTCCTGATGTTTCCACCTTCCATAACAACATGAAAACAATGTTTTTGAAATGTACAAATAGACAGTACAAAACTCACTGCAAGACTGAACTCAGTGTTTCCCCCACTACACCAATCAGACAAGAGACGACTGCGCATCTCCATGACAGAGATCTGACTAACTGTACTGTGCTCTACAACCTAAACGGTACCAACAATTTAATACAGTATGTGTGCATACTGATTTTGGCCATACATCCGAAATAAAAAAGAAAAAGTAATATCGATTTCACTAAAATCGGCTCTAACGATTTTCATCAGATTTAATTTTAATGTGAAGATTAATGACCCAAACCTCTGTGCAAAATCGCAAGTAAATAGTAAATTATAGGAATAATTGGCACAATATAAAACTAGAACGTTGACTGCTGTCATTTAAAGTTCTATTTAATCAAATACAAAATACTCTAAGGACTTGTTTATGACAAAAGTAGTGAAAGTTTAGTCCCTTATTTAAATATATAAATAAATATTTATATCCAAAGAAGGCATCCATGGTTAATTTTCAGTTTTTTTATTAAGAAATATGAAGTAATATTTTTAGTCACGATTAGGATAGGTTCGCTTTTATTTGGTTTTGGAGATTTGTAAGAGAGAAAGTTTCTGAAATGTTTTTGTATAAACAATTTAATTTATAATATGTAAATCTGGTAGATAACCGGTTTAATGTCATTAAAAAACTTTCTTATTATGAATATTTGTTTCTGTGTTTAAAGTTATTTGATAATGATGGATTGTTCATAATATGGTTTAGTCACGCATATGGCATCATTTGTGTATAAATACTAATACACGACGTTTCGTGAAGTAAGTCAACTCCCGTTATCAAGCGTAAAATCTACAGCATACAAGAGAAAAGCACCAACATAGCCAATGTCCATGTTGAAAACTAAAAACTATTTTGTAGTTTGAAGTTTTCTTAGTTTCCAACGTGACTCTACTCTTCTAGAGTTTACGTTTTTCTTTTTTATACTTTAGGTTTTTTACACTGACTTAATAACAAGAGTTGATTTATACTCTCGAAATGTCTTTTTTATGCACATATGATGGTAAATGTCCAACAATATTTGTTTCTTGTGATAGATCTGTTTCTTAGGTCACAAGGTTTCATTGAGTTTTATTTATTCATATATATATATTATATATATATATATTAAAATATTCACTTTAAAAGAGAACAAATATGTTGTTTATTTTGCTTCTTTTGTTTGTCAGAAACGTAGTACATTTTTCAACACAGACAATTTATTTTAGAACAATAATCAACGTTTAAAATGAAATGGAGTAAAAATAATATCAGTTTGAAAATTATAATGAAACATACAAAATATCGTTTTGAAAAAAATCTTTAAAATAGTGTACTTACAAATTTATTTATACTAATGGTAACTTTTTATTTAAAACAAAATTTACAATCATTGATTTAATTTAGTATTCGCTCTTCATCTTTATCTAGTGCAAATGTCTAGAAAGAAAAAAGTTAACAATTTTATCTTAAGTTAAGCAAACATTCTCCAAAAACGTTTACTATGAGATCAGTGCATAACTGTGACACTTAATCTATACAAAACTATCATTATTAATTATATTATAAAATATATTCAGATGTATACTTCAAACTATCTGTAAAATAAATGTAAAAAAAAAACAAGTTATAAACACGTGCATCTATATCTATAAAATAAGAAGTCCTGGCTGACTCACTGATACTTATCAATGTAGAGCAAAAACTACTGAAGATATTGAACTAAAAATTTGAATTTATATTGTATGGGATCTGAGATGTTCACTAAGAAAGGATTTTGCGAAATTTTGATTTTAAACGGTAAAAAAAAAATTTAAAGAAATGTTGATCTAGGCTTTTTACATGCCGATTTGTAGCCATTTTTATATTTATTACTATAGCAACCGTTTGCATAAAATATCAGTGTGAAACATAGCAACCAATACAATAATACACACATAAAACAGCTGATTAGATCCATCAGCTTTAATATTTCAATACAAAGCTAGGTTACACCTAACCTAGATCAATGTGTAACATTTTGAAAGGTGTTATTAACTTGATATTGAAACTATTCAAACCTGATTCAATGAATAGCTATGATTTGATAATTTCATACTGTTTTCACTTCCATCATATAGTCTTAAACACACGCGATCTTTTTGACGTTAATCTTATAAACTAATTGGCCGATTTGTATGAAATTTCTTAAGGTTATAGTGCTTAAGGAGTAGGGTTTAAATATTGTCTACAAGGAAGCACTTCAGTGACAAGTATACACAAATATGTATGCGTGCATGAGTGCGTGTATAGAAAAATAAATAATTTGTTATGTTTTATACTAAGCTTTGAAGCTGTAAAAGTGTTGATTTATCATTATATATTTTAATATAGATATTATAAAATATATACATTCTCCAAAACTATAAATGCCTTGAGTTAATTATAATATGTAACTAATATATCAATCCATCTTAAATCTTAAATATTCGCGTGCGAAGCTGGGGGTAACAGCTAGTGCCTAAATATGCAAACACATAGTGGTTGATTTTAACTGTGCCAGCTGTTTGACTTGGAAAGTTTTGATAAAAGTCAAATAGTAACTCCCCTTTAAAGTTTTATGTTGTCTTTTTTGGGAGTTTTAAAATTTTGATACCATCAACCATTTTTCCAATATTGCAACCTTAGTTTAGAAAGATTCCTTTTAGAAACGCCTATTTTTGTCGTGGTTTTAGATTTAATGTATAATTTTAATACTTTTATATTCTTGTATATTTTTCGTTAAATCCAACTGTTTTGGAGATGTAGAGGCTAAAACTAGTGAAAAACTAAATTTATACGTTTTCAGAGGTCGAATTTGTGTACTTAAAAAAGTTGAATCGAAATTAAAATTGGGACGTAGGTAACGTATAATATAAGAAAAACTACTAAAAATTTGTAAAATCTAAAACATAAATTTCGTTCCTCAGGTGGCAGGTCTAATAAGTGGCTAATTATTAATTTTTTTCTAATTAATGTTTTATACCAGTAATTTGCAGTTTAAAAAACAAATACTTGTTTTAGTTCCTTTATTGCTAAACCAGATATCTTTACTTTTATTTACTTCAAAGGTTAGCAAAGATATCGGTTAACAATTTTAAAATTTCTTGATAATTTACTAGAAAACATGAGAGTTTATTATTAACATGCTGTTTAAATTAAGTTAATTAGACCATGCTTTTTGTTCAGTTTTAGTTCTAGTAGTTTATGTTACACTCTATCTATGTACCAAATGCCATCTCGGTTCAACTGTTTAAAGTACAGAAAACGGACTTCTGAAAACTCCCAAAATTTTGTACTTCACTACTATGAGCCTTCTAAATAGTTGAATGTATCAAAAAAAAAATATACAAGAATAAAGTATTAAAATTATGTGTAGAGTCTAAAATTATAGGAATTTTTATAAGAAATTTTAAAGTTAGCTGCCATATTACAAAAATGTCTGATGGTATCAAAATTTTACAACCCTCAAATAAACAACAACAAAAAGTTCAAAAGAGCTATTTTTTATTTTTTAAATATACCAAATACTTACCAAGTAAAACAACCTACACACTTACATCAATCATTCTGTATACACTTATTATAAATACATTTAAACATATTTGTAAACAATTAGAATTACTGGAATATTAATTTATAAGGTAATTATAGGTTTGTTCAAATTTAGTTTAAAATTTGATCAATCTAATATATTATTTTACAGTTACCAATTTTTATATTATTGTAAAAATAATAATAATAATATTTTGTATGTTTTGTTTTCTTTTAGTAAATTTAATGCTTTTGGTCTCATAAATAGCAGTGAATTTCGAAAAAAATCGGGATTGACCTTTCGTCTTCTTACGGATAAAGGTTTTAATTTTTTTAAGTAACGTATAAAGTCGAACAGAAAAAAGTTCGATAAACAATTTATTGTTCTTGGTCCTAATATACAACATCAGTACAATAGGAATTGTCTATCCGATAAAGTGAAGTTTTTTGAACCTCTTAGAGTTTTTTTGACTAGTCCAATCCACTAAATATTTTAATTATCAATAATCATTATGATTACTTGCAGGATTTTTTTCATCTTAAGTTATTTTTAAAAGTCAATAAATTTACTGGTATAGAAATCTATTTGGTTTAAAATTTGATGGGTTTCTTTGTGTTTTTAAAAGAATAATATTTATCTAAGAATTGTTGCATTCCAATTTTCTTTCATTAATACAAATTACAATTTAAAAAATACCTAACTCAAAACAAATTATATTAAATAGTTTCAAATATTATATATATATATATATATATATATATATATATATAATTTTTTGGTTCTAATAATAATTTTTTTTTTAATATAACAAATTCTTGTTTATTCCCTTGCTTTACAGTTTTGACGCTTACAATAACAATATCTATTTTAGTATTAATTGAACAGAATATAATATAAAATTTTTGACAAATGTTTTTTATTAGAAAATTCCTCACTTACCAGTAATGAACTCGGATAAAAACCGCACAATTGTATGACGGCACGGGAATGAATGTCTCTTTAAGGTCCACCTCTCTGTCCCCCCCACCCACTACTGTACGCGTCTAACCCGCGTGCGTCACCCTCCCCTCCCCCTAAGCCCAACATTGTTGCCTTCAAAACAAAAAGTACACTTTCGGAAGTTTGTTTCGTTATCAATGAAAGTTTTATCTATTATTAAGGGTATTGGTATTATTCTGTTCAACAATATAACACAGTTTTGTTTTCTTTAAAGAAATTAGTCTCTAGAGACTTTCGGCGAAAAACCTTTAGTCATTATTCCCGAGGAAAAGGAATTAATCATAATTTAAGAAGATAAGATGAAATAAAAACACCTAGCCCTCGAAATTTTAATAGCGTCAGAGTCGGAAGAGATCAATAATTGATCAAGAGAGGCCCGATAAGAAAGATGAAACAAATGGATAAGCCAAGACTAAATAAAAAAAAACAGTTTTAGATCCAGCTGGGTTTCTCAGGGATTGCCAAGCCTGTACTTACTATAAAATCTCAAAGTTTATAATTTCAATTAAGCTAATATTAACATTTTGGTTTTGTATTTACTTAAAAGGCGTATTTTTCTTCTTCGTTATTTGCACACCCATGACGTCCGTTTCCTTCTTCATTATTTGTACACCCATCACTGAATTTTCTGCACAAATCTGTCCCAGCACTATCACTGATAACAAACTGCAACAACAAACTTGCTACAAACTGTATCCCGGCGGCGTTAAATATCAGCAACATTCTGTCCTTCTGCTCGTCGTAATCGAATCTCCCAACTGAAGATACTTCTAACAGAAGGTTCCATTTAAATTCGCTCATTACAAGTACAACAACCAATCAAAGGTATTAAAAATTGGAGTGTATCGCGGTTAATAGTTACTAACTGCAACAACAAACTGCGCAAGCCCGATCATAAAATGTAATGAATGCAGATACTCTAAATGCAACCTCCAAAAGTTGGTTTCTGTACCTTGTAGGCAACGTTTAATTGTTTAAAACCGGTTTTAAAAAGGTTTTTGAACCTTAGTAATTGTGTATAATTGTCAATAACTTTTTTAACATCGGCTAGGTCTTTGCGTTATTCATAGGTGTGTAAATGATTTCCACTCGCGTCGCTTCGCTCGTGTCAGTTTTACGACCCTGGTTAAAATCAAAGCTATTCGTATATGAAGGAGCCTCCATTCGCTACTCCGGATCTTGTAATTATACGAATCAAGATGTGAAATTAAATTTTTGACAATTAATTTCCTATTTGTTGGTACCATTACATGTAGAATTATAACCTACAAATTTAGTTTCTTATAAATTGAAAACCAAGAGATACCCGTATGAACAAAAAACTGTTTTAAAATGGCTGATATTTTAAAGTTTTCAAATGGATTTTTCTAAATTTTATCACAATAATCACCTATACCAAATTACATGTTTCTATTTTAATTTTTGCTGCCACTATCTTGCTTACATACAGATGCCGAAGGATGGATTGACGAAAATCACTTTACTGTTTTCTGACGCACTAAAACATGAAGATAGGTCAAAACACTGAGGTCTTATTTGTTTACGAATACCAAACTTACCCTACACTTGGGGAAACAATGGGTGTTGATTATGGTTCGATTTACCAGCTGATAGGAACTTTAATTTTGAACAGCCCACGTAATTTTTAGATAAAGAAGATTTTAAATTCAAGATATTTCGCAAACTAAATTATCAAACCAATTTGCTCCTCATTGAGGATTTTCTAACGGATTTTTATAACTTGTTCTAGATAGTTATTGCTGCTTCAAATATTGCACAGGATTATCAAATCAACAACGTTCATCTGATAAAACGTGGGTTTAACTACATTTGAATGACGTGCTGTAAACCAACTTAGCATCTTGAGTTTTTCTGTTGTCGACTGATTTATGTATTGACGGTGTAAAACAAATCCCAATTGACTTGTAAACATTTAAGCTCAACACGCCAGAACAATTGTTGATGGAATAGATTAAACTGTCAGATTGTATTGTGATCCTTTTGGAAATATAAATCCGTTTGTAATTCAATTGTAATTCTGAAGTTTTTTATGTCATGGGGTTTTAAAACTTCAATTATTTTTGCATTTTGACATATACGTAGTATCTCTTTCAAGGGCCCACCTATCATCAGGATATGAGTGGCAACTCTGAGGGATCCTACGTGGATATTTACCTTTTTCATGTAGTCTTGGATTAGATTCCACTTTTTCATCTTTACTATCTTGATCTTGATCAACTTTTGTTCGCTGACGACGCTGTCGTGATTAGAATATTCAAGGGCAAGCGGTTTTATTTCTTTTCTTCCTTTTTTACTTTTTTATAAGGCGATGATGATTATTTTCCACTTTAAGCAACAAGGAAAAACATAAATTTAGAATTTTCTCAAAATCGGCTCTAACGATTTTGATCAAATATCACTTCTAATGTGATAAAACATATTAGTTGCTTAGTTTTCACAAATATCGGGAAGTGAGTTAATGGTAAAAAACAAAAATTCGACCAAGGGGTTGTAATTTCTGGTACTTACGTATTAACGCCACCGCAGCAGAAGTTGCGCTAATGCACATGCGCCAATAAAGAGCAAACTGGTTTGAGGGGAGCAGAATTCCATTTTGTTCAGCTTTGAGATTCATATACTTTCATTTTATGATTTGTCGCAAAAATTTTAGGAGTAGATTGGCGGCACTTCACTTTTCAAGCTCATTTTCATTTTCTAAAAGTTATTTATTTTATCCATGATCTAATTTCAAATTATTAACTTCTATAAACTTACGAAAGGTTAGGCCAGGTGTTTGTGTGTGTATATATATATATATAGCTACCTGGCCAAACCTGTCGTGATATATAATTATATCGCAAAGTAAGCAAATATTGGCGCATGCGCATTAGCGCAACTTCTGCTGCGGTGGCGTTAATACGTAAGTACCTAATTTCTTAAAGACAACTCTACAGATTTCTTTAAAATTTTATTAAAAATTTAAGATTAGTTACTCAAACTCTTTGTGTCAAATCGAAAGTAAAACAGTAATACGGTTTAATTGGCAAACATGGTACTTACCCAGTTTCTATAAATGCATATCCACTATACGTAATTCACAAAAGTTTGTTTCATGGGCCTTTTAGAAAATGTTAAATTGTATTGGTAGTTCAAGGGATATTAAGTAAGGTAAATTATTAAAACAGTTGTTACACACGTTTTTTAAGCTTGTAATTTTGATTTTTTTCTAATTTCATGACGTCGACTAGGTACTAATAAACCTCGTAGATGCACAATTATTATTAAAAAGTATCGACTCACATCGCTCGTGTCAGCATCAAAGCTTAGCGGACCTCAAAGCTGTACATGTAAACGAGCCTCCACTCACTACATTCGTGTCTGTCCGTCACTAGGTTCTCGTAACTATACGATTGTCGCATTTCTTGGAAGGTCAGTGTTGCACTTTACTTTTTTAACAATAACTTCGCTATTTCTCATCGTACAGAAATTAGCATGGTAAAGTTACATGCAAAATGTAAATCTCCAAATTTTTATCTAATTTATTGTGTTATAAGGTAAAAACACACGATATATAAACAAAAATCGATATTTTTATAAATTTCAATAAGGCTCTATATGAGCACACTAAAGTTCCCTATAACAAATATCATGTTCCTATCTTAATAATTTTGACTCCGCTATAATGTTTACGTATAGACGACAACGACGACGGACGGAACAATATGCAAACATAAGTCGACATTGTAGACTGTTACCAAACTTACCCCTATACTTCGTATTTATTAAAATCACACGAAGCATAAACGAATTCTCAGGGTTGCCAAAGTTATGAATATTAAACGCTGACAATGTTAACAAACCAAGATTGATTGAATATTATTATTTGATGAGGTTTACTGAAGACAGAAGCTTGTTTTACATTTTAGTATATTAAAAACGTACTCCTGTTTTTACATCATGAATTTCGTTCTTGTTACTGTATTTAAAGTCAAAAAACTCCCTACCATTTATTGTCTTATATAAAAATAATATTAATAAATAAAGATCCCTAGCTCTTTAATACTCTTATAGTGCCAGGGTAGTCAGAGAATAAGAGTTGGTCAAGATAGGTAAGATGAAAGAGAGAGAGAGAGAGAGAGAGAGAGAGAGAGAGAGAGAGAGAGAGAGAGAGAGAGAGAGAGAGAGAGAGAGAGAGAGAGAGAGAGAGAGAGAGAGAGAGAGAGAGAGAGAGAGAGAGAGAGAGAGAGAGAGAGAGAGAGAGAGAGATCTAACCCAAGACTGCGTGGAAAATGGCTAGGTCATCTCGGTATTGGCAAGACTGTACTCACCATAGGGTTTTACCTCCTAAATAATTTACTAAAATTTTATCATTATATGAAACACAAATTCCCTATCAAACTGTATTTTAAAAATATATTTGGAATAGAATTAATTGGTGAAAGTGTTAATTTAGAACAGTGCAACAACATTGCACAAACTTTTTTATTCCGAAACCAAATATAAATGAACAAATAAAAATAAAATTTACTAAAAATGTCAGATCGGATTGTTAATAAAAAAAAGTGAAAATATACTATGGACGCCGTCATGAAAACAATATCTACTTTAACAGGGCATAAACTTTCATTACTTGTACAGTTTTCGATAAAATACGAGCTTTAAATGATGGCGGAAAAGGATGATTTTTATATTATTTCTGAACTGTAACATTTTTTATTAAATTTTTTATACACGAATTTGGGTCATTAATCTTCGCATTTTTGTGAAATTTGAACGAAATTAGTAAACAAAAGTATAGCTTCCTCGATCCAACTTTGTAGTGACCTTTAGTGTGTTTGAAAATGCTTATAAAATGTAATGAAACAAAAATTACACTTAAATTAGCAGCTGGATATCGTTCAATGTGATCAATGAATAATATCGTTTTGGATTGTGGGGGGGGGGGGCATGAGAAGCAAGATATGTAAAATTCGTAGTCAAGTATTCAAAATACACAGGTATAAGTTTATAAAAATATTACTATTAATTCAAACTTTCATAAATTTGAGATCAATTGGTATCT